>VXAX01006520.1:0-15847 GCA_013399835.1 Leptocoma aspasia | reverse complement strand
ACTCCCGTGGGGCAGCTGTCCCCTCACCCCGGGCTACTGTCCCCAGGTGGCCGTGGGGTGGCCGTGGGCCCCATCCTGAGTGACAGTGCCTCTGACATATTCTGCGGTAATGAGAACAGCCCAAATTTCCTCTTCCACAACCGGGGGGACGGGACATACAGGGACGTGGCAGCTGCTGTGGGTGAGTACGGGCAGCTGGGGGGAACACACAGATGCTGGGGACTTCAGGGCAGGGGTGGCTCTGCCTGTCCCTGCCCGCACTGGATGAGTGCGGGGTGGGGGGACAGCCCTAGAGACCCAGAGCCCCACTGACCACTGTGCAGTGGCTGAGATGCATCGGGGCATCCATCAGCGCAGGGATGTAACCCTGCGCGTGGAGGACCTGTCTGGGGACCATGGAGCACATCCTAGGAGGTGTGCTGGGGACAAGGAGGCAGGGAGGGGTTCCCGTCTCCCCCTTGCGGTTCCCCAGGGCTGGATGACCCCTACCAGCACGGACGCGGTGTGGCGCTGGCTGACTTCAACCGCGACGGCCGAGTGGACATCGTCTATGGCAACTGGAACGGGCCGCACCGCCTCTACCTGCAGAGTGGAGCTCCCGGGCGTGTCCGATTCCGGGTGAGGGCTGGGAGCCCCCCGCACTGATGGCTCTGCCACTGAGCCACCTCGGCCAGGGGGGCTGGCTTCACTCGGAAGTGTCTTTGAGCCCCATTTGCCAGGGAGGAGAGGACCCGAGGCATCAAAGCAGGACCCAGGTGTCCTGCTTCCTGTGCCTATTGTCAGGCTGTGCCCATGCAGGACATCGCCACCCCCAAGTTCTCCATGCCGTCCCCCGTCCGCACCGTCATTGCAGCCGACTTCGACAATGACCAGGAGCTGGAGGTTTTCTTCAACAACATCGCTTACCGCGGCTCCTCCGCCAATCGCCTCTTCCGGTAGGAGCCCGGTGGGGGCCGGGGAGCCTGCACCCTGCCCTGGGAGTCGAGCAGCCCTCACAGCACAGCCAGGCTCACAGGGCTCCTCTCCAGCAGTGCCACGGCTCGGGCTCAGCTCATAAAAGGCGTCGTGACTGGGCCCTTCCTGGCATCATTACCAGTCACTGTGATCGTGCCTGCAGCAGCCCCTGGGGTCCCCAGCACCGCTGATTAGCAGCCGTGTGGAAGCTTGTTCATGGCTCCTGTTAATTGTGGGGGTCAATTCTTATTACTTCTGTGTAGCACCTCCTTGCCTGATGTGTAGGGCGATGGCACCTGGTTGTCTATCCAATGCTTTTACCCATGGGTGGGCAGAGGGCAAGAGTTTTGTAAGGAGCCCTTTGGAGACATCTCCAGGTTCCAGAGGGATGCAACAGATGGTGTTGCTACTCTGCAGTTCAGACCCAGACGCTCTCATGAAACTCCTGTTGCCCCTGCATGGAGTGGAGACCTGCCAACAGGCAGGGGACAGTCACATCCCCCATCCACACACTGTAGCCACCAGGGCTGCCACCCCTACCATGATTCTTCAGGAGGGGACAGACATGCCCAGGAAGGTTCTGAGGACTGCAGGAGCTGCCATTAATACCCTGTGTGTGTCCTTGGCAGGCTCATCCGCAGAGAACACTCAGACCCCATTGTGGAAGAGCTGAATCCAGGGGATGCACTGGAGCCTGAGGGACGGGGCACAGGTGGGTCCACCCCACTCTGGCGCAGCATGGCTTGGCACTCCTTTGCCTGAGGATGCCACACACCTGGCTGAGTTATCTGCCTGCTCCCCACCAGCAGGCTGGATCTCCCCTCACCCAGGAATGGCCCCATGCTTTCTCCCCCCACCCATACCCAGCCAACAGTGCCATCTCCAGTAACCCAGAGGCACTCTTTAAGGGCCCCTTCCTGGGTGTCCACTGCTCAAAACCAACCTCTGCATTTGAGAAGATGTCAGGCAGCTCCCTGTGACCCACAGCCCTCCATGCACTGGCTATACCCTCCACTGCCCAGGGTGCCAAGGCACCTGATTGCAGGATGCCAGCCACACTCCTGCATTGGAGCCACCCCATCTTCCCTTTTGTCCCTGCATGGCTGAGAGCGCTGCCATTGCCAGTGGAAGGCCACAGCAGCAGCAAGGTCTAGTGCTGGGAGACATGGGGCCAGGCCTCAGGCACAACATGATTCTGTCCTTGCAGGAGGTGCAGTGACAGATTTTGATGGCGATGGGATGCTGGACCTCATCCTATCCCATGGCGAGTCCATGGCACAGCCAATCTCCATCTTCAAGGGCACCCAGGTGAGTCAAGCAGGGACTCCTTGTGTTGTACCCATCCCTTCTGTCCCTCCCAGCTCAATCTCTCTGCTCCCTCCTCCCTTGTAGGGCACCAGGAACAACTGGCTGCGTGTCATTCCCCGTACCCGCTTCGGGGCCTTTGCACGGGGGGCCAAAGTGGTGCTGTTCACCCGGCGCAGCGGGGCCCACCTGCGCATCATTGACGGCGGCTCTGGGTACCTCTGCGAGATGGAGCCTGTGGCACACTTCGGACTGGGTGAGCTAGGGGGTCAAGGGGCTGCCCCCACCCGCAGCCTTCCTTGGCACTCCCCAGGGCAGGGGCTGTGTCTGCTGCCCCGGTGTCCTGCAGCACAGTAATCATCCATGCCTGTCACCCTAGGTATGCCGGGCTCCGTGCAAGGTTGTGGGGCAGGGTGCCCTCCACAGCCCAGCTGTGCTGCATGGGGCAGCTGCCCCCTTCCCCATCCCCTGCCTGCTGCTTTGCCTAGGCAGTAGGGCTTTCCCTTCCCTTTAACTCTTCCCCTGGTGCTGCATGTCCAGCAGCCAAGCCTGCAGGAGTGTCTCTGCCCACTGCAAGGTCATCCCATTTTCCCCATGTACACTCCTCAGCCCCTCAGAGTACATCCATGCGCATGGGCTGTCAGCATGAGCACCTGGAGCTGGGCTCAGGGAGCAAAGGAAGACTTTGCCCCTCCCATCCCTACCACCCCGCTGGCCTCCTTTCAGCCCCTGCCCACCCTGGAGACCCTCCCTTTGATGGGCTGCCCGCCTGCAGGGCATGACGAAGCCAGGAGCCTGGAGGTGACTTGGCCAGATGGCCGTGTGGTGTCACGAGCTGTGGCCAGCAGTGAGACCAACTCTGTCCTGGAGATTCCCTACCCTCTGGATGTGGAGGAGCCACTCATGCCTGCCCCACTGGAGGTGAGGGTCAGGTGTTGGTGTAGGGTGTGAGAATCTGGGGACAAACACAAGGGGCTGGGCTCTGCTGGCTCACTGGCTGCCCAGGGGTGATTCCTCCCCATCCTGGTGGTCTCTGCTTCTTCCCAAATGCAGTGCGGGCAGGGATTCTCCCAGCACGAGAATGGACGCTGTGTAGGTGAGTGGCTGCTGGAAGCACAGGTGTGCCTGTACCCAGGATGCTGTAGCATAGCCCCATAGGGGACACTCTGAGACTGGGAGGTGGCTGCCTGCCACGTGGCTCAGTGCCAGGTACAGCTGCCTGCCTGGCACATGGCCTGGGAATGGGACAGCAGTACAGCTCCAGAGAGGCACCGTGGTGTCACGGGGAGCAGTGAGAGCACTGTGCTGGGGCAGGAGGCATGGCTAGCATGTGGCAGGCTTTGTGCTGCAGCCATGAACAGTGGAGGGGCAGCAGAGATGCAGCAGGGTGGCTGTGGCCGTGCTGTGAGCCTCCTGGGCAGAGGCATGGCTTATGCATGGCTACCACTGGGGTGACCATCCAGTGTGCTGGGGGAAGTGGAGGGGCTGGCAGCCCCAAGCTCTCTGCCCAGACATCTCACACTGAGGACCCTCTTGCAGACACAAATGAGTGCACTGAGTTCCCCTTCATCTGCCCCCGGGACAAGCCTGTCTGCATCAACACCTATGGTGGGTACCGCTGTCGCACCAACAAGCGCTGCAGCCGGGGCTTTGAGCCAAACGAGGATGGCACAGCTTGTGTGGGTGAGTGATACCTGGGACACCCTGACCCCATACCAGCTGGCATCAGCCCCAGAGCACCACCTTGGGATGCTGTTGCACCCCTGACAAATGCCAGGCCACAGCCTGTCAGATGGCAGCCCAGCCACCTCCACCCTGGTTCTGTGTCTGTTTGTCCATGCCTCCCACAGAGCTGCTACTGACTCTCCTTCTCTTTCTCTTGTTCTCTCTTGTTCCTTCTCTCCTTCTCTGTGCAGCTCAAGTGGCCTTTTTTGGGGGATATCCCTCTGCTGGGAGCTGGCCTGGACTTCCCCACGGTGCCCTCCTCCCTCTAGTCCTTGGACTCTGCCTTTGTCTCTATGCACTTTAACCTCTGCCCATAACATGCCAGAGCAGCCTTGGCAGAAGCATGGGCTGGCCTCTGCCTGTCTCTCTTTTTCTGTCCACATCGAGCCACCCTGGAACCGCTGCCTGGGACATATTGTGGTGACCTGCAGTGGGACGGGCACAGACCTGGCTGTCCTGTGCACCATCTCTGGGAAGGCAGCCCTGGGGCAGCCTGGCAGTGCCCCTTCCCCCTCACACCCCACTGCCCCAGTGCTATTCCTGCCACGCTGGTACCTCCCCGGTGGTCGCTTGCTCCGTCACCTCGATACCGTACCATGTGCCTGCTGGTTTGGCCTGCGACGTGTGTGCTTTGCCTGCCCCCTCCTCGGTGACGGGAACCACCTCCCCAGCCCTGGCAGAGGAGGGTCTTCCCAGTCCTGCAGGGGCAGGATCCTCCTGGTCTGTTTTTTAACGTATTCACCCTACTGTTTGGAGTCGGACCCTGCTTAGTCCCAACAGTCTTCCAGCCCCTCTCCCAAAGAACCCCCAATAAACTATAACCCATCTATTAACCTGGTCTGCTGAGCTCTGCAGGGCCAGGGCTGTGCTTGTGCTTCTGCCCACCCTGCCCTGGGGCTGCACAGGGAGGGAGCCCAGGAGGGGGAGCACCCCCAGCCTGCCCCAGCTCTTCCCACCCCAGGGCTGGGAGCTGGCTGGAGGGTGATGGTGCCCCTGGCCCAGCTCTGCACTGGGACTACAGCAAAATGTGCAGCTCCGAAGGAGCTGGGGTGCAGCATATAGCCCTGCCTGCACCTCAGCAACAGGGCTGTGCCGCTTTTCCCCCTACATGCTATAACCCTACACTGCTCTCTTTACCCCCACCAGACATCAACGAGTGTGCTCAGGGCTTGCACAACTGCAGCCAGCTCTGCATCAACACCCCTGGGGCACACACCTGCCTCTGCCACCCAGGCTTCCATCCCCTTGATCCGGCTGCCAGCCGGTGCCTGGGTGAGTACCTGCAGTGCCCAGCTACCTGCCACTGCTGGGTGCTGCCAGGCTGCCCTGGCAGCAGAGATGATCGGGGTGCCCGGTTGTGCTCACAGCCCTAGTGCTGGGGGGCAGAATGGACAGACTGTGGCTATGCAGGAGTTGGTGGAGTAAGGACATCTGCCACCCAGCAGCCTTGGCACCAAGCAATGGCGGGATCACCTGCCTTTGTGACCCAGGTTCACCCAGCCCTAGAGTTGCCCCCCTCATGCCCCCTCCATCTCTTGCCCTGCCCATGCCAGACAGTCCCTCTACCCTCGGCACAGCTCTGACCTTTTCCCCTTCTTTCCCAGACATAGATGAGTGCCAGACACAGCCTGGCCCCTGTGACCATATCTGCCACAACAGCTATGGCTCCTTCCACTGCCACTGTCACCATGGCTTTTCCCTGGGTGCTGGTGGACGCTGCTGGCACAATTAGCCTGCTCTAGCACAGCCAGGCGATCCCTGCTACCCCCAGCACTGTGCCAGTTGAACCCGATACCAACTGAATAAATCCTTTCCTGCACTGTATTCCTTGGTGTGTCCCTGTCCCAGGGCCACATGACTGCTGCACAGGTCTGTGCCTACTCTCCTAGACTGCCCCCTCCTCTCCATCCCCTCCCTTCCCCCATGCTCATCCTTGTGGGGCTCTGTGCAACCCGGTGTGAAAAGAGATACCCAGCCTGATTCAGTGTCCCCACAGTGTTGTCCCGCTCACCTCCCCAATACAAGAAGATGCAGGGCAGGCACTGGGGGAAGAAGCATGGGTTTATTGAGGAAGGTCTCCATGCAGGGAGGGGCTCCAGCAGGAACGTTGAGGCCAGGGCCACCCCACACACACATCATGACCGAGCCAAAAGAAGTCTCACAGGGCAGAGTCCTCCCTCCAGGCCCCCAGGAGAGAAATGACAGCTCAGTTCAGCCCTGCACGCAGACAGGAATTCTTCTCCTTGGGGTGCTGGATGTCACAGGGACCCTCCTCTTTTCCCCTATCTGACCCTGGACCATGAACCTCCACACCTTGCTGCCAGGCCCAGGTGCCCCTCGAGGTCCCCTCTTACAGGCCAGGCTGAGAATTGGGGTGCTGGTGGCAGATGCATGCAGGACACGTGGGCAGGGGAGGGCTCAGCAGTGTGAGAGGAAGGGTCCTTATGGAGCTGCTCCACTGGGCACCCTCCCTGCATTGTGGCAGGTCATGGGGCAGAGCAGGCACGGGGCTGCTGGCAGCTAGGTACAGGCAAACTCTGCCAGGACCGGGCAGGGAGCCTGACTCACCCATGCCACAGCTCAGCCTCAACTGTGCCAGGCCATGAATGAGCCCAGGGCACATGGCACAAGGGCAGCATCATGCCCAGCCTGCCCTGGACACTGGGCTGGAGAAATACCTGGGTCCAGCTGGGGATGGCAGCGGGTCATGCAGGGAGCAGAAGCAAGTGCCCAGTGTCCTGGCAGTGAAGGATGCTGCTGGAGAGGATGTAGCGCCAGATGGGGGAAGGGGCCAGGGGAGCAGCAATGGGGCAGCGGGTAGCACAGAGCTGGGGTGAATGCACAGCCCATCATGCAGAAGCAGCGGCACCAGTGCTCTGCCGGGCCCCCTGAACGGTGGACAAGCAGCAGCAGAGCCCACACCACAGCACCAAGAGCAGGGTGCCCCAAGGAGGGGGTGCAGCAAGAGCTGTCAGTGTCTGTGGGCGTGGGGTTAAGTGTGCGTCCCCTGCTTAGCGCTGCCTGAGGCTTTGCGAGTCCCAGCGCTCCCCAGTGCATGGCAACAGGGACGCTGCCAGCTGGGTCTGCCCGTAGCGGGGCAAGCTCCTTTCGCTTATGGCAGGGGCGGCAGCACCAAGCACATGGAGGGCTGTAGGAGCCCCTTGGCAACAGTTTGGCTCAGTAGGAAGCACCTGGGATGTCCCAGCACCAGTCCCTGCCCACAGTGGGTCCGAGCAGGGGCAGACCCACTGAGGGGGACAAAGAGCAGATGGGGGTGGGCAGCCCCACTGGGTAGCCCCGGCCTCCCCCTCCTGCTCTCCCTGGGCTCAGAAGCGGGTGCTCTGGTAGTGCAGCCTGCGGAGCTCGGAGAGGCCACTGTCCCGGCAGTACGAGTCCCTGCAGGGACTCCCTGCCAGTCACCGGCCCCCCGCTCCCCCTCCACCACCACCGCTGCTGCTGCTGGAGCTGCCGCTGCTGGAGCTGCCACTGCTGCACCGGTCCTCGTAGATGGAGATCTCGATCTGGACCCTGCTAAGGATCATCGGTGAGATGTGCCAGCCCAATTGCCCAGAACCCATGCCCAGTCTCCTTTCACCCTTGCCATCCCCCAAGCACTCTGCTCCTCAAAGGATACGACCCTCATGCCACGCTCCAGGGGGTCAGTGAGCAGCAGCCCCCGTGGCGCATAGATCTTCTCATTCTGGTCCTGGATGTACTTGGAGATCTTCTTCAGGACCTGTCAGCACAGAGAGGGACACTCAGAGCCTGCCAGCATTGCTGTCTACTTTGGCCTCCACTCCCATGTTCCCTGGACACCCCTGAGCCATCCCTGTGCCCACTGCCAGCTGTGCCCATCCCTGAACCCTCCCCTGCACCTCAGCACCTTCTCATAATGTGTCTCCATGCAGAGAAAGATGAAATAGGCAGTGGCACAGGCCAGGCACCCCTCGAGGTATGAGCTGCCCCCAATCTTCTCTGCCTCAGCGTAGAAGCCATTTAGGGTTTTCACGGTTTCTTCAAAAAGTTGCCGTTCAATCTAGGACAGAAACCAGGATGAAGAGGAGTCTGGCCAGGGACTGACTCCCTGCACTGCCTTGTCCCTGTCCCTGGGGGGACTTGGAGAGCACTTAACCCTCTCCTCCTGCCCATCTGATGCCTCAGCTTGCAGGCCCCTGCCCACCTCCCACCCGTACCAAGGCTGCTGAGCCTGCAGCCTTCACCAGAGCCTCCCAGTCCCCAGGAGCACCAAAGCCCTTGCACACCAGCAAAGCCAGCTGTGATTTCATGCACCCAGCAGCACTGGCTGGCCCAGGGCCATACAACACCCCATAAGTCCCCACATCTTTAGACCCTTCTTCCCTCTGAGTCCCCATAGGGCACCCCCCACCCTGACAACCTCTCAGACTCCCTACCCGGCTCTCCAGCTCAGGGGGAAACTTTGTCTGGAACTGGCATGTGGTCCCGTCACTGTAATCCCGCTGCACAAAGACCTTGGTGGCCAGGGACGCGCTGCGCCGCAGCTCCTGCAGGCTGTGCACCTGAGGGCAGAGGCTGAGATGGGGGGCTGCAGCCAGGGGTGCTGGGCATCCCTACTGGAAGGCTGGAAGCCTGGGGAGCAGCGCCATTCCCCCAGTGTCAGGGGCTGCAGGCTCACACACCCCGGGGCAGGGAGCCCCTAGCACAGGCTGTGTCATGCCACGAGCACAGCTTGGCGCTGGAGGTGCGAGGCAGGGGGCGAGGGGAGGATGGCGGCAAGGGGAGGATGCTGTGGCAGCGCCCTGCTCGGAACGAGGGGCGAGTGCGTGTGCTCTCGCCCCGGGCTGGTGTCTGGTCTCACCCCCAGTGGTTCCTGCATGCATGAGCGTGTGTGGCCAGTGGGCCACAACCCGGGGAGGGGACAGCCCCCCGTCCCCAGCAGCGCTCCAGAACACAGCCAACTCAACAGCTCCCGGGCAGGAGGATGGGAGTGAGCCGAGGAGGAGCAGGGACTGGGCAGCGGGGCTGCAACGGTGGCACAGCGGGTGGGCAGGCTGCAGTGGGGCGTCTTCATGAAAAGGACCGGCAGCCCCGCAGCAGGTGCTAAGCCCTGACTCCCCACATGGTGTGAGAGCCCGTGCCAGCCCCCGAGCTCCAGGTTGTGGGGCAGCTTTGGTGGCTGAAGAAGGGGATGGAGGCACCAGGTTGTGCCAAGGGCGGGCATCAGGCCCCTCCCTGTTCTTCCTCTGGGTGACATGGGGCTATTGCCTGCTCTGTGCCCCACAGACCGTCTGACGCTGTCCCGCGTCCGACCCACGGCATCTGGGAGAAGAACCTCCAGTCCCACAGCCCAACCCAGACACGCTCCAGCCTTCACCAAAGGCATCCTGCAGCCACCCTGCACCCCCACACCCNCCGTGCGGAGCCGCGCGGGGCCGGGCGCTGTCCGCGGTGCTGCCGAGCCGAGAGGCGGAGGCGGGCCCGGCCGCCCCGTGTGCGCAGCCGCCCGGTCCGCCGCGGCCCGCCCCGAGGCACCGGGGATGGGCGCCTGCCGCCACCGGCACGGAGCCCCTGGAAGACGCGGCCCCGTTGCTGCGGACGGCGGTACCGGCTGGCCCCGGGGAGCGGGGGAGGGCTGCTGCTGGGCGTNNAGCGAGGGAGGGCTGCTGCTGTGCGTCCCGGGGGTCCGGCACGGCGGGTGCCGGAGCCCGGATATCTTCGGGATGCGGCTGGAGGTCCCTGGAGGGAAGCCTGGCTCCCGAGGGTGCTGCCGGAGGTAATAGAGGGTGTGAGCGGCCGTGAGGCTGGCCCGGCAGGAATCTGGGGAGTCGACCGTGGGACTGGCAGACCGCCGTGCCAAGGGACCTCATCTGAAGCTGTTTGTTTGCGAAGGAGTTGCAGCTGGTGCTGCGGTCAGAGCGCGGGCAGACATCAAAGAGCAGAGCTAACGAATTCCCTGTTATCTCTGCCCATTGACAGCTCAATTAGAGCCGGAGAAATGCCAAACGGGGGGAACAGAGGCTCTCCCGAGAGGCGAAGAAGGGGGGCTCCCAGCTGGGGCTGTAGTGGGGCGAGGGATGCAGTAGCTGGGCACAGGGCCCTCGGCAGGCAGGAGAGCAGCCAGCTTCCCTCAGCACCTGGGCCATGCTGGAGGCAGCGCGGGGCCCTGCTGGAACATCTGCTCTGGCAGCGAACATGGCTAACACAGCTAACACAGCTAACACAGCTAAAACACACAGCTAACACACAGCTAACACACCTAACACACAGCTAACACACAGCTGACACAGCTAACACAGCTAAAACACACAGCTAACACACACAGCTAACACAGCTAACACAGCATAGCCAGCTTCCTGCAGCATAGGGGTACTTCTGTCTGACTCCTGCTCCCTGCTCTGAGCACCAGCCCAGGCTTTGGGCAGAGCAAATAGAGGCAGGGTTTTAGGGTGGTTGGAAGGCAGCCCCCATTCTCTGGAGCATGGCAGGGCTTGTGACCACAGGACCAAAGGACTCATGCAGTCAGGGACCCCAGCTGGAGGGCTCATCTTCCCCACAGACACAAAGCTATGGATCCCACAGCCTTTGGGGAAATCTGCTGCTCCCAAGGTTCAGAGCAACCCTGCCAGCCCACACCTCAGAGCAACGAGGTACACCCTGCCTTGACAGTGCCCCAAAACCAAAGGACTCCCCTTGAGAGGGTGGTGTGTGAAGTCTCCCATGCACACAAACACGTGCATGCACATTGGCACAGGCACTCGTGCATGCACTCAGATGCCCACATCTGCCTGCACACCCCACGCACCCCAGGCACACACCCAGGTGCACATGCAATGTGCTCACACACCTAAGCCTGTCCTCAGATGTCCCCAAACCTAGACCCTGCATCCCATCTCCTTCCTGTGCTGCATGCCACTGCCACATCAGTGCTCGCCTGCCCGCCTGGCAGGTCCTGCCGGTTGCCATGGCAATGCTGTGCCTGCCAGGAGATGAAGTTTGCTCTCCTATGCTGCAGTGAGGGGCCGAGAGCAGCCGGGGGGGATCAGCCCTCCTTGCCACCCCAGGCTCTGCCCATCATCCCACATCCTGTAGTGTTGCCCCAGGGTTGTCTCCTCTAGCTACACCAACCCAGCCCAAGCAAAGAACTTTCAGTTCTGGGCTCTATGTGCCTCACAGGCCATGGACCTGCTGTCTGCATGTGTCAAGGCGTATCCTTTGGTGGGACATCACCCCACCACAGGGAGCTGCCTTCTGCCAGCCATACTGCCCAGGACCAAGCCTTGTCCAGTGGCAGGCAGGACACGGACTGTCCCAAAGCATGCCCCATCACCACACAGACCTTGGCCTTGCCTGTAGTGCCTGCAGACCCTGGCATCTCCACAGCCCACTGGGGTCTGCCAGCTCCCCCGTGCAGGGTGTGGCGTCATGGGCTTTCCAGTTTTAGCCAGAGCAGGGACAGACCCTGCTGGTTTCCATGCAGAAGGAACAGGCTGGTGCTATGTCATGCCATGCCATGCTGTGCTATGGATTCCAGCAGAGCAGGGCAGAGGTGGAGGGGAGCTGGCATAGCCAATGGAATGCCAGGCAGTAGGAGCAGGGACAGCAGGGGCTCAGGGAAGCCTCAGTGTGCTGCATGGCTCTGCTGCCCTCCCCAGACCACTGCACTGTGAGGGTCCTGGCAGGGCTCTGACCCTTCTGCTCCATCTGCTCGGCCCAAAGGGGCAATTTTTCAGGCTGCCCAGCAGCAGGGATAGGCATGGCTGGTGCCAGAGCAGCCTTTGCTCCCCTGCCTGGCTCTTCCCTTGCACCTGGGCTGAGGCAGCTCTGACCTGTCTTGCAGACAGACCTCGCAGATCTCTCCTTGCCCCTGGCCCTGGCTAACCTCCCAGAGGCCCTGTCTCTGGCCCCATTGGACAGACATGGGGCACACTTGGTAGCCCTGTGGCTAGCCCTCAACAGACAATGGGCCTGTGCCCATCACACCACACCAGGCATCACCCAGCAGTGTCCCTGCTCCAAGCCATGAACTTGGTGACCAGACCAGGACCAGGGGGTGTCCCTAGTGTGTCTCTGGGTGCATGGTGCTGCATCTCATCCCAACGTCTCAACCCTCCCTGCAGTACAAGGATGACCAGGTGCCATGGAGGACAGCTGGAGCCCTGCAACCAGCCTGGGATCAACCCCTGTGGCTCTATCCTGCACCCACTGCCTGCTGAACCTCTCTCCAGCCTGTCAGAGCTGTCAGCAGCTCCAGCTCTGCTTCAAAGGGGCCACAGAAGGGCATGGCAGCTGTTTCTCCTAGCACTGGAAGTGCTTTCAGTAATGGTGGGGAGCATGAGCTCACCGTCCCAGTGAGGACAACGGTGACATTTGGGAGGCACAAACACAACATGATTAGCTGATAACCTTTCCTGAGAGATTCCAGGTGTGTGCACCTGGGAGGGAAAAGGGAGGGGGATGAGGCCCCCACACTGTGAGCCTCTGGAAAACAGCTCCAAATGCCCCAGCCTGCCCCTTCACACAGGACAAGGAGAGTGCCCCAAACTTGGGCCAGCTGACCCTACAGACTGGGCACCCTGAGGGTGGACACCCCTCTATGGCACCTGTGGTCCAGCTGTGTCCATCTGAAGGGGTGGTTCTAGGACCCCCATTGCACTGGGAGCCCCTGCAGAGGGTGGGGCAGCCCCCTAGCACATCCCACAGGAGTCCACAGGCACTGGGAGGCACAGCATCCTCCTGCACACGGGCAAGCAGAGAAGGATGTGGTTTCAGAGCAAGGTGCCAAGGTCTGCCATTAGCAAAGGTGCCAGCTGGGAGCAGGGGCTGTGCGAGGATTGCTCCCACACCGCGCATGGGGCTGTGGGAGCAGAGGTGGTGGGCGGGGAGGGACAAACAGCACTGCAGAGAAGGTCCCCACGCATGGTGCCATGCTGTGAGGGAAAGGGACCCCTCCTCAGAGGGTCCGCACATGCGACATGCCCCCTCCCTGCCCTGCTGAGTAGGACCAAATGCCGGGGGCCAGGATCGGGGTGTCCGGCAGCGAACAGGGAGGGTCTGTGTGCAAGCTGGCAGGAACTGGGCAGGGCCAGGAGGTGCTGGGTGGAGGCTGGGAGGGCGCCAGGGCAGTCTCGGCTCCGCAGCTGGGCCGGGAGCGCTGCCAGCGCATTCCTGGGGCTGCCGGGCAGCGGGAGCGTGTGTGGGCGCAGGGCAAAGCAAAGTGCACGGTAATTGCTGACCCTCCCCACTGCCCCCCCCGATGGTCCCACATCACCGCCGGGCAACCTCGACCCCACGGTGTCCCCAGTCATGCCCCAACCTCCCGCGGGCGCTCCCAGGCAGGATCACCCCGCGGAGTCGTGCTGCCAGCCCGGCATTGCCCCCTCGCCAGGGTGCTCTCTCCTGGGAGCTGCCGGACGCCACGGGACACGTGTCCCTGCGCGGACAGTCCCAGCGTGCCGTCCCCTCCTGGGACTCTGCGTGGCCAGCCCCGGTGCGCTATCCTCTCCCAGAGGCCCCTGCTCCACACTGGGTGCAGCCCATGGCCAGCACTGCTGCAGCCCAGGAACCAGTATGGGACTGGGACAGGAAGGATGAGAGGATGGGGAAAGAGGAGGATGGGAGGGACCCCATTCAGCCCACCCACCCAGGCCCAGGGGATGCATCTCTGCTGACAGAAACAAGGTCGATAGCACCCAAAGCTGCGGCAGGAGAGTGGGTGGGGACACAAGGATGGAAGGAGGCGGCCGGGACCCTGCTCAGCTTCTCAGCCCTGGGAGCCTCCTGCTTCCCTGGCTCGCATCTGCTCTGTGCTACAACCAGGCACGGGTCCTCCACAAGGAGGGTCCGGAGTGCCGAGGGACCACCCCCAGGGGATGTGCTCTTACCATGCCACCCTGGCTGGCCGTCCCCGAGGTCCCCATCGCAGAGGGGGCAGCCCTCATGTCCCCTCTTCCGGTCTTGCTGCTGTGACAAGTGGCACAGGCAGTGACACAAGCGGTGGCACAGCCAGCTTTCTGGAGTGACAGGAGCAAGTGTCCATCTCACAGACATCTGCATGGGGGCAGAACGGGGATGCGGGCACCGGAGCAGCCTGCGCAGACAGGAAGGGTGCCAGCTATAGCTGTCTTGGGTCCATCGCCTTCTCCGGGGTACAGCCCAGATCAGCCTGGCACATCCTGGGTGGGAAAGGGTTAAGGAAGCAACACGAGTGCAGGAGGGACTCCCCAGAGCAGAGGCACAGACTTAGCTCGGAGGTAAGGCTGCCCGGACACCCCACGGGGGGGAGGAGGAGGCAGACACCTCTCTTCTGGGGTAGCCCTGCTCCCCGCAGCGTGGCCACGAGGTGACTCAGGGCTCTAATGAAGGCGTCATGACAGATGAAGGGACTGGGGCAGCTGGCAGGGAGACCCTTGCTCAGCCCCAGCCTCGCCAGCCCCCTCACCTTCATCTGGTGCCGTGCCAGCTGGCACAGAGGGCTGAGTACCCCCAACACCTTCCTGGGAGGAACTGGGGGTATAGACGCCAGACTGGGCTGTGGGATGGGGCAGGCTGAGAGCCAGGAGCTGGTCCATGGTCAAGAGCAGGACAGTGCTGGCAGTGCCACGGGAACGGCCCAGGGACATGGCACACCCGCGACTGTGCTCAGCATCCGCACGTTGGCAGCTCCACCCTGCACACCCAGCCTCCCTCTGCTCTGCTCCCAGGCCTCACCAGCCCCTTCCCAGCCCAGCTCCATGGCAATTACACCCTGCCCAAGCCCATCCATCACGGATTAGCTATTTTCTATCAGCATTTATCTCCAGACAATCTTACTTCTGCCGTGACAGCCTGATGCCTCGATCGCCCTCCCTCCTGCTACCAGGCAGCCCTGATAACAGGCTGCTGTATCTTATCGGGCTCCCCGGCAGTTACACATTAACGGTGCCATCTCCGGGGCTTGGCTGGGGTGGGATGAACCCAGCCCACCCTCGGGCTGGAAGCAAGCATCGCTGGGTGATGCAGTGATAGATGCTGAGCACAGAGGGCATGGGCAGGGCGGGCATGCTACAGGGAAGGGCAGGTTGTGCAGCTGAGGTTCCCAGCATTGTCCCAAAGCAGATGGACCCCACCAGGACTGGGGGGACAGTCCCTACCCCCAGCCCAGGGCAAAGAGCAGCTGCTATCACTGCCTGCACTGGACTGTTTGCTCTATCGCCCATTAACAGAGCTGCCTTATCCGGTGGGCAGGGGCCAGCAGCAGCCCAAAGCCCGTTGGCCAGGCAGGGGCATCGATCATGGGAAAGGGAGGGGTGCCCCAGATAACCCCTGCAGACAAATGGGTTTCTAATGGGGTCTTAAGCCTTGCAGCCCCCCATCTCCAAGGGAATGAGGGAATGTCATCCGGGCAGGACCCTCACGTCACTCAGGCTCTAGCTTTGCCCACAACCTGAGCACTGGCAGAGCCTGGGTGCAAGCCCTTTGCTGGAAGGTGTAATCCCAGCTATGCCTGTGCCAGCAGACCATGGACTGCCCAAGGTGCATGCTGGCAGAACCATCCATGAGGAATAAGGACCCTCATGCCCATGGCATCGCCTCCTTGATGGCAACTGGCACGTGGGTACAGCAGCCCTTCCAGGGCTGCAGCATGAAGCTTCTGGGGTGTCCTCTTCTTTAAACCCCAGCACCTCAAGCATATTGCCTTGGGAGAAAAGAGTGGGGAGTGGGGTGGCGCAGGGTAGGAACCAGGGTCCCCTGCCCTGGTGACAGAGTATGCCTCTGGGGTGCTAGGTGGGATGGGGGCAGTGGGACTGGTGAATAACGGGGACAACTTGTGGCCACAACACATCGCCATAGGACAGGCGAGCCAGCCCTTCTAGGGCAGCATCACCCAAGGGGCACGCAGAGCCAG
>VXAX01006508.1:360654-369343 GCA_013399835.1 Leptocoma aspasia | reverse complement strand
TTTCCGTGTGGCCACTCCGTGCCGTGCTGTGGCTGTGGCCATTCCGTACCAAGCTGTGCCACCAGCCGGGACGACTCCGTGGCCTCGAAGGCGGCGAGTGCTGCCTCTGCGGGAGCCCCGGTGAGGCGCTGGTGGGGAGCGGGGCCCGCAGGGCTCGTGGTGACCCCCGTGCAGTCCCAGCCCCACCCGGGCCGTGACCACCCGCCGTGGCGGCTGCTGAACCACCCGTTATCCCTGGAGAGGAGCCGCCGCGGGCCCCGGAGCGCTGTTCGGGCGCTGGCCCCTTGGTCCCGGTATTGGTGTGCCAGAGGATGATCGGGTTCGGGAGCTCCCAGCACGGGCGGAGTGAGGTGGTGGGGCAGGACTCGGCGCCGTTCGTTGGGACCAGGGCAGGCGGTTCCCAGCCGGGTTTGGGTTGTTCTGGAGCATCTCCTTCAGCAGAGCCACCCACGGTTAACAGAACGGGAAAGAGACCCCCGCCCTCAGCCCCGGGGTCGGTGCCTGGCGCTGGTGCAGGATGCTCGATGCCCAGCACTGGGGCACGCTGCTCCTTTCCCTCTCTCCCAGTGCTCGTGGAATGCTGCGCGCGGCTTTGCCCGGCTCTGGGCAGCGGGACGGGCTCCACGCTGAGCGCTGCCGACCCCTGCGCCCACCTGGGCACCGCGACGGGGGAGCGCTGCCAGACAGGTACTGCCGCCCCTCCTCAGCCCTCTGTGCACCCCACGGCGGCTGCTGTGGGTGCCGGCCGTGGGCCGGAGCTGCTCAGTGTCCGCCCCCTCTGCCTCTGCCCGCAGATCGCCCGCGGCGAGGGGCTGGCACGGGGCAGGCACCAGAGGCCGTGGGGCAGCTGTGGACAGAGGCTGAGCTCCTGCCCTTCCCTGGGACCCCCGCCGGGACAGCCGAGCTCTCCAGCCCGCAGGAGAGCCCCAGAGGCCCCGGGCTGGGCAGGGAGGGGACGGGGCCGGCGGTGTGGGGTGGCACAACCACCGAGCCCCCGGGGCCCCTGGTCTCTGCGGGCACCGCTGGGCAAGCAGCTGCAGGCGGGGAGCAGCCATCCCCTGCCAGTCTGGGGGTGACCGGTGCAGGGGCTCCAGCCCCTGTGCAGGCGGACACAGATCCTGCAACCACGCACCCCCCGGGCACTGACCCTGCAGGACATGTGACAGGAGAAGGTGCCACGACCGCGCAGGGGACACTTTCACATTCATCACCCTCCGCGACAGTGCCAGGTTCTGCCAGGGGACCGTGGAGGGCCAGCAGCACCCTGCCGGGATGGAGGGCCGTTGGGACAGCCTTCGTGCAGAGCCAGAATGACACTCTCCAGCTGGGTGACAGCAGCCCAGGGACCCGCCCGAGCACCGTGCTGGCCACTGACAGCTCAGCACCAGGGACAACAGGGACATCACCCTTTGCTGGGGGGCTGCAGAGGCTGCTGACCCCCACAGGGACACTGCAGGGGACACACTGGGGGCTGTCAGGAGGACAGGGCTTTGCTTCCCGCCCACGGGAGGGTCCCCGCTCTGCCCCTCGCCCTACTGCACTGTCCCTTGGGCCTGGTGGGAGCCCTTTGGCCAGCACAGCCTGGCCAGCCATGGGGACAGGCCCAGCCTTGCTGCCTGCCACACGCAGGGGTTCAGGTCTGCCTCTCCCCACCACCATGGCCAGCACCCCAGGGGTGACATCTCCTGGCCAGGGAGGAGCCCTGGACCTGACCACAGGGGTCTTGGGCCCACCTGACAGGGAGGGTCCCCCTGAGCACAGTCACACCCCCCTGAGCCCGTCACCCATCCCGGAGCAGCCCTCTGTCCCCCTGGCCTCTGGCAGCACTGCTGTGGCACAGGGTGGGGTGACACACCCCAGTCCTGGATCCTCCCACGTCCCCCTGTCCCCACAGCCTGCCTCAGCCAGGGACTCTGCAGTGACCCCTCTGTCGACCCCGCTGCCTTCCCCAGGGACCAGCTGGGGGGTCCTGGGATTCGGCCCCACTGTGGGCACCCCCTTGGGAGACCCCTCCCCAGCGCTGCCCCATTCTAGCTCGAGGGTGGGTCCTGCTGAAAGCCCTCCATCCCTGGGGGGGACCCAGGTGAGAGTGGGCAGCCTGGCACCCCCCTCAGCACCTGGGCCTCCCCAGCAGCCAGCTTTGTCCCAGCCTGCATCTTCCCTGGGACCGACCACTGCTATTGGCGTCACCACTACTGGTGTCACTGCCACCATCACAACTGCCACTAGCCCAGAAAGGCTCGGGGACATGGGGATGGTCACAGAAGAGCCACGTGCTGCTGTACTGCAGAGGAATGTGGTGGGGCCGACATGGGGATCCCCAACTCATGTGCCCACTGTGATGCCTGGGTCCCCCCAGCATCCCACAGCTTCCCATGGTGGGGGCCCTGGGTCCCCCCCAGCTGCTGTGGACACAGACCTGGCCCAGCCATCGAGGAGCCCCAGAGGGAGGACAGACACTGACACCCCCCAGGTGACACTGGCTGGGGTGGGCAGGGCCCCCCAGGTGTTCATCGTGGAAGATCAGCCCCCACTCCTGAGAGGTGAGTCTGAGGTTTTGGGATGCTCTGCCGGGACACGGCAGGAGGGGGAGAGGCCCTGGGAGCCACCACCGTGGGAGGCTCGTGGAGGTGGTCCCTGGGGTGGGGTCATGACCTGCCGGTCCCCATCTCGTCCTGCAGCATCCCTCCTGCGCGTCCCCTGTGAGCTGGTGCTGGACATGGCCTTCGTCCCGGCCCTGCAGGACCCCGGGTCCCTCGAGCGCCAGGAGCTGCTGCACAGCTTCAACCAGACGGTGAGTGCGGGCCGGGGGCTGCGGGCCGGGGGCTGCGGGGCCACCGCGCTCAGCTCCCGCCGCCCGTGCAGGTCACTCCCCTCTTCTCGTCGGTGCCCGGCTTCCTGCGGCTGGAGGTGACAGGGATCAGGTGGGTGGTGGCACAGTCCCGCAGCGTGTGGCGCTCCCCGCGCGGGGCACAGGGACCGTCACACGCTGCGGGGCCGCGGCGGTGTCCCCGCAGGGCGGGCAGCGTGGTGCTGCGCTACGAGGCGCTGTTCGCGGCCGAGCGGCTGCCGGGGCCGGGGCTGGACGAGCTCCTCGGGGCCGCGCTGGGCTCTGCCCGTGCCCGGCCGGGGCTGGCGNGCCCGGCGGGGGCTGGCGGTGCGCGCGGCCCCCGTCCTGCGCCACGTGGCTCTGGGTGAGTGCGAGGCCGTCGCCGTCCCTCCCGCGGGGCTGGTGGCAGGGTGGGCGCAGGGAGGGGTGACACAGCTGGAGCCCGTCCCCGCAGCGCGGCCGCTGGACCCCTGCGCTCTGCTCTTCGCCTGCCCGTCCGGCTTCGCCTGCGTGGCCGGGGCGGACGGGAACGTGACCTGCACCTCCCTGTGCCACCGTGGCTACTGCAAGAACCACGGCATCTGCTCCCACGGCCGGGACCACCCGCCCCGCTGCCAGTGAGTGCCCTGGGGACAGCCCGGGCTGGCGGGCCCTGTCCCCTTGGCGCTGATGGACTCCTCGGTGCAGGTGCCCCGTGGGCAGCGATTTCTGGTTCATGGGGCTGCGCTGTGACTACCGGGTGACACAGCAGGGCCTGCTGGGCATGGCGGCCGGGGTCCTGCTCAGCATCGTCCTCCTGGGCGCCGTCCTCGCCGCCGTCGCCATCCGCCGGTTCAAGGCGCTGCTGCTGGAGGCCAGGGCCGACCAGACCCGCAGCAGGTGGGAGCACGGGGCCGTGGGGACCTGGACTGCGCTCTGTGGGCACCAGGAGGCGGGACTCCTGCCCTCCTGGGGTGTGGGGACGAGGGGCAGCAGGGAAAGCCATGGTGGGGTTGCTGGGCTTGGGCTGAGCTCTGCCAAGGAAAACACCATTGGGTGTGGGATAGCAGCTGGGCAGGTGATGGGGCGGGCAGCCCCTGTGGGGCCCAGGAGGGGCTGCCCCCCGGCCGGCCAGGGGTCTGGCTGTGTGCGTGGTGCCAGGGGCTGTTCCCAGCCACGGGAAGTGGGGTGCAGCCAGAGAGGCCTGCTGGGGGGCTGTGTGGGGCCGTGGCAGCACTGGAGGGCTGTGGGCTGTGCTGCTGTCGACAGATGTGTGAGATGTGCTGATAAGCTCTCACTGTGGTCCCTGGGACCCCTCAGTGCTGCCCGTGGCACAGGGTCTGCCTGTCCCAGCGTGTCCTGCCTGTGCTGCGGGGCAGCGAGGCTCCTGCACAGCCCTGCCAAAGCAGCTCTTTGGGAACGGGGCTCTGCTGTCCTGGCCCCACTCACTGCCCGTTTTGTAATGTGCCCTGGGGATTGTTCCCGAGGAAACCACTGGAACAGCTGCAACCGTGCAGGGCTGTGGCCAGAGGCTGATCAGTGTCACGGGCTCGGTCCCCACCCTGGGCGTGTGGCTGGGCCCTTCCCTGGACCCAGGAAATTTGGGCAGAAATCAGCAATCTGCGTTGTCAAACAGTCACTGGGGTTGTGTGCTCACGTGCTTGTGTGTGTGCAGAGGTGTGTACACACGTGTGCATGTGCCTGCCCTGTGTGTACATCTGTGTATCTGTATATGTGTGCACACCTGTGTGTGTGTACCTGTGTGTGTGCGTGTACAGGTGTGTACCTGTGTACCTGTGTGTGTGTGTGTACCTGTGTGTGTGTGTACAGGTGTGTACCTGGGTGTGTACCTGTACCTGTGTGTATGTGTGTACAGGTGTGTACCTGTGTGTGTACCTGTACGTGTGTGTACCTGTGTGTGTGTGTACAGGTGTGTACCTGTGTGTGTACCTGTACGTGTGTGTGTGTACAGGTGTGTACCTGTGTGTGTGTACGTGTGTACGTGTGTACCTGTGTGTGTACCTGTACCTGTGTGTGTGTGTACAGGTGTGTACCTGTGTGTGTGTACGTGTGTACCTGNCCCCCGCGCGGGCCACAGGGACCGGCACACGCTGCGGGGCCGCGGCGGTGTCCCCGCAGGGCGGGCAGCGTGGTGCTGCGCTACGAGGCGCTGTTCGCGGCCGAGCGGCTGCCGGGGCCGGGGCTGGACGAGCTCCTCGGGGCCGCGCTGGGCTCTGCCCGTGCCCGGCCGGGGCTGGCGGTGGGCGCGGCCCCCGTCCTGCGCCACGTGGCTCTGGGTGAGTGCGAGGCCGTCGCCGTCCCTCCCGCGGGGCTGGTGGCAGGGTGGGCGCAGGGAGGGGTGACACAGCTGGAGCCCGTCCCCGCAGCGCGGCCGCTGGACCCCTGCGCTCTGCTCTTCGCCTGCCCGTCCGGCTTCGCCTGCGTGGCCGGGGCGGACGGGAACGTGACCTGCACCTCCCTGTGCCACCGTGGCTACTGCAAGAACCACGGCATCTGCTCCCACGGCCGGGACCACCCGCCCCGCTGCCAGTGAGTGCCCTGGGGACAGCCCGGGCTGGCGGGCCCTGTCCCCTTGGCGCTGATGGACTCCTCGGTGCAGGTGCCCCGTGGGCAGCGATTTCTGGTTCATGGGGCTGCGCTGTGACTACCGGGTGACACAGCAGGGCCTGCTGGGCATGGCGGCCGGGGTCCTGCTCAGCATCGTCCTCCTGGGCGCCGTCCTCGCCGCCGTCGCCATCCGCCGGTTCAAGGCGCTGCTGCTGGAGGCCAGGGCCGACCAGACCCGCAGCAGGTGGGAGCACGGGGCCGTGGGGACCTGGACTGCGCTCTGTGGGCACCAGGAGGCGGGACTCCTGCCCTCCTGGGGTGTGGGGACGAGGGGCAGCAGGGAAAGCCATGGTGGGGTTGCTGGGCTTGGGCTGAGCTCTGCCAAGGAAAACACCATTGGGTGTGGGATAGCAGCTGGGCAGGTGATGGGGCGGGCAGCCCCTGTGGGGCCCAGGAGGGGCTGCCCCCCGGCCGGCCAGGGGTCTGGCTGTGTGCGTGGTGCCAGGGGCTGTTCCCAGCCACGGGAAGTGGGGTGCAGCCAGAGAGGCCTGCTGGGGGGCTGTGTGGGGCCGTGGCAGCACTGGAGGGCTGTGGGCTGTGCTGCTGTCGACAGATGTGTGAGATGTGCTGATAAGCTCTCACTGTGGTCCCTGGGACCCCTCAGTGCTGCCCGTGGCACAGGGTCTGCCTGTCCCAGCGTGTCCTGCCTGTGCTGCGGGGCAGCGAGGCTCCTGCACAGCCCTGCCAAAGCAGCTCTTTGGGAACGGGGCTCTGCTGTCCTGGCCCCACTCACTGCCCGTTTTGTAATGTGCCCTGGGGATTGTTCCCGAGGAAACCACTGGAACAGCTGCAACCGTGCAGGGCTGTGGCCAGAGGCTGATCAGTGTCACGGGCTCGGTCCCCACCCTGGGCGTGTGGCTGGGCCCTTCCCTGGACCCAGGAAATTTGGGCAGAAATCAGCAATCTGCGTTGTCAAACAGTCACNTGTGTGTATGTGTGTGTGTATGTGTGTACCTGTGTGTGTACAGGTGTGTACCTGTGTGTGTACCTGTACGTGTGTGTGTGTACAGGTGTGTACCTGTGTGTGTGTACGTGTGTACCTGTGTGTGTACAGGTGTGTACCTGTGTGTGTACCTGTGTGTGCACACCTGAGCACGTGCCCCTCCTGCCCTGCAGCTACCGGCGTTTCTGCCGCCTGGACGACGTCTCGGCCCAGTACTGGTCCCGCTCGGGGCTGCCCTCGGCCAGCTCGCTGGACAACCCGGCCTTCAGCAACTCGGAGGAGCTGCTGCACCTCCAGATCCTGGACGGCGGCTGCTGCGGCTGCGGGGGGGACTCGGCCGTCCCCGACGGTGCCAAGCGGGGCCCGGCCCCCTGCGCCCACCCGCAGTGCCAGCCCAGGTAGGGACCCCCTTCCCAGCCCTGCAGCAGGGCCTGGGCTGGGGTTTGCTGGGGGCTGCGGTGACCCTGGGCAGGGAGGGCTTTGGGGCACACGGAGCCCTGGAACCGTGTCTGCAGCCCTGCCCAGGGTGGCTGCTCCTCCACGGACAGTGCCGGGAGCTCTGAGAACCCCCCAGCCCTTGGAGTCCATGGAGCACCTGGGTTGTTTTATTTTATTTTCTCCCACGGGAGGAGCTGTGTGTGCTGGGACTGCTGTAAGGGAGTTCCCAGCTGCAGGAAAGGGTGGCTCTGTGTGCTCATGGGAAAGTCAAATCAGCTTCCAGGGGTGTCCATGGAAAAAGAGCCCTGGAAGTTTCCAGCTCTACTGGCAAGGGCAGGATGGGCAGGAACACCCCAGCTGTGGGCCCGGGGGGATCAGGAGCAAAGCCACAGCTCTGGGTGCTCCCTCAGCTCCGGGCCCGAGGGCACAGCACAGGGTCCCTCTCCTGCACCAGCCTGACTCTTATCCCCTCAACTACCCATGGATTCTTTTCCCAGTTTCCATTACGACTGGGACACCAGCTCCAGCAGCATGAATGACCCTATGGTGGACTCGGGGAAAGCCAGTGACATCTCGGTGTCCAGCTGGCCCATGGAGCCCATCCAGTGGGCTCCCTTCCCTCTCCTCCACCAGCTTTCCAGGCAGCGACCGGTGAGCCAGGGGCCCAGGGAGGGGCTGGAGACGTCAGTGCAGGTGTGCAGGGGGGTGCAGGGGCGTGCAGGGGCCCTGGGCTGCACCCTGCCCACCCCATCCCGGGAGGGTGACTCCAGGGAAGCGCTGGGGGCTGTCCCTGGCTCGGGGCACAAGCCAAGCTCGCTCTGTGCAGCACAAGGCCCGCTGGCCGCAGTCGGTCAGCGAGGGGCTGGAGCTGGGCACCCTGGAGCGGAGCTGGACGGCCTGAGGACAACAGACAGCAACGAGGTTCAGCTTTAAAACCAACCACATTTTATTTCCACGTAACGAGCTCAGTGAAGGAATTCACACACTTGGACGATACAATCAAGGCGGGTGTGATGTCAGTGATGTCAGTCCCAGCGGGGCAGGGGCCCGGCCAGCCCCCGCCCCGGTTCCTGTCCGCGCCTCGCGAGCTCTGGCTGGGACTGCGGGCTCCAGAGCAGGCAGATACAGAGAGGTGTCAGGACACACAGTGCTGGCATCCACCAGGTCATGACTTTTGGGGGCAGTCTGGGCAGAAAGGCTGGCGGCTCTGGAGGGCACGTCACGCTATGGACACGCGGGCTCTGCCCCACGGCCGCCGCAGGACGAGCTCAGCCACGCCGGAGGGAGACACAGGAAAGCGCCGCTGCGTCCTTCATGATTCATGTCAATGAGGTATAAACACCAGGATGTTGTAAGCATTAAAGTTTATTTTCCAGAATGCTCTCCTTATTCGCACGTGTCCTCTGGAGCATCGAGCTGGGCACAAATGGTGGGGGCTGGAAATGGGGCGCTGTACGGAGGGCGAGGGCAACGGGGTCCCAAAGGTGCTCGGATAGAAAAGGAAAAGCAAGCTGCAGTTCTACACTTAGACTCTCATAGTCTCAGAGGGGGCACGTTGAGGGAGATTTTTGCTAGAATAAAATGCAGATCTCTTCATAAAAAAATCAGTTTGCTAAAAGAAAACTCAACCTATGGGAATACAGAGCTATCGGATCGGTCGATATTCTCATCATATAGAAAACAGCCTACAAATAAAGTCACAAAAAATAGACAGTTATATGCTGAGCAGCCAAAAACATCATGATTTATTAATATCTGGAGAAACTTCATAATTCAAACACAACCAAACTGTACATTTTACAATCACATTCTATTTGTAAACAGTTAAAAGCCACTGACTTCTTTTGCATCTTCGGACACAAACATTAGAA
>VXAX01006508.1:335654-358154 GCA_013399835.1 Leptocoma aspasia | reverse complement strand
AGAACTGAAGCAAAAATACAAACATATTTGCTCTGATGCCTGCTGCACGCTCAGAAGAGTTTTGAAGCCTGTCTGATGACTCCCTGGGCTATCATGATCCAATTCATTACAGTATGAGCCTCTCCGTGAACAATCTTTAACTGCACAGCTGCACTGATGTCCAGCTTGGAAAGCACTGGGAGGGGCAGTTCCACTGAGGACACAACAAGCACTTGTGCCACCCGTGTCACACACACCACCTGTCCTGCTCCCAGCTGTCCCCAGCACAGCAGCTTGGGACAGATGGAGCAGCCTCAGGCCAGGCCAGTGGTGCAGCTGGCAGCCTGCAGGGACAGACTGTCCAGCCAGATGCATGGGAGACTTGGTAACAAACCACAAACCCCTCCAGGCACACGGGGACATCCTTACCAGGGGTGTATCGGGCATCAGAATTCCCCCATCCTCCACCCAGACGAAGGGAATTGTCCCAAGTGGACAGGGGTGGCTTCTGGCCTGTCAGCCCCGGAGGTGGGCGGGACGGAGCAGTGATGCTTTTAGGTGGCAAAGGGACCTTCCACAGCTCATGAGCCAGAGAGGTGTTAGTGACTGATCCAGGAGACCACGTTGATTTGGAATCACTGTTTCTGGCTACTAAAAGACACAAAAGACAACCACAATCAGTGTTGTTGCAACCATCACCTTGCTGCAAAGAAAAGCGGCTAAATCAGGGTAAAACCAAAACAGCTGCTTAGAAATCAGTGAAGTTACCACGCTGATGAGCCCTCAGCACTACTTTTATTAACATCCAGGATCCCCCTGGAGCATGTGAAGGGGAAGGAACCAGAAAAATACAAGCAGACATCACCTGAAGTGCTTTGTGCTGTACTGCTGAGGGAAACATTGTAGTTGGAGGCACGAATGGATGACCAGGCACTAGTTGAAGGCAGCGTGGTGTTCAAAGATGAGGATGACCCTGCAACAAAGACAAGAGTCAGACACAGCACAGCATTTCCCAAACGCAGTGGGATGAACAGGCTTGGCTTGTGCACACCCAGGGGAGGGACATGCAGCCCTCGGTGCCCATGCCCAGCCCAGGGGCACAGGGTGGCAGCAGCAGCACCCTGAGAGCACTGGCCCTGCATTCCTGCACGGCTGGGCTGCCCCTCTGGGGCTCTGCTGCTCCCAAAGCCCTGGGCGTGCACGGCTGACATCAGCAGCACAGCCCACGCTCCTGGACAGCTCCTCACTGCAACAGCAGCGGGGCTGAGCCAAGGATGAGCCCCCAGCCCTGACAGCACTGCACGAGGGACAAACCAGCAGGGCAGCAAGCAGCACACACATCTCAAATCCACTGCACAAGGGACAGCCGTGAGGGCAGCAAGGAGCAAACATGGGGAATAACCAGGAGAGGAGCAAGGAGGAAACACAAGGGATAAACCAGGAGAGGAGCAAGGAGCAAACATGGGGAATAACCAGGAGAGGAGCAAGGAGGAAACACAAGGGATAAACCAGGAGGGCAGCAAGCAGTAAACATCTCCACGACAGCAGTGTGTGTGTGTGGCTGAGGGAGGTGACAGCAATCCCCCCAGGCTGAGCATACCACTGTTCCTGTCCCTGAGGTGGTCAACTTCCCGCACAGTATTAATTGAGAGATTGTTTATGACACTGCCAGGAGTGACGTAAGGGTCAGTTTCGGGGTCGATGTTTGGATAACCTTTCCATGGCTCACCAGGGCGAAACTCTAGGAATACAGATGCAGGAAAGAAGCTTATTTTCACTATACTTTTTAAAAAGGAAACAGCTGTCTAAACAATACATCTCCTAATGACTGAAAACCCAAAACCTTTTAAGCATTTAATTTACTGGATTCAGCCTTCACTTTGTTCGCTTCATTTCTGGTTTCTCTGGCAGATTACACTTCTCTCTGTACAACGAAACTCCCATTCCCCATCTCCACCTGCTAAGAACAGCCTCGGTGCCCTTCTGCAGGCTGCTGGCTGTGCAGCAGCCCAGGGCAGGAGGGAGGGAGGGCTGGGCTGTACCTGGGGGCCAGTTAACACTGCTAGAGCCATTAGGCGATTTGGCACGGGGCCAGCCATCCCCAATGGAGCCGGGAGGACTGGCTGGAGAGTTACTGCTGTTCAGAAAGTCATAAGGAACAAACGGAGAATCTTCCAGCCTGAAACCACTTGAAATAGCACCTGATTAATGAAAAAAAAAAAAAAAAGTAGTCAAATATTTTTCATGGCTGGTTTTTATATCCCTATATAAATGTATATAAA
The DNA here is from genome assembly GCA_013399835.1 of Leptocoma aspasia. Taxonomy (NCBI): domain Eukaryota; kingdom Metazoa; phylum Chordata; class Aves; order Passeriformes; family Nectariniidae; genus Leptocoma; species Leptocoma aspasia. The sequence goes on along the minus strand of VXAX01006508.1, from coordinate 355,893 downwards.
ATCATGCCCTTGTAAATCATTCATGAAATACATAGCAGCACACTGTCCTCTTGTGATGCCAAGTTATACTGGAGATCGTACAGGAGTGTATAACTCAAAATGAAATATATCTGAGTAATTCAGCAGAAAGCTATAATAATAATAATCTCCCATGAAACCCCTTCAGTAAAACAGCACAAATATTCAAAATAACATGTAACATTCAACTAAAATATTAATTCCAGAGGGTAAGAGCATTCTGCTGGACTCCACTTGACTAACAGGCTTCTGTGGTGGGAGAGCTCATGAAAGAAACAGCTACAACATGTGAAGGATCTTGAGCTACTGCAAAGCTTTGTAGATTCTATTCCTATTCTTGGGAGGCAAACACATTAATTTTAAAGATCCCTGGACAGAGAGCAAGGAATGGTTTAGAAGCTATCAGACAGCAAAACCAGTTCTGCTACAGTGCTGAGGGAACCAGGGATTCTGCGAGATACAGAAATTCCCAGCTCTGGTCAGAAAACATCACCTAGAGGTAAAGCAACACCACCACTGCCGTGGCAACAGTGGGGTGGGTTCAGCAGGGCAGCTGCAGGAATGGCCACTACAGGCTGCCAGAGGCAGCAAAGCAGCTGATGCACCTAAAAATACCCTGACCATCTGAGACTGAACAGTAACAGGAGACTGGGGACATTCACAACTATCTTTAGACACAGATTCTTGGGCTATAGACTCAAATTTTAACTGGATGAGATTTCAAGCAACTGAAACAGTTGAAATGTCATATGAATCTTGGTTACTGGAATGAAACACCAAGCAACCAAGTTCACCTCCTCTAAAACTAAGGACAGCAGTGGTACCAAATCTAGCCCTTCTAAGCTCTCCCCAGTTTTAGAATGCAAACATAGACATTCATAACCAAAACCTGTCAGTAAAAATGTCAGCCACGCCCAGAATGTGGTAAATCCCCCAAAATTAGGACAGAAGGGTGGTGAGAGAGAAAACCTGAAAACCAAGCTTTTGGCTTAAAAGTATATGAAGCATTCCACTGGAGATTAAGGTAAAACTAGCAGCAACAGTCACACTTAGAGAAAAGTCTGGTTCAAAAATGAATTCCGTACAATGTTTCTACTAATCTCATCACAAGATCATTCTGTGAGCACAGTCAGCAAAGCCGTGGCTGCTGTGGTGGACCAGCAGCAAGTTGGCACAGACAGCACAACACAAACTGTGACACAGGAGTTACAACCACAGCCCAAACACTGCAAACCTGCACTGACACCCAGAACCTCCCTTGATGTGCCACAAGGGCTGCTCAGGGCCACGCTGGACATACCATGTTTGCTGGAGTTTTGATCTAAGGATGTGTTCATAGAAATGCTGTCGACTGTAGTCCATTTCCTCAGCCGAGATTGTGGCTCTTTAATACTGCTCATATCCAGGTTTACATTCAAGTTTGAGTTCATTCCTGAAAGCACACACAGCTTATGAGATACAGACATCTCTCCCCCTTCTGCTCATCAGCACTGCTGTCCCAGAAAGCACTGAAGAGCACGTTACCATGGTTATGTCATGCTTCCAGGTCTCTGGTTCTGAGGAACATTCTAGTACTTAAACCACGGAACTCTCTGCACACAGAAGCTAAGCTGAGCAATGCAAAGCACTCCCAAGTTCTCAGCTCATGTCCTCATGCAAAAATGTCAGTGGAAGAAGACATTAGGAAGTTGAGAGAAACTAAAATGTAAATACCTAAAATATGGGGCAAACAGAACTAGCCTTGACCTGCTGTAGCTGTGGTCTGTGCTTCCAGATGTTTCTCTGCCAGAGAATCAAAACAATGTCAACCAAAACCAACTCAAATACCTGGAAGAACCAGCTCTTCTGGGCTTGGACAACGTGCCCACATTTCTGACCTTGGCACACCTGCTCCCTTTCCAAGTCTGTAAGAATCCTGAACTCACAACTCTACCTGGGTACTTTTCCAGCCCTTCAGATCTATTTACTTCTTTTCTGAAAACAAACCACTACAATGGTTTAACTTGAGGCCAGAGACATACAGGGAACTTCCCAATTGTCTCCTAGAAACACCTTCCTTCAGCACTGGAAACAAGGGCTTCCTCTTGCTCCCAAGTGCACACTCAGAGCCATAAAGAAACTGGCTTGTTTTTTGAGGGCTGCTTTCCTTCCTGGGTCTCCTGACACTGTTATGGGAGCGTGGAGAAAATAACAAACCTACAGGATTTTCCAGGAGACAGCTGGGCAACGTGAGCTCCCTCCCACACAACTACACCAGCACACTGTGCTCTGGGAGGTGACACCAGCTCTCCTCTGGACTCAGTTCTTCACTACAGGGGGAAGAAATTCCAGCAACATGCTTCTCCTACCCCTGAGCCTTTGTGTGAGGACCAAGGGTGGCTCTGTGTGCTGAACAGAGGGACCCCAAACAATTCCTGTGTATCCTGTGGCAGACTCCTGAGGGATCTCACAACAACCTTACACACCCTGCAGGCTCCTGAGACTGGCCATGGTTCAGGTCAGAAAGCAGCTATGGAGCAGGATAACACAATTCCAGCTCAGGGAATGAAACACAAAGGAGCCTGATCTGGGCAGGATGCAATCCCTCAGCACAGAGCTTGGCAAGAAAGTGAAATATGCCTTTCCTTAGAGCTAACACAGTGTCTCCAGCTAAAAAACTTCCTTTGTATGCCTTGCCCTTTGAATGAAAGCAGAATTGGACACTGATGCCAATCATCACCAGCAGCTCTGAAGCAGCAGCCTGGACTTGGGCTGGCCACAAGCCACCCCCAGTGTGGCACTGTCCTGGCCAGTGCCACTGTGCCTGCAAGCACAGGGACCTCAGCTGCATGTCCAGGAAACAAACTCCTCCGCAGAGGCCAATGAGAATGCAAAGGCAACCAGCCCAACAGAAATGACCCAATTAGAATAAAAGAGAAGAAAAGCAAAAATGAAGGGGAGGAAAGAAATGGGGGTAAGGAACAGAGGTAAATGGTAAACAGTTATAGTAAGATAGCATTAAAAAGGGACCTAAAGTAAGAAGAAAATATACAAGCCTGGAATTTCTGAAGTAGAAATTGGACAGAAGCCTGAAAATGTAGGGAGAAAGAAACAGGAGATATTTGTATTTATAAATGTTCAGACATTTTGCCTAATGAGACAACAATTCTTTAAAAATGCAAAGCCAAAAGCTTTCTTTCCTGGACAAAACCACTAACAAAGTGACTGTTCTACCTTTGCAATTGCAGAGCCACTGAAAGCATTTTTGAAACCCCAAAAAATGTGTCTACATCGATGGATTCTTTGCATGGATTCTACTTCTTAAAGTCCTCTAGCTCCAGGAATCAGGACTTTGTACCACCCTGGGGATCCAGGGGACAAAAGGAGCACTAAAAGGAGCCTGTCATTCCTCAGGACTGTAAAGTATTCTGCACTGAGACAGGGACACTCACTGGGAATGGGTGTACTTGGGGAAAAGTGATTTGGTGAACAAGGGTAACCCCACACAGAATTACTAGTTCCACTAGTAAAATGGGAAGTACTGACAGGGTTACAGTCATTTTCCAGGAGGAGGAAGAGCAGGGCTGTGTGTCACACAAACACTGGCTGACTGCAGGGCACCCACCTATAGGGAAGCTGCTGAATGCATTGATTGGTGAGGGCCCTTTCTGCAGCTCAGGAGTAGTGTGGGGTATGACATTCTCAAGGAAGGATTTCATGGAGGGCTGATGGAGTGACTGCTGTTGAGAGGGTGGAGTTTGCTGCTTCATTAACAGGTTTGGATCAAGCTGACGGGACTGTTGCATCATCTGTTGCTGCATACTAAGAGATCGACCCTTAAAGAAAACAGAGCAGTTACAACATCAGTGAGCAGAAGGTTTTCCATGTTTTGAGAAAGAGGATGAAGTGCACCTTTGTACCCTGTGCAGCCAAACCCCAGCACCCAGTCCCTCCTTTAAAGCCTGTCAAGCTCCGTCCACCCCTGCACACTTCAGTACGAGCCACAGCAAGAAACGCAGCTCAGGATGAAAAGCAGCTCTCAGGAGCTGACAATGACAGTTGTGAGCTTTGAGCAGTGACAATGACAGGGTTTCTTTACCTGCTGCTCCTGCTGCTGCCGACCCCCAGAAGGCACGCTCCTCTGAGGCTGCGCCTTCTGCTGCTGAGCCAACAGCCGCTGCGAGACAGGGGCCAGGGTCAGGGACAGGACAGTGCCACCAGGCTCTTCCACACACCACAGCCACCAACCAGCCTGCCCAGCTTACCTGTAACTGGGAGATCTGAGAAAGCTGGTTTAACTGGGACAGTTGATTCAACATGGCTACCTGTTGTGGGCCAAAAAGTGGGCTCAGGCCACCGCTGTTTGGTGCATACTTCAGTAATGATACTGGAACCTGCAACACACACCAGGGCCAGAGGTGACTGCAGCAGCTTTACTTAGTCCAGAATGTGTAGAATTATATGTAATTATAACCTCTGGTCAACAGATGCCTGGCTTCATCAAGCCAAATATATTCCCAAATAATTACAGAATAAATACCAGCAGCACCAACAAACAAGGAACAATTTTCTGAAGCAGCATTTAGATAGTTTATACACAAAGTGTTTTCTGTATCACCTACCTGAGGGGATAGTAATGGAGGAGGCACTTGAGCACGTGGATTAGGCTGAGATGAATTAAGAGGTTGTGCTGGAGGCTGCTGCATGCTCCTGGGCTGTGCTGCTATATTCCCAACACCAAACACACTGGGATTGCCATTCTGGGGAAAGGATGGGCAGTCAGTGGCAATAAACCTCTTCTGCTGCTTCTCCCACCCCACACATTTCAATTACAAGTTAAACACATATCAATTACAGAAGCAGCTACAATGTTTTATCAAAAGGCATTAAATGCTGTCAAGTAACACACCAAGGATATGCACACAGCCTTACCTGTCTAACAGAATTCAAGCTTTGCATACCCAGCCCTGCTAGGGAGCCCAGGGCTTGGTTAGGTAGTGCATTATTTGAAGGGGGAAGCTTCATGTTTTGATTGGACATAAACTGCATGTTTTGGGACTCGTCTGCTACAATGCCATCCTGATGGGACAGACAAACCGAGGCACAACAACCAGCCAGCAAGCAAGCAGAGGGAGAAACCATGGCAGGAGCAGAAGGGAAGAGTCACAGGACAGTCCAGCACCAGCAGGAAATAGGCAGAAAACAAAAGAGATCAGGTTAGTCATCAGCATGTGAAGGGCTGCAGAGAGTGCTCAGTACTATGCATCAGTGAGTTAACAAGAACAGATCTGTCTTCTGGATCGACCAGCCAGCCCTCAGCCCCCCTGCAGCACCTGCAGCAGGCTCAGGAGCACCCAGGAGCTCAGCAGTGTGCCCCAGAGACAGCAGCTGACCTTATCGAAGTAAGGACCGCGATCCATGGAAGACTCTTTGGGAATTTGGGGACGAGAACCAGGGCCTTTCCCAACCACACGATTGTAATCTCCCACGCCCAGGCCGTGCTTGTCCATCTCCATCCGCTTGTCCTGCAGTAACCCTGGGGACACAGACAGGCAGCTGCACACCCTGGCGTCCTCGGGATAGTGGGAAAAAGGTTTGCACAGAAAGAGTGATAAAGTTCTGGAATGTTCTGCCCGGGGAGGTGCTGGAGTCACCATCCCTGGGTGTGTTTAACAAAGCCTGGATGTGGCACTGGGTGCCAGGGTTTGGGTGAGGTGTTGGGGCTGGGCTGGACTCAGTGATCTGGAAGGTCTCTTCCAGCCCAGTGATCGTGTGACCAGTGTGAATTGTGTCCTGCAGCCCTCAGCCACACCACCAGCAGCGTGCCTGGGAGAGCTGAGCTGGCTCAGCTCGCTCACTCAGCTCAGGACACTCACACCACAAACAGCACTTCAGCTTTGGGCTCACTGGGCCTCACTGAAAGGGAAAGGAAGCCCCATGCACCAAACTACAGACAACTGAGACGTGGAATCAGCACCAACAGACTTTGCAAGGCTTCACACAAATATTACTGTCAGCTTCCCCTTAAAATCAAGAACGTATAATTGTTTAAACTTGCAATAATTTAAATATCAGGCTTGCCATTAATACTGAAATTTAAAACTCAAAAGAACAATTCCTTTACCCAAAAGACTGTAAGCCCTGAAGTGAAAATACCCAATTTTGAAGCGGAATAAGGAGAGAGTAACTACACTAAAAATGACAATGCTGCAATTAGTTTCAGTTAAACATTCTATCATCATAGTATACTGTTATTAATGTATAAAGAATTATCTTTCATTTGCTAAAGAAATCCTAACAGTGAATGGAATCAAATAAACTACAACTGCTCCCAAGTAATTTTACACTCAGGTTTAAATGTTTCTAAAATAACCGTTCAGTATTAATTTAGTTCTTAGAACTGAACACGTGTTTCCAAGAATGAACCCAATGAGCCAGTGTGGGATTTGGTATGTTTCTGTTTATACTCAGTGGAAGTGCCCAGAGGGCAATCCAGATATTTATATTACAAGGAACAAACCCACCACACCCTGAAAACATTCTCTCATGTCAGTTTAACATACATAAATATGAGTAAGCTTAGTTTGATACATGGCCAATATTCCTACAGCAACCAGGTGATTCTGTGTGCAGCATTCCTCACACACACAAATACTTCTCCCTACAAGGACATTTCTTTTCTTTAGGGGAAATATATACTTTACCATATATAGCTATATATACACTACATATAATTTCAAAAATTTATTTTACAGAAGGACATAACGTAAAACAGAGTATGGAAGGAAAAGAAATAAAGCCCAGCTCAGTTCTACTATTCTCACCTCCAGACATGTCCATCTTATTGCTCTGTATGGTTTCTTCTGGTGATTCTCTCTGAAGTAATAAAATAAATCACAATTATTTAATAATAGTATTTTAAAGATAAAACCGGGAGATTCCTGCACACTATTACAATTCAAAACTGCAAGAAAGAAAAATCAAGACAATGAAATGCTATTTTAAAGCATTTCCTCCCTTCAGTTGCTACCCAGTCAAGAACAGGTTCCCTCACCAGAACTCCTGGTAAATGCAGTAAAGCATCAGGCCATGGGATGAATACCTGGGTAGTGGTGACAAAACCACTTTTCATCAATAAAGAAGTCTTTTTGTAATGAGAATGCACAGAAAAGGGACGGGTGACAAGGGAAACAAACACAAGTAAAAAGAAAACCACGATGAAAATGAACACCTGGCAATTGAGCATTTCAATGTCTGTGCATTGTAACAAGCCCTGTGGGAAGGGAGCAAAGCCATTCAGAGACAAATACTTACTGAAAAACTGAGATTTGTGAATTGCTTAATGAATGGATTGATCCATGTTTCATCTTGCTTATTTCCACCTTTCATTATTCCCTTAAAAACAGAAAGGAATTCCTGTGATACTCAGATCCGACTTTAATTACATCACCAAGTGTTAAGAATTAAAGTGTAATGTGTAAGTGCAGTAATCCCTTCTGACTTAGCTTTCAGAAATGACAGCAAGCCTTGCCCCGAGCCGCTCCTCACCTTTGTGGGCATTTTTTTCATGTAGGGTGGCCAGTTTAACGATGGGTTAGCTTCTTGTGAGGAACTGCTGTTCCACATTCCAATCTCGACATCCTCCTCTTCCTCCCAGCTGGTCTGACGACTGCCAGCCAGTGGCATATCATCTCCACACCAACTATCTTGCATAGATTTAGGCCCTGGTGGTGACAAACACCCAGCAGTGAACATTCCAGCAAACAGCTCGATGCCTACCGCAAGGTAAAAACCCCTGAAAAACACGGAGCTCCCGCAGAGGCATCCCACCCCTGCCAAACACACCGAGAGCACTCACCAGGCTTGTTGGGAGGCGGCTGCCCCAGAGCAGAGGTGTTTCCCCAGGCAGAGGTGCCTCCTGCCTCGCTGACAGGCTCTCCCCAGCTCGTCCCAGTGTCCATGGGCTTCCCCCACGCCGCAGTCCCGTTATCTACAGTGGTGGCTGGAGCAGAAGGCTCTCCCCAACCTTTGCAAAGCAGGGGCAGTTATTGGCAAAGTTTTGAACAGGATTTTAAAGCTACCTAAAGAGACTCGAGTGTTTTGCCTTTTCTATATCCTTAACACACAGCAAAAAAAGCAAATATTTCTATTTTGTGTGAGGGCCATTGTTACAACTGCAAGCTGTTCCATTAGTAAAAGTAATCACAAAAATACAAATTTTGTATTTATAGAATTACATTCTGATAATACAATTTTCTAAGATATTAAGCTAAGAGCTGCTTGTTACATGTAGGTGACCCCATATGGCACTTGAAAAAGAGACACAGCACAAAATACTTGCTATATCCCATTAGGTTCCTCTCCAAAATTTGCATTCACTGCTCATGAAGCTACAAGACCAGAAAGTCTGGCACCAAATCCTTATGAACCCATCACCCTTCATTCTGTCCTGCAGAAGCTCAACATGTTTTTTTTTTTTTTTTTGAAGGCTCATTGGCAAAATTAAATTTTAGCTGGTTTAGAATCATTTAGAAAGTATTTCAATCCTCAGACACTATTTTAAGTATTTTCCCTGTGTTCCCACTCCCCAGAACTCCAGCAGAGCTGTTTAGCCCTTATTACTGCAGTTATTTAAAACCAGAGCAGATCTTCCAATCTGTACAAAAACATCAATGCTCTGTGACAATGCTGTTCATTTATTTAATAAATAGAAACTGTACTTCATTGCCACTTGGCCCTTTCCACTTTGAAACTAAAATATTGTTCTAAGAAGCGAGACTAAAAAAGTGCTTTATAGTCAAGAGAATGCAGAGATTTGGGTAAAAGCCAGGCTTACCAGAACCCGAGCTGCTCTCCTTGCTAGACATGGCACTTGAAGACAGTAGCTGCGGGTGTACCTGTGCTTGCTGGTCTGAACTGCTGCTACTGTTAGGGACATTTTTATTCCACATATTCACATTTTTGTAGTTGTATTTGCTTGGATCACCCCAAGCAGAAGTTCCATCATCAATCTCCATCTTGCGGCGTATGGATTCGGGGGATGGCTCCTCCCAGCCCGTGGGCTCTTCCTCCTTTGCCGGGGCTGGCATTGGCCCCCCCAGCCAGCCGGACCCCGGGGGTTTGTTCGTGGCAGAGGGGGCTCCCCACGAGCCAACATCTTGCTTGTTCCACTCAGGAGAGTTGATTGGCTTTGATGAGTCCCCCCAGACTTGAGGCTGATTGGATTTCGGGGGGTCTCCCCAGCCCTGGTTCTGATTAGACTTTGCAGGCTCATCCCATCCTGAAGAGCTGTTTGGGGTTGCACTGCTGCCTCCCCAAGTAACAGAATTTGATTTACCTGGCTCATTCCAACCAGACACCGACCTGTCGCTGTTGCTGCCTCCAGAACTGGATTTCTTTGCCTCACCCCAGTGGTTACTTCTAGAGTTTTCACCCCAGCTATCACCAGCAGACACTGCCCAACCCTGGCTGGCCTTCTGTCCATCTCCCCATCCCTGCTTCATCTTCGGCGTGTCATTCCAGGATGACTTTTCCTCTTTGCCACTTCCCCATGATTGATTGCTCTTGACCATTACTGTAGCAGCAGAATCTTCTTCCCACCCCCCTTGGCTGTTTGACCCTTTGGAGTCTCCCCACCTTGTAGCAGACTTTGGATCTCCCCACCCCGATACAGATGAGGTATCGTTATTGTTAGGGCTAGGTCTATCCACACACCCCCCTGAGCTGGAAGTCTGTGTCACAGAGCCCCCCCAGGCCTCTGTCCCATTGTCAGTTTTTCTTTCACCCCTCGGTGATGTTTCGGTATCCCAGGCAGTGTTCTGTTTGATTGGAGTCTGTCCCCAACCAGAGTTGGAAAGGACACGTGGATCTAGGTCAGTTCTGTTCACTATGCTTTGGAGTAACGTGTGCTGGTCAACTTTCCTCCTCTCTCGGTTCTGGGCTTCCGCAGCTGCTCTGTCCTCGTGGCACCCGGTGCTCTCCGAGCTGCCCTCGCTGTCCCCCGTACCTGTTTTGGCCCATGTGCTGCTCTGCTCAGCCATCTGGGAGGCAGCAGAACTCTGGCCGTTGAGCTCGTCCTCCTCAGCAGACTTCCATCCGTTTGTAAACTTCCTGCTGCTTCCGCTCACACCTTCATTGGAATGCTGATTGCTGGGCAGCTTGCTCCACTCCCCGTTGGGAATGTTGGTGCCAGTGCTTTGTGCAGGGCTGCCCCATCCTCTTCTGCTCCCGCCAGCACTCGCACCGTTCCCGTTTCCCCACGGGACGCTCTGGGAGCTGACTGTCCCTGCCTCCCACACCCCTCCGCCTTTATTCCCGTTGATTTGAAAGTTAGTGCTGCCGGGCCCGCTCCCGCCCGGCTGCATTAGAGTTGCATTCACAGTGTCACCATTAGCTTGGCTGTTTGGGCCTGGACATTTGTCTCCAGAGTAACTAGAACCATAGGCACCCCAGGTAGTACCGTAAGAGCCGCCAGCTTTGGCCTCACCGTTGCTGAGGTGAGAGATGGAAGTGCCGTTGGCCACCGGAGAGGCCTGAATCTGAGAATGATTCATTGTGCTCACGCGCCAGGCCCCGGGCCCTGCAGTGCTGGGCAGCTCGCTCATCTGCACCGAACCAGCAGAGTTTGGTAAACTAGAGGTCATAAAGTTAGTAGTGTTATTTGGTCCATTCATTTCAGTGTTAAGGTTTTGAGGTTGCCCACTGAATGAAACATTCCTTGTACCATTTACTTCAGAATCACAACTTTCCTGAAGGCTTCCCCAGGAACCGTGGGCTGAGCCACCCACTTTTGAGTTAATACTCTGGCTGTTGGCCATCTGACCTATGGTACTGCACTGAATGCTTGTGCCAGGACTCCCACTCCCCACGGACCCTTTCAGGGCATGTCCACTGTTCTCCAACACGGACCAGGCACCATGGTTGCCATTTGAATTCAAAGTGCTTGGATTTAACCCTCCATTTGATGAAGAGCTTATGGTGCCCCAAGCATTCATTCTATTGTTGCTACTTTCAGATTTGCTGTCAGGAGCATCCACAGAAACTTGACATGTGCTTATTATGGACCCATGGGATAACCCCCACGGCCCATTAATACTTCCATTGCCCACATTATTGCTGTTGCTACCAACCACAAACTTATTCTGAGACCCATGTCCGAGGCCATTGCGAATGCCATCGCCTTCTCCGCCCGCGCTCCCTGAAGCCATGATCACGAGGTTCCGCTCCGACCCAGAGCTGGAGGCAGAGTCAGTGTCCATACATTCTGAAGTCAGCTCTGGGTCACTGCCAGTGATTGATGGCCATGCTTCTTTGTCAGAGCCGTCTACGATAACTTTATCCCAGTTTGTGCTGGAGTCGCTGTTTGAAGAGACTGGTCCCCAGTGAGAATTTTCATAATGGGATCCTAGACCACTGTGGTTCAGATCTAAAATGAAGAAGGAAAGCCCAAGAGCATTATTATGAGTTTAGCATTATTACTTCATTAAGCAGAAGAGGGAAAAAAAAAAAAAAAAGATATTAAGCCAGGAATTATTTTGCTCATTATTTTGCTTCTGCTAAAACTACAGTCATGGAAAGCGACAGAGAAAGATCTAAGTACAGCTGCCCAAAGGCTGCCACACACAACCCAGAACTCCTCCCAGCATGCAGAGCTGCTTCACAAAAACGTCAGAAAACTTTAGACTCCTGGAGGTCTTTTTCTTCCAGAGAAACATTTTTTTAACAAATACTCTGTATCACCACAGACAAAGTCTTTTCTAAAACACATATACATATTAAAAACCACAATACAAAATAAAACCCAAAAACACACCAAAAGGCAGAAATTCCAAGAGGACATGGCCCCGCCCAGCAGTACCACCTGCTGTGTGACAGCAGCCAGAGAACACACACCTTCCCACCCTGTTACAGACGTTGTATAAGAGCCTTCAGTACAAGTTATTCAAGGTATTTTCTTTTATACAACAACAGCTTGGCACAAAAAGCACAAGACCCATCTGAAGCTCTGCTTTCAGAACGCACTGACGCACAAGTCTATTTTTAATTAATTTTTAATCAATATCAATATTACTCATCCTGCAGTGAAATAGAATTGAGTCCAAGACCCTGGAGCAGCACAGAGCAGGGATCACCCCCTGCTCCTCAGCCCCTGGCACTCAGCTGAGCTTCACCTGGTAAATCTGCGTGAGGAGCAAGGTGGTGGCTCAGCAGCCTGGAACAGAGCAGTGGCAGGCAGACAGAGCACTGAGATGGTGTGTGGCAGCTCCACAGCCCTGGAGAGCCACCACCATCCTTGGGAGAACCGGGATTTGGCTGAGCAGAACCCAGAACCTGCCGATCCCTCTGGCAGCACGAGAACGCTGCCACGTCTGAACAACTGTCCAACAAACTTCAAGGGTTCAACTCTCACCCCGGTACATTCAGAAAGGACATTTAACCTGTACTAAGGGACTGCTCAAAGAGCTGTGTGCACTCCTGGGAGCGAGAGAACCAACGGCACAGAACGAGATCCTGATCACACTAACACCATCCCAGTAACAGCATCCCTTTTAAAAGCAACACAAAGATGGCAAACAGCCTGAATTCAGCACAGAGAGATACAGGTTAGGGCTACCAGTCAGAGGGAAATGGTAAAACAAACTCTAATTTGCACAGCAGCAGAACACATAAAGAAAGCTTGTATTTATCAAAATCCTGTTACCCCAGTTTAGCTGCGAGGCAGTTTGTGCAGAGCCAACCCACCAACAGCACACAGTGATGAACTTCCACTCAGCTGATCTGCTCCCACTGCATACAAAACTACCCAGACCAACAGTCCTTCTCCTGGACATAAACCTGTTAGTGGTGTCAGGCATGAGCCAGTGCTCTGGAACACTCCTACCTGAACCTCCCCAACTCATCAACTGCAGAGACTAAGGATACAAACACTGAACAAGCAGATATTAGCTCTGACTTTTTGTATCTGGCAGAGACCACAAAACACCCTCAAAACTGAAAAATGACATGTGACAACACCCTGCATTTGGTGCACAGCATAAGGAGCCAGAACAGCCTACTCCTGCTTTTCTTCCCAAAACTATTTAAAGTTGCAACTGAACTTTTGCTGCTTAAATCCTTGACAAAAAAACATTTACACAAACCTGAGTTTCTTAAAATTCTGTAATCTGCTAAGATTGCCTTCAGTCATTTTTAATTTAATGCTTTCCAGCTATGAGTTATCCTGCAGGAAACATTTGCAAAAAACTGTATGTATTTAAAAAAGCAGTTTGCTATCACATGGGCTAAAATAAACAGGATTGAGAAGTGTAAATTAAGAAGTACCTGAATCTTGCACCCTCTGCCTCCTTTTCCTGCTCCAGCACACCTGGCACCCCCAGACTGTCAATACCATACCTTGCCAATCACTGCACCTTTGGGCCTTATAACAGATGCATTTTAGTAAATACAGTCCTGAGCTTTCAGCAAACAATCAAGACATGATTTCCTCCACAGTGTGACACGTCTCTGACAGGAAGCACAAGCTTGCACAGATTATTCAATACCATAAAGAGGCAAGTCAGCATGGAAGCATAAATGTAAAAAAAAAAAAACCAAAAAAAACCGGTATTTTAATGCTAAGGTGACAAAAACTCTTAGTATGAATTCTGGCTTAATGAGAAAATTAAAAATGTTAAACCAAATTAGTATGCAATGGCACAGAGAAAGTATACTGCAATCATTCACACACCCATGCCAATGAAAAGCATAAGCCAAATAAAAATAAAAATAAAAATTAAAAAATCAGACAAAATTGTGTGAAACATGTAACTACCACAAACACGTAGTGCAAAAGCAGGTGAGATGGAAGTAGCTAACCTGACTGGTTAGGGGAGTGGCTCACCAAGTCCCGAATGGGAGGCATGCCTACAAAAAAAAAAGCAAGAAAATCACAGAAGCGTTACTTCAGCAAGTGAGAGAACAGTCCCCAAAGCACTCACTGCTGCAAACCCAGTCCTCAGGCCCCTTTTTCAGAACAGGTTTCTCTCAGAGCCAGCTCAGTCTCACTGTCTGCTCTGAATCACGTTTCCCACACAGGGAGCAGGGACATGACAACAAACAGCCTGGGATGTGGGAATCAGCAATTCTGCTGCTTATATGACACATTTCCATTACGACCTACTTGTTACACATTTGGCATTTAATGAACCAATTTAACATGTCCTTAAAAGTTTGATTTATACAAAAAAAGAGGAAGAATTTATAGCCAGTGAAACCAAAACCAGTTCATTTTGGGCTGTACTGACTGAGAAGCTGAGCAGTCAGCCTTGAAACTTCAGCAAGTTCCTCTCCCCTCTCTGAACAGCACATTTGCTCCACCTCCAAGTCAGAATTCTGCTGCCTGACTGAGCAAACAGCAACATCTGAGTATGGCCCAACGCTGATTTAACCTGAGCACGTGCATAACAATCCATCATTTGCCCTCTTCCACATCCTGCTCCTCCCCTGTGCCACACAGGCACCGTACAGAATCAAACTTCATCTTTCAAAGCCACAAATTTTACAGCTGGAGACCATAACTGTTACACTGAAGGCAACATTTCCCAAATGAATCCAACCTTCACCACTACTAACTGTAAATCCCAACTGCTCCCTTCTCCCCTGACTCCTCCAACAGCTGAGAACCACTCCCAGCTTACAGGAGGGACTTCTGCTCCCAAAGGCTCTGGCTGGGACACAGCTTTGTGGCTCTGCTGTGAGATGCACCAGGATAAAGGCAGACAGGAGGAATCCAAACTGGAGCCCTGCCTGGAGCCTGCTCCTGTTCTCCTGTTCTGCTCTGGCCACAGCCGAAAGCAATTACTGCTGGAAATGCTTCAGTTCATGATATAAAATAATTTCATCGTGGGACAATCACCTGGTTATCCCCAGGTGTTCCAGAGCAGAGGTGAGCAAACACCAGGGCAGCATCAACCCTTCCTTTCATGTGAAGTTTGCACATGGGGCACATCAGTGAAGACAACAACTAAGCTGGGTATGAGAGTGTCCTGATGAAGAGTTACTTAGGGAGATTTCTTAAAATAACCATCTTGGCACTGGCCTGGATCTGTTTCAGATGCACTACAAGCCATGAGCTTCATTTATGTGTCTTTACTAAAACAATATGCCAAATGTCCTAAAAACAAAAAACCCAGCTCACAGGCCTATCCCTTCTTCAGCTTTACTTCTAGACAAAGCATGTTGATTTTCCAAACAGGAGACAACTATACACAAAACACAGGTAAAGAGATGGGGTTTAGACCACTGACATAATTAAAAAATTCTCCAATACCAACTATTTAAAATCTTAGTGTGCCCAGGGCAATTAAAGACTTTAAATTCAGCAGTATCTGCCTGCATTACCTGGCTTTTACAAAGCACGTACCAAACCATTCCAAGCACAGCTGGAACTGGGAGAGATCCTTTCAGGAGTTACACACAAACCCACAGCCATTCCCAAATCTGGCAATTCTGACTTCAACACTTGAAGCCACAGTTTTTCTTTTAGCCCTAAGATATAGATCAATCCCAGCAGCTATTTATTTAACCCCAGTGTCCATGGATATCCTGTCTGTGCAAGTGACCTACAGATCTGTCAAATTTAGTGAGATTTTGGATTCCAGAGGTAACAGGGAGAGTACCTGGAGCTGCTGGTGGAGGCTGAAAGAGGAAGTAGGGAGAGTGGGTGAAACAGAGAGGCAAATGAGAACAGCATTTCCTTTCAGATACAAAGGTGTCAGAAGACCCTGCTGGACAGGGGCCTCCTCCACCTCACAGCAACGTGTCAGACCAGAGCTTGAAACCAGGACAGAAATCCAGCACAGAAAAATCATTTGCCTTTCCATTATCATCTTGTCTATGTTTAGGAAAGAACATGACAACACATCCAAACCAGCAGTTATTCCTGGTTATTCCAGGGAAGGAGAGCTGAGAACAGCCTCAGGTGGCAGCTCTGAGCTTTCCTGGGACACAGGGAAGGCCAGGGACAGAGCTCTGACAGGGACAGAGCTCTGACAGGAGCTGCAGGCAGCACAGGCATTTTCCTAAGGTGACAGTGTGATGTGGCCAACCCTTCTGCCCCTGCAGCACCCTGAGCCTCGCTGGTTCCAGCCTGGTGTGCAGACACACCACCCAAATCATCAGAGTATTGCTGCCCCAGCCACCAGCACAGCCCTGGGACATGCTGGCAGTGCCCAGCCCCACCACCTCCAGCCACACCAGCACAAAATCAAGGGAAACCGAGCAAACCTGGCAAAAATGCAGTACACAAACGGGAATCCATTAAATATGGGCTGGTGTTCACAGAACAAGTACAAGGGAGAACAGCACACAAATCCTCTGGATACAACTGGGAGCCTTATTAGGCTGCATAAGCAGTAATACTTCTTAAATTAGTTCACGTGGTAATTTTTATTTAAATCACCACGCTACACAGCTTGACCAGTAGAGTATACATGCTGCAGGAAAAGTTTCATCTTAATGAAAGGTAACTTTAAACATCACTATGGACAGGAAAAACATCATACAGGCCAAGAAAAGAAGATAAATAAAGAAATAAGAAAATAAAACTTTAAAATTACCTGGTGCAATGGTAAAGAGTTCTGTCAGTATGTTACAGAAACAATACTGGAAAGTACAAAAAATAATATGGGAAAGTATGGAAAGTATGAAAAATAATATGGGAAACACTCCTCAAGGACTCATGGATAAATTGCTTCCAGTGCTTTGTTTACTTTCATTTTAAATCCTGCTTCTTCAACATGCAGTAATCAGAATAGCTCACACTTTAACTCAAACTTGAAATGTCAAGGCTATTTTCAGGGTTTTATTCTTTTTTTTCTTTTTTTTTTTTTTTTTTCTAAAGGGGCTGAGAGTCACATCCTTTGTAGTCTATAAAACACTAATTTTGAGAAACACTAGGAATTCAGTAAAGTCACAGAAGAAACTATTTGTGGGGAAAAGTTACATCATCACTGCTACGTGCACATCAAAATATAAATACAAGTATAAAAATAAGAAAGTATTAAGCACTGGCATGCATCAGTACCAAATCCCTTTGAAAAGTTAGATTCCTCACAGAAAGTTACTTTTTTCCAGACAAAAATAAACTACATTAATGTCCTGTAAAATTAACTGAACTGCATGTTAGTGCAGCCACTGAACAGCACATCCTACACATGTAACAGGCAAAGTTCACCTGAACTTAAATAGCAGTAAAGGCAAAAGTGGATCCATTCTGTACTACAACCAAGCTTCAGGTGAAAAAACTGAGAAAAACTCTCACCTGACAATAAAAGACAATTCTGATATCCTGAACAAGCTGTACCCTGGCTAGAGCTCCAGGTATGAAGTTAAAAATGAAAGCCAAGTCTCAAGGTGCTGTTCAGAATCACATAAATGTGCTGGAAGGGGCTTTGAAGACCACTCAGTTCCACTGCCATGGCAGGGACACCTTCCACTGTCCCAGGCTGCTCCAAGCCCTGTCCAGCCTGGCCTGGGACACTGCCAGGGATCCAGGGCCTGCCCACCCTGCAAAGGAACAATTCCTAATTCCCAATGTCCCATCCAGCCCTGCCCTCTGGCAGTGGGAGCCATTCCCTGGGTCCTGTCCCTCCATCCCTTGTAAACAGTCTCTCTCCTGGAGGCTCCCTTCAGGTACTGGGAGGCCAAAACTGGGTCACCCCTGGTCTCCTCTCCAGGCTGAGCAATCCCAGCTCCCCCAGCCTTTCCTCCCAGCAGCGCTGCTCCATCCCTCTGCTCATCCTGGTGCCTGCTCTGGCCTGGCTCCAGCAGCTCCAGCTGCTCCCTGTGCTGGCCCCAGGGCTGGGGCAGCTCTGCAGGTGGGCTCTCACCTGAGTGGGGCAGAATTCCCCCCCATCCCCTGCTGCCCAGGCTGTGGGATCAGCCCATCTCTGGGATGGGTCCTGAAGACCCTTCTTTCTGAGATGTGTCCATCAAAGGTGCTTTGTACCACGCCCATGCTTGGATCAACGCTGAGGACAGAGACTGGGAATGTGCAGCACAGCAGAGTCACACTGGAATCACCTCCTGCTCCAGCCCTGCCGTGTCTGCCACCCACTGCTGCCAGCAGTGAGCAACTCAGGAAGGGCTGAAGCTTCAGTGTGGAACCTGCCCAGGGGCCAAAACCATCCTGCAACGTGCACTATCAAGCTCTGACACAGGAAAGCATCTCCCCATGCTACAGCTTACAGTGCCAGTTTAAATAACCTTGGCTGATACTCCCCTGATAACTGAATTTAAGCTAAAGGAAAACAAGGAACACCTGCCCTCACCTGGCTGTTTTTTGCTGCTGTTGGGCACTTCTCCGTTGGTCACGGGCTGGTTATTGGTGCCAGAGCTGCCTCCTGGCTGGCTGTTCAGCGCTTTGGGAGCGGATCCCAGGTTTGCAGCTATCACTGGTAACTGCTGCCCTCGTTTCAGAAGCTGCTTCTGTTCCTGGTGTCGGAATCGTGGTGGTACTTCCCGAGGAGGGTATCGAGGCAAGGGCTGCTGCTGGCTGCTGGCTGGGGCCCGCTTGGCATTATTAGTAGTGCTGGTTCCTGTGGAAGTGCCGTTGGAGGTGACAGGCTGGGGCTGGCTTACACTCGTCTTGGTTTGTTCTGGCACTACCCCCACCCCCAGGAAAAAGAAAGTGGGACAAAGTTATTCATGTGAACAGCAACTTTAAAAATTGAAGACCAAGTCAGTGTTATTAGAGGTGTTTATATGTGATGTAATGGCAGCATTTGTTCTGACTCAAGCTGTAACTCATCCCTGGGGAAAAGCTCTGTTATCCCTCAATGACAGGCTTTCATGGCACAGACCTGGAAGCAGGAGCATGCCTTGCTATCACTCCTAACCAAGTTATCTCAGTTACAGCATGCTACTAACCAGCTTTCCACAGCCTTCTGCCAACAAATCAGCACTATGCAGTTTATTTCAGCACTAAACCTTTAGAAAGTGTTAAAGTATTAAAAAATTAAGTTTCCCATTTAAGTATTACCTATAGAAAACCGCTCTGGCCTGGCCCAGAAAGAACAAGGGGCAAACAGAACCTACAGGACATGTTGCTAAGGCTTCCCTGCTTTAAGGAGCCCAATATCCAAAGGGAAAGTTATTCCTGCCCTCAAGTGCCTGCTGCCAGCACAGGGAACGCTGCACGCAGCCTGGCAGGACAGTGCTGGCACTGGGAAAATGCCAAATGTGCAACTGCAACTCCAAGTTATCTCAGTCCTGACAGCACGGCCCCAGCAAGGCCAGGGCAAGGTCAAACCATGGGCAGAGGTCACAGGGAATGCACCAGACCCACNCTTTTAAATGTGTTTAAAGACCATTTTATCATTCACTTTCAGGAACCGAGTCATGGGAATACAACAAAAAATAAAAACAATCTCAAGCTTTTATTTAAGGAATCAATTTGAATGTTGTCAGTGCTACTTATGATATAATCTCTGTTTATTTCTACTTTATGTGTTCTGAAAAACACAAAATAGAAGCCTTTAGAATAAAAAGGCACAGAAGAATCAGCATCTGAGTTGTGTTTTAATGGAATATTGCATTTTGGCTGGCTGCTTAAGGGAAGCAGAAAAGAAAAACTTTGGAGACCTCCTTGTTTGAGAAACAGGCAGGCAGAAGTCTCAGGGTGAGGACACCCAACTTCAGCTGCCCCTGCCAGGGCNGAAAGTGTTAAAGTATTAAAAAATTAAGTTTCCCATTTAAGTATTACCTATAGAAAACCGCTCTGGCCTGGCCCAGAAAGAACAAGGGGCAAACAGAACCTACAGGACATGTTGCTAAGGCTTCCCTGCTTTAAGGAGCCCAATATCCAAAGGGAAAGTTATTCCTGCCCTCAAGTGCCTGCTGCCAGCACAGGGAACGCTGCACGCAGCCTGGCAGGACAGTGCTGGCACTGGGAAAATGCCAAATGTGCAACTGCAACTCCAAGTTATCTCAGTCCTGACAGCACGGCCCCAGCAAGGCCAGGGCAAGGTCAAACCATGGGCAGAGGTCACAGGGAATGCACCAGACCCACACATGCTCAGCCCCACAGCCCAGCCCAGCCCAGGGTGGGTGTAGGGACAGGGAAGCAGCCAGGCCAGCAGGCAGGATGGCACTCTGAGCCCCTGGTGTGGGGCTCTGCTGCCACTGCCACCCCTCCAGCTGCAGGTGAGCCCTGGCCCTCCTCCCAGTATTGGTATGTTAATGTACTTTACAAACCTTGGAATTT
>VXAX01006508.1:318448-335505 GCA_013399835.1 Leptocoma aspasia | reverse complement strand
AGAAGTCTCAGGGTGAGGACACCCAACTTCAGCTGCCCCTGCCAGGGCCCCCAGGTTGGGCACAGCAGGGACCCAGCTCTCCCAGTGCACAGCTGACTGGAGAGGGACAGAATTAGGAGAGGAAGGGCCAGGACACAACTCCATTTATTGTACAGAGCACAGGGAACAGAAGGTATTGAAAGGCTATTAAGATAAACTGGGAAGTTGATAAAGATCACAACCACCACTTCAGATTTCCTCAATTTAAGCTGCTCCCTATATTGAGGGAAGGCAGCTGATTCCTTGCAAAATATTTTGGTGCACATAATGAGACAACAAATTGTGATTCTGACCTCTGGTTCAAAACTGAACTTCACAAATAGGAAATAATATTAAACAAATCTATTTCATGTGGTGCTTCTAAAATTTCTTGCATTATTAAAAAAGTAACTGAGAGTGACTAAGCCCTGAAGGGGGGGAGAGGTGCTATTTAAGCAATTTGCTGAGCATTTGTTGACAATTTCATGCAGAAGGACTTTGCAATTTTCTGTGGTGCAGGTACTGCAAGCAAGAAGCTCTGAAATGAAAACACATTTGCTGACGTTCCACAAGCTGTGTAACCAGTGCCCAAGCCATAACTTTTGTGCTGTCCCTGTGCCTCCTGCCCCAGCTGACTCCACGGATGACCCTTCACAGCCTGGAGCAGAGCTCAGCTGAGCTGGGCTGGCAGCGACACACAGGAACCTTCCTGCGGCCACCAGAGCAGTCCTGGTGGCCACAGGGAAGGGACACCACGCAGGGACACACACACACTCCTCCAGCCTCTGGCTCAGACTGCTCCAGCTCTTTTTCTTTCAGCAGGAAACACAAACACACCTCAACTCAAAGAGATTTTCACAGGACATCCATCCAGCACCCCGTGACATGGTCACTGAGTCACTTCTCCTTCCCTGCCACTTCCACTCCCTACTCCCAACACTGCTCCTCTGGGGTAAAGTGACATAATTTCCATCTGACATTCCCGGGACACCCAGGCAGAGCTGCCAACAGCATGCCCAGGGCAGCCCTAACACTTTATTTTCCCAGTTAAAGCTACTCTAAGTGTGTTAGAACAGACCCCAACAGACCTGCAGGAACTCGAATCACTTTTGACTGTCAAGGAGTGCAACAAATAAACAAGGCAGTCGCTGCCCAGCCAGCCCTAAGGCACAGCACCAACAGCACTTCTCTAACAGCTTATGAATATTATATTTCCCATATATTCT
Source organism: Leptocoma aspasia (assembly GCA_013399835.1). Taxonomy (NCBI): domain Eukaryota; kingdom Metazoa; phylum Chordata; class Aves; order Passeriformes; family Nectariniidae; genus Leptocoma; species Leptocoma aspasia. Next base: position 334,261 of record VXAX01006508.1, on the reverse strand, counting down.
AAGCATTTGTCTCCTTAGCAAATATGGCAATTCTATCTACTATGATATCAGCAAATTGTATAACACATTTGCCAGGTCCCAGGGCTAGGCTATAGAATACGCAGAGTCCACAATTATATGCTAATTTTCAACTGAAATTATCCAAAGTGCAACAGAATTCCCTTGCCTTTGCTTCCCTCAGAACCACAGAGTAAGTTTCAAGCTATAAAATTCACCCTGTCCAACATTTTCTGCTCCACAACTTCTCGGAAGGCTAAATAACACATTAATATTCCAATATGGCTACTATGAATTCCAGCACCCCTAAATCGTTATCTTAATATTTTAATTTGCTCTAGACCAGTTGCTTGCTAATAAAAGTTTGTTCTACACACCAGTATTTTATTTTGAATTGTATTAAGGCAGAAAGACAACATTAACAGACTTACAGCTTATCACAGTTAATTGACTAGCAACAGCAAGTTTACAGAAACCAGTATTAAAAACGACAGATTTTCATAAAGAACAAACCTGCTGCACACCCTCAGAGCAGGGGATGGTGGGGTTACAGTTTACAGAGAGATTCCAAAGCAAGACGCTTCCAACTTGTGTTGCTTTCCCACTCTGCAGATTTCATTAGAAAATGGAGGAGAAGCATGGTGTCATTTTACTGCTCCAGGAGCTGCCTGCCAACTCCTCCTGGAGCAGGGGCCCGGGACTCGCGCTCCCCCTCCAATAAAAAACAAAAACAACAAACCGGCAGCTGCCGGAGTTAACTTTAACGCGGATGGAAGCGGAACGCTGTGCCGAGCCGCACAAAGAGCGGCGCGGGGCTGGCGGGGCAGCGCTCCGGGCTACCGCGGGGCTGGCCCCGAGCCCGCCCGGCATGGCCCGGGGCCGCGCCGCCGAGGGGCACACACGGAGGAACCCTGCCCCTCCGCCTGACACACCTAAGGTGCGGTGCTAGAATTTTCGTGGGGGAAAAATGGCCGCAGCTGCGAGCTCGGAGCTGCTCTGGAAAATCTCCGGTGTTTGCCAAGGCTTTAACCCCTGCGGATCCGCGCGGAGGGCAGCGCGCCCTGCCCCCGCCCGGCCCCGGGCACCCCCCGGCTTTATCAAACACCAGGACAGCTTCTCCAGCCGGGAAAAGCACAGCCAGGCCGGCGAAATCCCCGGCAAAAGCCGGCCGGGTTTGTGCGGCCGGGCCATTCCGCCTGGCGGGGAAGAACAAGCCTAAGAAGTTTCCAAGGTGGGAAATATGAGTCAAACATTTCAATTCCACGCCCAGCTATTTTTAGAGCACTTTCCGTTTCAGTGGGCAATTCGGTTTGCTCTGCAATGGAGGTGGCACTTTCTGGGCTGCAGTGCCAGCCCAGCTGCTCCCCGAGCCCCGGCTCTGCCAGGGTCACCCCGGCTCTGGCACCCCAGCACTGCCAGGGTCACCCCAGCACTGCCAGGGTCACCCCGGCTCTGGCACCCCGGCACTGCCAGGGTCACCCCAGCACTGCCAGGGTCACCCCGGCACTGCCAGGGTCACCCGAGCTCTGCCACCCCAGCTCTGCCAGGGTCACCCCAGCGCTGCCAGGGTCACCCCGGCACTGCCAGGGTCACCCCGGCTCTGGCACCCCGGCACTGCCAGGGTCACCCCAGCACTGCCAGGGTCACCCCGGCACTGCCAGGGTCACCCGAGCTCTGCCACCCCAGCTCTGCCAGGGTCACCCCAGCGCTGCCAGGGTCACCCCGGCACTGCCAGGGTCACCCCGGCTCTGGCACTCCTCATCCATTACTCCCATCCATCCGTTCAGTTGTGTGCCAAGGGCAATCCCCGCTGAGCTCCCACCCTGCAGCACCGAGCCCAGCGCACACCTCCTCCTTTCCTCCAGCACAGGCTCACAGCACCTCCCGGGGCCACGGGGCTGCCTGCAGAGCTCTGCTCTAGAGGAAATTCAGGATAAATGCATTGACCTGTCTGTCTCTAACAGCACTGGCTTTAAACTCAGCAAAAGGACATTTTTTGCCATGCTAGAAGGAACACCAAAACTGACAATTCTGCATTTGTATTTTCAACAAATAGGAACTCAACTTATAACTTTTTTTTTCCCTAGAATACCTGCTACAAGAGCACTGGGAAGGCACATGATGTGCCAGCTGCTGCACAAACAGATAAACTTTCCACTTAGAAACTAATAGACTTGCCTCTAAGTGTCTCAACCTCCTCTTCCCTCCTTTAAGAAAACCAGCTGGATCAAACCAGGCAGGTCAGAATCCCTGAAATCTGCGGGAATGCCACACGTGCATTTTTAACTGCAACACTATGGTATTAAAATACTGCTGGTACAGAAACGTTGTTAGCATCTTTTTCATTACTTTCATTCCCAATCCCCCAGCTCCAGGAACTTCCTTGGAAGGTTCTTGTCATTTTATATGAACTCTGGGAGCTGCTCCAGCTGGTACAACAGCAATTTCTTCCTTAGTTTGGAGCTGTCCAAACTACACTTTAAACCAAGAAATACCCTCCCTTCCCACCCCAAGCACTTAACCAGCTTCTCTTCTGAAAGAGGCACATAATTCTGAATTATTTAGAGATCCTATACTCTTGTATTTTATCTTCAGCTCATGCACAGAATAAATTATTTAAGACATTAACGTGATGGAAACTTGGAAACTAATGAAACATTAATTTGCATCCTGAACACAAGGAGGCAAAACTGGTGAAACAAGGCAAGAGCCATGTGCAACACAAGCTTTGGATTTTGTTCCTATAGAAACTGTAGCAAAAAGTTGTGTATCTGCATCTCATGATGTCTTTTCTTCCACAGCACTGCCCCTTTATGTTTCTCTGACAACTCTAAATTCCTGCTGAACTTTATAAAATACCCCTTAAATAATAACATAATTAAGTTGGAACTTAACACTTCTATCCGACAATGTTAAGCCTCAAAGCAGAAAAAAAAAATTAATTACTGTCCTTCAGAAGAAAGCATTTTCATTCCATGTGAAGATTCCCACCGGGTAGCCTCCCAGGCAGAATTCCTGCCCTCCTGGTCCATGCTATTTTTAGCCATTTGCTTGTGCAGCTCGGCCCTGATGTGATGCCAGTGCAGCCCAAGCACATGGGTCAAATAGGCACTCCAAGTGCTTGTCATTATACAGCAAAGTATTCTACCATTTCCCTTCTCCACTGTCTTTTCAGACGTGCTTTATCACTTCAGAATAAACCCAGGCATTTTCATAATTCTTTAAATATGGTCTATTTCCCTAGAATCCTTATGGCAGGGGTGTACAGAAGAAAACCAACCCTTAGCCTGTGTTCAAACACAATCCCATGCACTGCTTGACAAAGGGCATGCTAAAAAACAAATGAAGACTATTTATTAATTATAACAGCCTTCCAGCAATTTCATTAATCATTCTGAACTGTGCCCAAAGACAAACCTGGCACTCCCAGTGGGTTTCAGTGGCCACAGGGTGGGAGCCCTGGTCAGCCTGATGCAGCTCAGAGGCTGGTGGGACACACACAGCAGCAGGGATGCTGCACACCCTCCTCCTGCAGCTCCCTCTGCCTCCAGCAATCCCTTTTTCAAAACCTACCAGTGTCATCTGGACATTTTATCACTTTCCTGGGTGAAAACCTCCTGAGGTTTTTCTTCCCAGGGGAAAGCTCGCTTTCTCAGCACAGAATTCTATAAACAAATCTCTGAGCTGTGTTTTCAAGGACACAGGTGGTGTCTGTCTGCCCTGTCTCCTGATATGAGAGATGTGGATGTGGTTTTCTTCCTCTCAACCAATGATGTGGAGAACTGTTATCACTGAATTGTAAGCACTTCTAGGAATCTTGTACAGAGCATGAAGAAGTAAGCATCTAAGCTCTGTGCCTGGGCACATAATAGCTCAAGCCTTCTGAACAACGGAATCATTTTAATAAATCACATTAAGCCTTCTGATATTGGAGTCAAAAAGTCCTGTTTTGCCACTTGGGCCACCACAATAAACCATCATCCTCCCCAGGCAGCAGGCAGGGTGACTCTCCACTCTCAGCAGCAGGGCTGCCCTCGCTCCCTCCCCACAGCATCCTCACACAAACACTCAAACTCCACCGGTGCTCCTCAGTCCAGGTGCTCTCCCCATTTAAACACACCCACCAGAGCACAGGCTGCACTCAGAAATGCCAGCTGACTGTCTCTCCTGAGAGCTGGGAGCTGCAGAGCACCAGGGCAGTGCCCCAGGACACCCTGGCTGGGATGTTCCTCAGCTGCCACCCTGGGCACGGCCACTGTGTCCCTGCCTCCTCCCCAGCACAGCGGGGCTGTCCTCTGCTAGCCCCCTGCCTGCCTGCCCCACCAGTCTTCAGACACTTTTTGATTTTCCAGCAGGAATTCCATCTCTGCCCAGCAGGGCTCTGGAGCTTCTGGAGCGTGCTCCCAGAAAACAGGGCTTCAGCAAGCACTCCACATGGTCACTGCAGCAACTCCTGTGCCCTCACCACCTAACAGGTGAGGAGCTACAATTCAAGAGAAAGTGAAAAGAGTGTTTTTTCCCCTTTTTAGAAGCTGGTTGGGATGGAGATCCATACAAACCCCACATGCACTCAGGAAACCTCAGTGCTCCCACCTGCCATGAATATTGAAATTACAGCTTTTGGGTACTGGCATCCTGATCATTTTGCAGGGTGAGCCCTCCATATCCAGGAGTTAAAACTCGGCATATTAATTACTTGTCCATCACGTGTTCCCAATCCCAGCTGCACTTAGAATATTTGTAAATTAAGTTTCAAACAGAACCATCCCATACACAGTTATTCTCAAGTGTTGGTGCACTTTTCAAATGAAGCAAAAAAGGGGAAGGAAAAAAGCAAGCAAGGAAAGGAACTTCAGGTATTATATCTATGCCTGGTGCTCTGTAAGTAACTAAGAATGGAAAACAAGATCAGCAACTCCAATCCCTGGACAAACCCTTTGCTGCTACTCTTCTAGACTTTTGTGGTCACTTTGAAAAAGTGCAGCTGAAGTCTCAAGGGTCCCATCTGTCACTTTTGGGAGGAGATTTCAGGTGACACATTTGATTCAACATATTTAAAACCCCAGAAATAATATACAGAGCAGAACTAACTGTAAAGTAACTTACCTTTGATTTTTTGTTCAATGGCCTAGAACAAGAAAAAAGAAGTGTCAGTGATTTGTGCAGATAAGAGAGAAACCACATGTACACGTGCCACTTCATAAAGCAACATTAGCTTTTGACTTTCCTCTTTTTAAATGGTTTCAAGTTATTTAATTATCTACTTCAGAAGCCTCTCTCTAACCAACCCAGGCCTATTATTCCTTATGTTTAAAAAGCTGTTTAAATGTTATAGAAGACAAAATTAATTTGAAAGATAACTACATGAAACAGACCAAATTAAACTTGCAAATTAAGATGTTTTAAGTGAGTTAAAAACTGTGCCTGGAAGCAAAGAGCTGCCACCACTTTTACTGCAGAACAGGGCAGGGAAGGGGGAGTGACCTGGAAATGGAAAAGGGTAAGTGAGCAAATGCCAAAGCTTCTTTCATTTGCAAGATTCAATGGGTTACCCCTGTGATATGGCCAAGATGAGAGATCTGTTTGAATAAAAGTTTATCACAGGATAGAATGGCAGAGAAACATTTCTGGTATGGAAGTACACCTCAGTGGTGTGGTTTTAACTGTACACCACAGTGAGACTGTGCTCAGGAAGGGCCCCCCAAAATCTCCTCCTCTGTGCTCCAGTGCTGCCCTCCTCTGCCCCAGCCTCCCAGAGAAAGGCACTGCATCTGGGGCCACCACACACCACCACAACTCCTCATTGTGCCTTCTGTTCAACAAACATGCTTAAAACATCTACTTTGAAGCCGTGGCTGGTTCTGTGCCCTCAGAAGCCCAGGGTTCTGTGCTCCAGCACCTGCCTGAGGTGAGTGTTCTTGTGTCCACCTGCACACAAAGGCCAGTGGAGACACCCAGAACCTGCTCAGTGCCAGGGTGGGGGCACAGCACAGGCCAAGTGTCCCCTCTGGGACTGCTGCTGTCCCCCCACTGCTCCCTTCAGTCCCTTCAGTTACTGGAACACTCCATGTCCTAACCCTGGGCACTGGTTTGTCCTTCCAGCACGGGCAGGTGGTGCCTCTCTGGCTCTTGCTGTGCCTGGGCATGGTCAGAGCTCCTCTGCAGAGTCTGTACTCCCACCCCTGCCCAGCTCTGACCCAACTCACCAACCCATGGACGGGAGAATGGGAACTCAGAACTTTTCTGAACTGTTTTTGCTGTTTCTGATGAGCTACAGCACCTGCGGAGATCCTGGAGAGCCAGGGGCACGGCCAGGGCTCCTGGCTGGCTGTGCCCAAGAGAACACAGTGACCGTGTTCAGGCTGGGCTTCTGCAGACTCCACCAGGGCCTGGGGCTTGGCTCAGGCCTTGGGAGGTTTTGCTGGTTTTTGTGGCTGTAAAACAAACCAGTGTGTTCCACAGCCAGCACCAGGCAATGGAATCACAGAGAGCTGCTGAGCAGGTTCACTCTGCTCCACCAAAATGGACATCTTTAGAAACTGCATTTACAGCTCCTCTCAAGCTCAGGGTCAATACTTAGAATCAATGGCCATGATGAGGATCTTGTCAGTAAACAGGGATTCTGAAGTACTTACAAGCATTTCTGTGATGTTTCCATCCCTAAACATCTTTCCCATCAATATTTTTCTTTTTTATGAAAATTTTTATTCCCTACTACAAATTCTCTCATGGCATGTTTCCATACTGAAGAATAAGATACATTAAAATAAGGATGCAGCTGAAAGCCATTGCCTTAAAATAGTACTTTTATTCTACTAAGTAAATGCACTAACACTGAGGTGCTTCAAACCTGAGACTGCCTCAATTGAGAATCAAGAAAAAGAAGGGTCATCCCAGAAAAAAAATTTAGTTTTGCAAGAAGCTACACAGAGCCAATTACAATGTTCAATAAGTCAGTTACCTCTAAATAACTGACACAACATTTAAATTTAAAACATTAAATTAATAAGAAAACACTTGTTTTTACTAGTGATGAAACAAGTCACCTCCAAGCACAGGGGTTTATTCTCAGTGCCCCACATACCTTTTTTTGAGCAGCTTCCTTCTTCTTCTTGTCTTCTTTTCTCTTTTTCCTTTCTTCCATCAACTGTTCTTCCTCTTCTTGCACTAAATCCCTGAACCACACAGTTTGTAATTAACTCTCCCAAAATACAATCTGTACACACTTAGATTCATTTTAGAACAATTATTTCACAGTGACACAAAAGGAACTGGGGAATTTTGCTTCTAATTGGATCCTATTTCTACAGGGACTGTCACTGCCAGTGCAAGCCCCCAGTGACAGGACTTCAAGTGCAGATGTGGTGGCAAGCTACATGTAAGGAGTTCTTTCTTCCAAAGCTTACAATGAAGACTTAAGACTGGAATTTGGTTCAAAAGCCAGCAAATTCAGAGGTTATTTAGTCTCTCCCTGCCCGGTGTGACTGAGCTCTGGCACGTCCCAGCCTGGAGTGCTCCTGCACGCAGCCTGAGCCACACGGCCCTGTGCCCCAGTCCCCCATCCCAAATCCTGTGCCAGGAACCAGCCCAGCGTGGGCAGGGCCAGGGCACAGCTGGCACCAGCAGGGCCATTTCAGAGCTCCCGAACCCAGAAACGAAACCGTAACTTGTCAGAAGTGAAACCAAAACTCAGCACGTTAATTAACGGCACTTGATACACTGAATTCCTGCTCAAACCAAGGCTGAGCAGGAACAGCACTGTCCAGTTTATGCTGCCTAAAAACAGACTTCTAAAGTTTTTTGGAGGAAAAGAACTATCAATGTCAATATAGGGTAGTGACTACATGGTTTGCATCTGCCTGGAAACACTGAGCTGGCTCCTTTTTAACCCCAAACCAGCCAGAAACCTCCTGCTTTAAATAAGACAATTTGATGTCTGTCAGAAGCAATGCAAATTGAATGTATTAAACCACAAGATAGTCCACAGGCACTAAAACTTTCATTACTTTTCTAGATATACAAGCAACCAGTTAATTCTACTTTTAACTCAGCTCAAGTCCCTTTCAAAGCGAGTGCAGGCATCAGCTTCCACTGACCAAATTCGGGCTTTTAACGTTTTCTAATAACAGAAAGCAAGCATCAGTTACTTCTTTTAAGAAAGAATGGCTTCTGATGTGCTAAGGTATGCAAAATAATTACCCAAAAGTGTTATTTCTGAGACCCCCCCTGAGCACTGCCAGAGGAATCACAACCCATCAAACACAATGTGGCTATTTTGCATTTTATCACAGCTTCATCAGCTGGCTGCAAGATCCACCGAGGAGTCTCACTGCAAAAGCAATCTTGCATTTACAATTAGGTCTCAAAAATGATTTCACGGACAACTAAGAGGTCAGACACCTAACCACAGAAACAATTCCAGCTGGCCAGATCCATTTAGAGCAATCCCTCGCCCCTGTGCAAATCTGAGGCAATGATTAACCTGCAGTGACATCCATGCACTACAAAGGTGACACTTCAGTCAGTTTTGCCCCTCGCTGGCACACCCTGAGCATTTGGAACCACAGGGATGTTGGTGATACTGACCCTCAGTTTGGGTTAATTTGGGACAGTCCAAATGTTAAGAGGCAATTTGAACTGGAGAACAATACCAGGTCTGGAATCAGTGCAGAGGAAACAGCTCCTAGAGATCCCAGCTCCCTCCTGACACAATTTCATGCACAGCTCCTTCCATTCAGAGCAGAACCACTGGTTTGCCTCTGGGAACTCAGTACTGGGCTGGGCCTCACCTCTGGCTGCCTGCTGGGGCTGCACATCTGTAACAGCCTGAGCAGAGTTCTGGCAGTTAAGACAGGCACCAGCACTTGTTTTGCACAACAAATTTCAGTCTGTCACATGCCAGAACTCCATTAACTGAAAAATCATTCTGCTTTTAGAAGAAAGCTGTAGCACGTTCAAGAGCAAGCAGAATGCAAAGCAGACTTTTCACAGGAAAAAAAAATCTCATAAATCCTGCTACAGTTAAATCAACACAATTATATTTCACGTTGGGAATACAGATGCTAACAACTAACATACCAATATCTCTGGAATATTCTACCACAGCATCACTGGGTTTTTGTCACACAGAAACAACAGAACTCCTCAATTCTGACACTGTCTTCATTCCATTTTTGTCTTTTCAAGACAAACAGATTTCAGATTACAAAGCAAACTTAGAAGACATAAAACCCCCCTACGATTAGGATCAGAACTCTAGGTATTCTCTCGATAAAAACCATACACCTATAGCTCATCATAAGTTTTTAAGAGTATTAATTACCACTATAACATCAAATCTCAGAGCAAAACTAACCCAACTGGTACAACTAAGCAACAGCAGCAAAGCCCTTCCTGTCCCTGCCCTTCCCTGAAAACTTAACCCTTCAGTAAGACAGGCCTATTCACCATACTCAAACTTAAACCGGAGACAAAAAATCACATTTGCCTCTTAAGCCATCACAGTCTCACGCAGAACACCTGAATTGTAGGTTGGACATGAGGAAGAAGTTTTTCACAGCAAGAGTGATAAAGTTCTGGAATGTTCTGCCCGGGGAGGTGCTGGAGTCACCATCCCTGGGTGTGTTTAACAAAGCCTGGATGTGGCACTGGGTGCCAGGGTTTGGGTGAGGTGCTGGGGCTGGGTTGGACTCCGTGATCTTGGAGGTCTCTCCCAACCCAGTGATCCTGTGATTCTGTAATTTCCATTTCTGACAGCTGGGAGCATGAGCCTCCTTTATTCTTGCCAACACAGAAACCCACAGCCTCTCCCCAGACAGCAGGCAGTGGGATTGATGCCTCTGACTCCAACCTGACCCAGAACACGTAACAAACGAGCTGCACTCCTGATGCTGCTCCCTCAGGAGCACGCGTGGAACATTTCCCCTTTACCACCAACAGCTCCTGCGGGCACACCAGCAGCAGGAACCCGCTCTGCTGGGAACAGCACCAAGCCACAGAATTAACAAGTTCCTTTGCTGGGCTTTCCCCTACACCTGGGAGACTTCATCCACCGACCCTGTGTGGCCAAAGTGTCTGCAGCAGCACCCTGGTGTGTCAGGAGAGCAAGGACCGAGTGTTCCGATGGATAACGTGAATTTATAAACATATATCTAGATATAAACAGGTCTGTGACCTCCCCTGCCAGACACCAACTCCCACCACAACACAGGCAAGGTCCTTCTCCTCCTGTGGAACGGGATTAGCTTGCTCAAGGTTAAACGGCCTTAGCAGAAATGCAAACCGTATTTTTCAATTTAGATCAAGTGAAAATAAAACACCCCGGCAAGAGGAAATCCACATCGGAGACAGAACAAAGGCCTCTGGTTTCAACAGCTTAACTTGAAAGGTGCTTTATTTTCAAGTGAGGTAAAATGAAAATGGATCTTGATCTCAGGAGAGACTGCACATTTGATGGCTCTGAAGATGGGCAAGGAAAACCTACTGCTATCTGCATAAATTTAGGCAGACTGAGGGTCAGATAAATATTTACTGTTATTTATTTAACAGCAAATTTTTGTTCCAACTGTGTACCCCAGCACAATTCGTCTTTGTATACAGGGGGAAAAAAACCAACAAACTGCTAAAATGCTTTCCTCAATTAAGCTATTAAAAAACCCCAAAACAAACAAAACCAACTTTTTAGTCTTCTAAGACAGGTTATCAAGACAGTACATGGCACTTTATTTTTGTATGGCCTGATTTGTAATTTGGCTTCTGAAGTGGAAAAAGCTGTCATGCTCAAACTGCAAACACTTCAGGTAATATTTGTATCAAAACATGCTTCACTTATTACTTTACTTCTTGAAAAAAAGAGTACTATTAATCTTCAATTTCTAAAGCTCCAGCTTAGCATTGTAAAAATACCTGGGCTGAAATAGACATACTTAACCTTTATCCTTATGCTGCAGAAGAGCAAAACCAAGTTCACCCATATTTCCCCTGGCAGACAGGCTGAGGATGAAGTAATTAATGTTTGTGCAGCTTTGGTATCTTTGCTGTTACAATATATCAAAGGGCAACATGTTTTGCCACAATAAAATCAAAATTCTATCACCACACCGAGGAAATGATGGTTACAAGAATTGTGAGCTCCCATCACTGGAGGGATGAACAGAGGTATGGAGCAAACACACAAATAAGAATTAGAAGTGATTATACACAGCAGCTTCTGAAACCAATGTAAAATTTCCAGTGATGGACATATTAAAAATCCTTTTTGGAAAATTAATAAATAAATAAATCCTGTCTACCATTTGCTCTTCTCCTAGTTATAAATTAACTTGCAGTGCTACAGGTGGAACACTGCCAGGTAGCTACAGGTAAGTATCAGAGATTGAAAGGTCTTTAACAATTCTGCAAAGACAGCACCACATGTTCAACCTACAGCTGATCTTCTACAGAGACTTTCAAGTGCTGCTGAGACTGATAAATCTCCTGTATTCTGACCTACAAGTTCCCTCATCTTTCAATTTTTTGAAATGACACAATTACATGAAATTCCCAATGAAAGTGATTTCTCAGGTTCTGTAAAAGCCAACAGCTAGCTTTACTACTCACCAGCATTCTAGAAAAATCAATTATAAAATGTGTATTTTGATTAAAATGGGATCCTACCATTCCTTTATCAATGCCATCCACAAAACAGCACACTACACCAAAGGAGCACTTGGAGTTCATGGAATAGACACCAGTGCTTTGAAGTTAATGAAATAATCCCAACAAACCCTGCCAGTGCCTCAGATGGAAATGCTCTGGCACCTGAACCCACCCAGTGTGCTCCTCAGAGCACTGAGAGCCTGAGGCAGTGAGAACAAAACAAACCCACTCACTTCCAGACGTGTGTGTGTGTGTTCTTTCCAGCTACTAACAGAGAGGAGAGGTGCTGCCAAGCTAAAAACTGGAAATAAATACTCCAATGAATTATTAATTAGCAAATGTGTATCAGCAACTTTCTTTTTTGCTTTTAAATACCTCAGTCTTTAAATTTCCACCCTAAAACTGAAGCGACAGAATTCTACCATCCATGTCTGCCACTACCAATCACCTGGAATCCACTCAGCTTTCCCACTTCCCTAATACAGAAGCTGGCTCACCGGAATGATGCTCCCAAACACAAGGGCTACAAATGGACCATAATTCTGGAATATCTGTGTTAGTTTTGCCCTGGAGTTTCACCCAAGATGTTCGCTGCTGGGTGACAAAAGACGGATCTCTTTCCCGAGAAGTTTATCACCCAAGTGCAGCAGCCTCCAGCAGCAGCCATAAACAATCCCTATCTTCCTGTACCTAGAGAGGAGCCCAGATGGAGCTGCTCCTCCACAACCCACTGCTCAAGGCCAGCACCAGCCCTGCCCCAGGCTGCTGCAGTGTCACTGCATGCACAGGGGCTGCTGCAACACTCAAACACCACAGGGACCTCGTGGGGAGCACCTGCAACCCTGCACAGCCTCAAAAAGTGACTGTGCAGGAGAAAGGGACGTGTAATTTTACCCAAGTATCTGTAAAGGTCTTGAAAGCCTGAACAGAATGTTTTCTCTGCAATAAACTCTTCCCATCACACAGCAGATATCTCTCCATAAGCAGTTTATCAGGAAAAAGACCCACCCCCAGAAACCCAACAGAAAATCAAGTGCTTACACATCAACAGAAACAACTACATTTCTCCCTGGTTTATATGTCTATCACTGGGCCAGCTCTACGTTTTCCCTGCAGCAGGTAAGAAAAATATCAGAGAAACATGGTGGTTATTATTACATGAAAGCGTAAAAATCAATTGTACAGTAATAACTTTGCAGAGTACATGGATGAAAGCTAGAGGTGAGAAGTTTGCTCTCCCAAAACATGGCCAGTCTGCAACCAAGGTGGGCAGGATCACAGGTGAATGGAAGCAATGGACACTCTTCCCTATGGGTTGCATGCTTGTGAAGCAACAGTCAAACCCCTGGGTTTGGGAAAATGATTTGTCAACATATTTCAGATATTTACCTTCTCTCAGTTCCACATAAATGAGGCAGGAAAGCCCTGTTTACCAAACAGAATTGAAAAGTTATTGCTTAAATCAGAAGAACTAAATGGCGACTTTTAGCAGTCCTGATTTTAACTAAAATTTAACTCTTAGATTTCCCCAGTTAACAGCAGACAGCTCTTGTTGTGGCTGATCAGGTGACATTTAATTTGCCACAACAGAGCGTGCAATGGATTTATCTGAATCGCTGTCCCGAGTCATGCACTAAGCTGATTTTTGAGACCAGGAACATTTGCACAGCACCAGGCATGTATGAATTTCAGAGAGAACACAGCCCAAATGAGGACTCTTTTCCAAAAGGCCAGACAAGCCAAATGCTAATCCTGAGTGTAAAACAGGAATCAGTCCAACAGGATAAGCAAGCTGCACTGAAACCTGTAATATTTATCCTATCACAAACCCACAGCCTAGGCCAATATTCCCAGTAAGATTAAAAGGTGTATTTGCTACCCATTAATTTATAAGCATAAACTCCAGAAGTGACTTCAGAACACACACAAAGCAAAGCCAACGTCCCGTGGAGTTCACAGTCTACATCCACACTGTGAAATCTGAGATTAACATAAACTCCAGCACAGGTCTATGTACCTTTCCAGGAAAGGATATTTGCTCTTTTACAGTTCGACTAGGTCACTGCAAATTTAATAAGACTGTAAATAATGACACTGGAGGAAGAACGAGGGCTATCAGCTGAGCTCTACCCCAGTAAAACAATTAATCAGGTCTATCTAGCGCAGGCATGCCATGGTTTATCAGCTGTGTGCTGCCACAACGAGAGCTCCCTGGCTAACCATCAACCAGCTGGGGCATTAATGTGAACTTCAAACCAGTTCTGAATCTTTTAAACAAATAAAACGTACTCCTCTGTGTCAGAGAGACATGGGGACCCGTTCCATATAGCAGAATTTACCCTCCAAGCACCGAAATTTGGAAGTTCTGTGGTTTTCTTTCACTTCCTCTCACTCTCAGCATCGCCTGCCAGCATGGCAAGATCTCTGCTAAGGTCACAAAAATGTGAAGATCTCCTGACTTACTACGAGGGGCACCAAGCAGTGCTCTGAAGGCAGCACTGTGTCACGGTGAGGTACAGAGTTCTGAAATCACTTCTGGCATCGCCAGTGCAGCGAGCCCCTGAACGCTGATGGGCTAACAGCAACGTGCCAAAGGTGCCTCAGAGGCTCCCACCTACCCCAGTTACTCCCTGCAGTTCAACAACAACCAGGGAGAAAGATCTCACGTTTAAGTGTATTGCCAAAAAAAAAAAAAAAAGGGTAGACACGCACTGAGAGCAGGGGAAGCAAAGCAGTTTTCACAGTACAATCACAGCTCAGCCTGCAAGCTGGAGACTGCTGGGGCACAGGAAAGAAGGGAAAGAGCAGGGTACCAAACCTGAGATTCTATCAGCTATACTCAGGGTCTGGGCACATTTCAAATGGCCCCAGTGGAAATCCCTTTAACACATCACTAGCAAAAGGCCTTTAAAGGTCTAACTGAAAAAGAACCCAAAAGGGAAGTAGGACAGAAGCTGAAAACAAAGAATGTAACCAGTAGAGCAGATACTTGCGGGAAAGTCACCTGACCAAAACCAAACGGTGCAGAGGAAACAACTACTTAAATACAAAAGTGACACACGTTAAGGCACAGAATTCTTCCCTCAACATGACTCTGAACTCCGAGTTAAGGAGTTAACCCCCGAGCCCATTCTGGTAAGTACTCGTTCCAAAAACTACACGTAAACAGGAAATTCACCAGCTAACTCTTCATGGCAAAAGAGGCAGAGCCAGTAGTTATATGGCAACATAGTTTATTCGAGTTCTTGCCACAACTGTCTTGCCTCCAAACAATATTTGGCTGAAGTGTATAAAAAACCCCAAACCCTTCATTCATTTTCCAGTTATTGTTAGGTACTACAACCTAGTGCAGAAAAGTTATTTTTCTCTCCAAAAACCTCCCCTATTAAAGAAACTGTATTAAACATCAGAAGTTGTTACACAAAAAATACCCAGCTAAAAAGGTGTTTAGTCTACAGAATTACCTAAAACTTGCACACATTTCTCCGTGCAATAGAGAACGTTTTCAAATTCAGAGGCTTTTTTTTTTCCTTACAATTAACAACAGATTAAAGCTCCCGATAAAGCCCACAACCACTCCTAGCCCTAGGCCACCTTTCTACCTAAACTGTGGGAGGGAATTTAAATCAGTCTCTTACCTGCTTAGTTTTCTTTCGACTTCTTTGGTAGCTTTAGCTTCCAATTCTCTGCAACAGAAAGTGGTATCGGTTTCCATGTCAACAGCAATGCAGCACGAAAATAAAACCGGTGCAGGTCAGGATGCACAGGGAGCTCCAGGTGGGCTCGGCCAGAGGGAACGGGGAGAGCACGGCTCGCCCAGGGACCCGGCGGCGGGTGTCCCCAGGGCCGGCGAGGGGGGCGGGCAGGACCCGCACGTGCCGTGTGCCCCAGGAGCAGCCCAGTGTCGCCGGCAGCATCGCTGTCCCCGCACCTGCCACCGCTCTGCATCCCAGCACCGTCCCTGCGCGCCGCCTGCGCCCCACACCCATCCCCGCGCGCCCTCCTCGCACTTCACCGCCTCAAGGACTCTAAGGAAAGCGATTCTGCTGCATCACTTCAGCCCGCCAGCGCGGCTCCAGCGCGGCTCCAGCGCGGCTCCAGCGCGGCTCCAGCACGGCTCCAGCACGGCCCCGGGACGCTCCGTGCCGCACCGGCGGCCCCGGGCGCTGCCGGCCCGAG
>VXAX01006508.1:296312-318084 GCA_013399835.1 Leptocoma aspasia | reverse complement strand
GGGGGAACGGGACAGGGGGAACGGGTCACGGCACGGGGGGAACGGGACCGGGGGAACGGGACAGGGGGAACGGGTCACGGCACGGGGGAAGCGGCACCGGGGAACGGGACAGGGGGAACGGGACACAGCACGGGGGGAGCAGGAACAGGACCGGGGGGAGCGGGACCCGTCACGGGAGGAACGGGACCCGGAGCGGGGCAGGGAGCGGGGACTCCCCGGCATGCAGGGAGCGGGACCCCGAGCCCGGGCCGGGCCGCTCCTCGGGGCCGGGAGCACGGGAGCCTCGGGCCGGGTCCCGCCTGGGTCACGGAGTCACAGAACCATCGCTCCGCCTGCGGCTGGGTCAGGGGGCTTGGGATGGAGCTCAGGGACAGGCTCTTCCCCAGAGGGTGCTGGCACTGCCCGGGCTCCCCAGGGAATGGGCACGGCCCCGAGGCTGCCGGAGCTCCGGGAGCCTTTGGGCAGAGCTCCAGGGATGGACAGGGGCGGTGCTGGGGTGTCCTCTGCACAGCCGGGAGTTGGACTGGATGATCCCTCTGGGTCCCTTCCAGCTCAGGAGATTCTGGTGTTCTGTGATCAAGGCTGGAAGAGACCTTAAAGATCATCCAATCCAACCTTCCACCAGCGCTGCCACCGTAACTCCTGAACCCCAAAACTGCATCAGCCAGTGCCAGATCAGACACCTTTCAAACACTCCCAGGGATGGGGACTCCACCATCTCCCTGGGCAGCCCCTTCCAAAGCCTGACCGCCTGAAAAGTGAAATAAGAATTTCTAATGTCTAATCTGAACCTCCCGTGTCTCAGCTTAAGGCCATGTCCTCTTGTCCTCCCTCTGCAGCACAGCAGAGGAGATGAACCCTGTTGGAACCCTCACCACACCCTCCTGGCTGGGGACTTGTGGGGAGCCGTGAGGTCCTGCACACCGATGTAGTCTTTATTTATCCCGGTCACACACAGAATTCCAGGCACTGTCTCATCAGGCACCCTCAGCAGAGCACAGTCGTACCCCAGGCGATGCAGGACAAGGCACAGATGGACATAACATCCATTCCCACGTGTGTTCTCCCTGTGTGCAGCAGCTCTCCCACGGTGCTGCTGCTGTGCCAGCTCTATGCCAAGCTTGGGACATCAATAACTGGCAGATAAAAGGGGTTAATGTCTAGATAACCACACAGACACATTTCTCTGAACCTTCCACTGACAGGTTGAGGGAGGGAATAGAAAAGTCCCCAGCAGTGGCAAACTTGGTGAGAGATCGATGTATGTGAACATGGGGCTTAATCCAAGACACACAGAGATACTTCAAATACAGCAAATTAAGAGTGAGGTGTACATAAGCCACACTCTGTTACTGGACTAGACTTCAGTAACAAGACCGCAGAAATTAGAAAAATCAAACCAGTTAAAGGACTGATAATGGATTGGAATTGAGAGCAGTAATGTCAGGAACAAGTGAAACTGAGAGTGGATGAGAATTCCCAGTAAATGGTTCTGCATCTGACAAGCACTCCCAACCAAGGTTTGGTTGCCATGGGGAAGTTCTCGCTCTGTCCTAGACTCCAGCTGCACACTGGCACCAGCATTTTCCAGCCCAGTTTTGGGTGGCCTTTACCATTCTTACCAATGCTGGTGAGAAAAGGAATGCTGTTTGATTCCTCTGTGAAACAAATGGATGTTCTGGGCACATGAGCCATTGTCCCTGGAAATCAGCATCCACTGTCTTTCTGCCAGCATGGACCAAGTACAGCATTTTTCAGCTGAAGAAGATCCTACAGTATTAGAGGCAAGGTTTATGAGAATGCAGAGTAGCCAGTGAGTGTATTTTTGTCCTTAGAGGCTCAGTAATGCAGAGTGCATCGCTGTGAGCTGAACAGGCACAGCCGTAAAGTGAGTTTGAAATCAGTTTCTCAGAGCCTTGTAATAACTTGTGAGTTAATTTGGTCTTGTTTATTTTTCTTCATATGAAAGTTTGGACTGTCATGTAATTGTGTGTAACTGAAAGCCATTATTTCCTGAAGTGTGACTCAGCGCTCTCTCCCTGTTCCATTCACAGCAGCCCTGTTTCATGTCTCTTCCGAGGCACTACACGTGGTGTAGGAGGGCTGCTGTTAAGTCTGTCCTCAGTTGGGAAGGCTGATGAATTCATTATGTACTCCTGTTATGTCAGTTTGTTAACTGTATTGTGCCACTGTCAATAAAATTCATAGTCAGGGTCTGCAGCTTTCTTTATTATTTTAGATTGTTCTCTAGTGTTATTTATACATGTGCTCCTAGCAACTAGACTGCTGCAGCAGTGGCTGTTTTTCTGCATGTAAGTGCTGCAGCTGGCTATCACCATCAGCAAAGCCTCTGCAGGAACCAACCCTCCACCACCCACCCCGGCATCTCCTCCTTGCATCAGCTTCATCATCTTACCTCTCACCCTCACAAGTAACACTTTGCTCAGCTGAGTTCTGACACGTATGAAACTGGCGAATTCCTGGATGGACTAGGGAAATCCTCAAATAAGAAGAACGTTTTCTTCTAGAAGAACCAGCAGATTGAGCTTCACCCATGCAAAAGCCCGTAATCCAAAGCAGTGGTGGTGGGTGCTGGCTGGAAGCAGCACTCAGATGTTAACTGCTCCTGGTTTTAGCCTTAATATGTGCTGAGCATGGAGTTATTTGGGAACTGGGGGTCTGGAGGACCTTCTCTCCTGCTTACTACAGTTCTTTAGTTTGTTCTTTGTCCCTTGGTGCTCTCTGAAGCTTGGACCTCAGGACTTCATTGCTAAGGCCCCAGATTCTGATTCTGCCAGCAAAGGGACAGCAAAACACCTCTGTGCTTAAAATGATCGTAACCACTTGGCTTGGGAGCTGCTTTCAGCCTGAAGGGTAGGTAAATCCTTAAGCCCCATCTGTGAGATGTCAGTGCTTCTCTTCCTCACGGGATCCCTGTCCCCAGGAGCCCCTGAGCTCCTGGATGGGAAGGAGCACCCTGGGCAGTGTGTGCAGGGAGGAACCCACTCGTGCCACCTGCGATGCTCCCTCCTCACCCTGGCACTGCTGTCCTTCCCTGAGGTGGGTTTGAACCTCTGCAGCACTCTGGACACACACAGCATCAGAAATCAGAAATCATGGGAGCAACTCTTCAAGGGCAAACAACCCACCCACGTTCAGGCAGCTGCCAGGGATGGACCCGTGTGGTTACACTTTCACCACTCAGCAAACATGCCCTCCTGGGCACTGACCCCCAAATATCCTCTCCCAGCAACAGCAGCCACCACCTGCACCCTGCCAGCCCGGCACATACACACGTCCTCCCATCGTCACATCCCCATTCACTTTTTAATTAGGATTTTCATATCATCAGAGCAAGAGAATAAACTGCAGGAGGCAGAGAAATGCACTGCCTGAAAACAGTTAAAGAGGAGCTGGCGCCATTTCAGTGTTCCCATCCCCTCCGCCCTTCCCCTTCAGCTGCAGTTTGCTCTCAAGGCAAAGGAAGCCGACATGTTAGAAAATACTTTCTGCTTCATGTCGGGGGAAAACAGAGCTGGGACTGTCTCAGGAGAAGCTCGGGCCCGGGGACGTGGAGAATTCACCATCAATAACTCACAGCCCCTCGCTCCATTCAGCGTCGTTACACAGAGCGGAGCCGCTGTCACCGGCAAAACAGATTGTTTTCAGAATTGCTCTTGACTTAAATAATCTAAATGAGCTGATTTGACAGACAAGGGAAAACAGTCTCCTCGTCAATGTGGTGGCTCTGTGTTCCTCTGCAAGGAGGCTCCTTTCTTTTTCATTGTAGACGCTTCATTTAAGGATTTAAAAATAGCCCAGGCGATGGCAAGAGGCGGCAATTTAAAGGCACTGAACAGGCAGCACTTACTGATAAAACAATCCCTGCCCCAGAGCCTGTCAGTGCAGTCAGCTGGGCTGTGTGCTAGAGAGGAACATCTGGGGCTCTGAGGATCTTTAATTAGGAGAAAAACCCACAAATGACATAACTGGAAGTTGGTAGCAGAAAGTGTTGGGCTTGCCCTCCAATCGGCCCTGAAAGCAGCTGGAAACAGACCTGGAAAGCGAGGAACACCCCCCCGTGCTGAGGCTGGGGCTCACACGGTGGGTTTGGTTTCACAGGCTGCAGCAGCAGCAAACAGCCACGGGATCTGTGCCGGGGAGAACATTCCCTGCCTTTCCTCCGGGCCCCAGCGCCTTGGCAGCTCTCTCAGAGAGATCAGAGCAGGGCAGAGCAGGCACTTGGGGTTATTAAATGAGGATTTAATCCTACCCTTCAAATCAGCAAAAAAATTATCAAAGATAAAGGATTTCCCTGTGTTTTAAAGCCAGTCCAACTTGCATTCCCTGATCTGCATTTGGGAAGGCTGCCAACTGCAAAATGGAATCGCTGAGCCTGGATTTCGCTCTGCATCCAGCCAATTACGGCAGCCTCGCGTCCCCGTGCTTGGAATGGTGCAGTACAGGAGGCTGACAAGATCCAACCTTTATTTATTTACCAGGGCTGCACTGCACTTCCAAAGGGAATCACAGAGGGGGGTTACTGCAGCCCTCCCCAGGTCCCACGCTCCGCACTGCTCAGGTGGCATGAATGTGACCCAGTCCAAACCCCTCCTGGGGGCTGGTGGGGATGTCCCCCAGCTCTAGACGTTCCCCTCGAGATGCTGCCACAGCAGAGGGTGCAGCCACCCTGGGCATCACCTGCCCTGTGGGTGGCTCAGCCAATTTGCCCACATGAAGTCTGCTGGCTCTGCACGTGCTGGGCTCTCTTTCCACAGGCTCTTTCTAGCTTGTTTCTAGGTTTTTGCTAGCCAAAAATACACTTTCAAAAAGTAGTGGGGCATTTTTTGGAGAGCCCACAGAGCTACAAACCACCAGCAAGAAGATACAGATGATGTGTGCAGGCAAAAGTGCTTCCCTCCTGTTTCTGCCCTCCAGTCTCAGTTTTTTGCGATGGCCTCATGCAAACACTGATGTTCACAGAGGAAACAGCTTCCCCTGCCTTCAGCCCAGCTACACCCACCGCAGAGCTCACCCGTCCTGCAGGACTAATCTCGACTGGTGAATTGATGAGAGACGTGAGCCGCTTCTCCAGAGGAAATGCCAGAGCCCCGGGAGGGGAACGGGAGCACCTGGAGCCCGGGAGGGGCCGGTCCTGCGGGGCTGGGCAGGGACTGCAGCCCTCACCTGCCCGGGGCTGCACCCTGCTTTATCCTGCATCCCTCACCTGAACACCCTGCTCCGTCCTGCATCCCTCACCTGCCCGGGGCTGCACACCCTGCTCCATCCTGCATCATGTCCGACAGCACATAGCCCTTCCTAATCAATGCTCATTAATCACCTCATCACACCTGCCCTTTTTCAGCACAGCGCCAGATTAACAGATTTCACCTGTTTCCTTTGCACTTCTCACTGAAATGGCACAAACAATTCCTGCTCTGTCGCAGACCAGCTCTTTTTGTGCCAGCAATAGGCTCCGGTTTAGGCTTCTGAGAGGGATTGTCTGCTGAGTTTCCTAATTATGGAAAATAAAATGGGGCCAGGGCACACTTTATTGAGCAGCACCACAGACCACAGCAAGAGCTCTGGCACTTTTTACCTCCTGGGATTGTCTCCAGGGGGGGAAGTGTCCTCATGCAAAGTCACATCAGTGCTGCCAGGGTGGCTCTTCCAGCCACTGTCAAGCCTGGGCCACAGCTGGCACCCGCTGTGGTGTTTTTGTGGGAGCCTGAACTCCTGAGCCCCTGATTCTGCCAGTGGTCCCAGCACTCCCTGTTCTCCCAGTGGCCCCAGCTGCAGGCCCTGTAGTGCTGAGGTGGTTACATCTCACCAGAATGATGCAGTGAACCACTGAGGAGAGTGTCTGAGGTTTAACACTATGAAAGGTCCTTCCAGCGAGACCCTGGAGACCAGCTCCTCGTGCCCACTCCAGCTGCAGCCCTGCTTGGCACACCCGGGCTCTGGGTGATGTGGCCCAAGGCTGGAGGAGTTCCAGTTTCAGAGGACAGGTCCTCCTGGAGACCTTTTTTTCTGGGCAAGGCTGACACACAGCTGCTGCTTCTGCCCTTAACAAAGTATTCCCTGTCCTCCCGTTATCCTCTCATTTCCCTCCTGCCTCACTCCATGCTCTGAGGGTTGCAGAGATGCCCGGGGGAGCACCAGGACCTCAGCAGTGACACTTCACAGCCCCCTTTTGTGTCCCCTCCTGGCTGCCTCCCTGCGCCCTGGGGAGGTCCACAGGGGCTGGAGTGCCTGCAAACCAGAGTCCCCACAAACCCTCAATAATACACCTGTGGATGCATGCACATGCTTTTGCATCCATCTTTGCACACCTGAGCAGATGTGTGACATCATCCCTTCTTCAAAACCTTGAACTCCCTGGAAGCAAGGACAGATATCACAATTAATGGATTGCACTGTCCAGCAGGCTGGCTGTGCCCTGCCTCTGGCAGAGCTGGCAGTCACAGAGGAGGAGCAGCAAGCTCGGCCAGATCCCAGCTTTGGGCTTCGAGCTCACCCCAAGCACTTTTTTCCTCTGCTGGGGACTGGAATCTTAACTGCTCTGTCAGTGCAGCAGATCTGGCTGCCCCTAAGCCTCGAGGACAGGGCTGTGCTGAAAATGGCACATCTGACTGTGCAAGGAAATGTCAGCTGTGCCCGGGGAGGGGGGGAGGAGGAAAACGCCTGCCCGCGCTTGCTGCAGCCCGTCCTGCTGCCCTCTGCCAGGCGGTGCGGTCACACCGGCTCCGCTGGGGCAGCTCGGCTGGGGAAGGACGAGAGCCAGGAAACACAGTGTTCTCACCCCGATTTAATCCCACGGATTTCTGAGCAGCTACTGCACCGATAAAACAAAGGCTGCTTTGAAATGGATGCCTGGCCTGGCCGGCTGCCAGCGCCAGGCGGGAGACAAAGGCTGCGAGTACAAATGCAGCGCTGGAAGTGGCGAGCCAAGGATGCTCTGCGGCAGGGAGAGCGCGTCGCCATGGAGACACGGCGGCCAAACCGGGAGCAGAGCACCGCACTGGGGTGGACTGGGAGCCACCGGAGCCACAGGAACCACGTGGGCTGAGAGACAGAGGCACTGCGGGGGCAAGTGCCCCGAAGCCTGCAGAGAGGCTGGACCAGGGGCTGGCTCTGTGTCACCCCAGGACCTGGCCTGACAAGTGGCATGAATGGCATCTGTCAAGCAGACAGTGAAAATGAGGGGGGATCCACGGAGGAATTCTCTTTCCCCCTATTTCATCGATGCCAAAGCTGTCTAGGGGGGGAAATAATGCTTTAAATGAGTTCATGCAGGGGGCACAAACCCTTGAGCCAGCCTGGGCAATGACACAGACAGAGCAAACCACTCCACACACCCCAGACATCTCGGGTCCCCTGCAGAAGGATGTGACAGTCCCTGTGCAGAATTATGTCATGAGAGGCTGGTGGTGACAGCACGATCTGTGTGCCTGACCGTGGTGCAGGGTCATTTAGCACTCAGAGGGCAGGAGCTGCTCCTGGGTCCTGCCCAAACGCTGCAGAGGCAGCGTGGATGGCTCTCATGTCCTGCCAGGCTGCAGGCAGAGGCACCGGCCGGCCAGGGGACACCTGGGCTTCCCAGTGTGGGCTGGAAAACAACCTTGTCCTCACCTTCTGCCTGCCCATGGCCCACATCAGGCAGGAGCTAATGGCAGGGCAGTCTGACGTGATGTGGGGCATGCCAGGGTCACCCTGAGCTCACAGACAGCTCCATGGCAGCAGCCACCACCACAGCACCCGTGACAGCAGCAGTGGGTGAGCCCTGCACGGCACCAGAGCCTGTGCAGACCCCTGGGCAGGACCCTCCACCACGGGTGTCTTGGAAGGGAACAGGAAAATCTGTCCCATGTGCTTTCCATAAAGCCCAAAGCCCTTGTGGCTTTGCAGACCATGAGAGGGAGTGGGAAGCAAAGCATCATTTCTTAAGCCAAGGGAGACACTCAGGTGCTGCCACAGCGAGGGCTGTGTAAACAGCCAGAAAGACAGATTAGACACAACAGAGCTCACTGTCAGCACACGACAAATAATGAACCGAGGATAAGAATCCCCAGGGAGGCACTTCTCTAAAAAATGACATTTTGATCTATAGGTTTAACAACTCGTCCCAAGCCATCACGTTCTGAATTAGGGAAAGGGAACCCATAACCTGCCCCGTCAGTTCTGAAGAGGGTCAGGCAGGCAGAAATACAGCTGTGAGGAAGGTGATGGGGACATTTGCTGCGCTTGCAGATTGACTGCCAGAACTCCTTGTCGGCTTTACCACTGATAAAAATCACAGTGAGTTCCCTATTCTCAATACTGCATTGCTAATGCTCCCAAACCAGCCCCACGCTCTGCGTGGTCCTGCCCCACGGGGAGGAACAGGAACCAAACCCAGCAAAGTGTCTGCACAGCAGAGCTGTGCTGAAATCCTCCTGGCAGGCTGGCATCGCCAGGTGGGTGCTTTTCCATGAAAGTTAAGCCCGTGCTTCCTCTGCAAAGTGCTGGAGGTCCCCACCCATTCCAGGGGGTGGCTGTGACTGCTCTGGCTCTGACAGCCACAGAGCCCTGTCCCCACCAAATCAGTTACCAAACACCTGCTCCTGCCCTCTCAGCAGGGCCTGTGATCAGCCATCCCTGGGTCTCACATGTTCGTGTCAGCAACTAAAACTTAATTTATCTTATTTTAATTAAAGCTTAAAAAACTCAGTAGCCTTTGATTTCTCTCTTTGCTTTACAGGGGGAAAAAAAAAAGCCAGAAGGATAAAGGGACAGGCAGAAGAGAAAAGGCTTTGAGACAAACACACGCCAGCTCTGTTGGCTTTTGTTTTATGTGTAGCCCTTTTCTTAAAAGAAATAATTACTTTTCAAAACCTCCTTTCCCTGTTCTGAGCACTGCCTCTTTCCACATTAATGCTATTTGCATGCGCCATCTCCTCCCACCCTTCAATAATTTAAACCTTCATTTTTTATTCACTCAGTTGTCAGATTCATTTACATACCATATATCTATATTTAACACTGACTTTGCTCCCCTGTTTTTTTAAAACAGGAAATAGATTTCCCTTCTAATTTAACCATGTCTGGTGTGGGGCTGGCTGGGGGGATCAGCAGAGGTGCAGAGGGGGTTGGAGGGGAGCTGAGGTCTCCTTTGGTGGCTGCAGCAGTGCTGGCAGGGGCTCAGCAGCCCCATGGCCAAGCCCTCACCTCCATCAGCTCCAGGGAGCTCCAGGTGTGACCTCCTCCCACGTCCTCCTCTCCTCCTCCTCCTGCCAGTCCGTGGAGAGGGCTCAGCCTGGTTCCCTGCCAGGGCTGGGGCCAGGGGAGCAGGGGATGGCTCCAGGCTTCCCCTGCAATCCCTGCTGTGATCTGACAGCTCTGCCTGCGAGGCAAAGGGCAGGACTGCTGCCAGCGGGGTGACACTGTGGGGTGACCCACAGCAGGGTGGCACTGCAGCCCCACCGGGGCAGGGACGCTGTCCTGTGCACGGGTGTCCTTCAGCCACCCCTGCCCCAAACCTGCTCACAAAACCGAGGGAAAGCATCAAGTAAAGGTTCAGCTGACATTAGAGCCTCTCCACACACCAGCATCTGGCACCTCCTTGTGTCAGTGGCTGTGCCAGGCCCGGGATCAGCCCCTCCTGGCACCTGGAGCAGGCTCTGCCCGGCAGCCACCCACCACAGCCCTGCAGAACGAGGGGACAGCAGGGGACACAAACCGGCTGCTGCAGGAGGCCAGGATCTGGGAACAAATACGTGGCAGTGCGTGCTGGGGACCACCTGGGCCTGAGCAGGGGGCATTAAAAACACCCCTGCAGTGCCAGGCTGGACAAAGGTGTCCCAGTGCCTGCTCTGTCCCACAATATCACGGGAGTGAAGGGTTATGGACGTTCCACACGGGTGGGCTTGAGGCCCATGGAAAAGCAATAGTATTGAAGGCAATTTGAAGGAGAGAACGAGAATGAGAAAGGGGTAAATCACAGAGCCAGCCACTGAGGAGAGGCTCAGATCCCCCTCCCTCATTTTCCACATTACTAGAAAAAACAGTGAACTGATCTCAGACAAATGAGCCCTCTGGACCCAATTTTTCAAGTTAATGAGCTCCTCCTGCAGCACTTTCCCTGCACGGAGGCTCCCAGCACCTACTCTTTGCCACAGTTTCTGCTCAGCAGAGCCACCTCCATCCATCTCAGCGTGTGCTGGGGAGGGGGCAACGAGCTGGGGCAGCGACAGCCTCCCACCCCAGCTGGGCAGGGTGCCAGGGTGGGCAGGCAGAGAGCCTGGAGCCCTGGCCCTGCCCCCGGAGACCTGCAGCAGCCTCAGACAGAGCCAGGAGCCGCCGTGGTCCTCCCTAATCCTTAATCCTAATCTAGGTTTGCCCAGAATGGTGGAGCTCTGCCAAGGAGGCTCCAGGGCCCGGGGCCGATTGATGGTTTAAAAGCCCGGAGGGTTTGGTGGCAGTTGCCTCCCGGGTGAGCACCGGTGGCTCATCTGGCACCTTCCCAGCAAGCCCAGCCCATTCTGCCTCCCCCAGCCTTCCAGCATCCACCTCCAGCTGAACTGGAGTTTGCCAGGTTCAAAATGAACCCTTCTTTCAGGAGGAAATTGCTTTCCTTGCTCCCAGAAACACGTTTGCAGTCCTGGGTGGAAGATTTCCGAGGGATTTTAGTGTGTCATTAGAATTGTCCCGCACACTTGCCCTTCCCCAGGAAGGAGGGGGCAGCGGGGCCGCGGCACGAGCAGCACTCCCCACTCTAATGCCTAAATTAACAGGGAAAATTGAAGACTAATTTTCTCTTGGGAACAGATCATTAAATTACAGAGTACTAATGAAAATTTACAGCATCTGGGGCGAGGGTGGAGGGAGGGGCAGGGGGAGCACTTTGCTGGTATTTTCCCTTTTTTCTCCTGTCAGAAGCCGGAGCTGCCCTGTCCCAGCCCTGGAGCTGAGCAGACGGACACATCCGCGGGGGTTCGAAGGATGGGACCAGACACCCAAAGGGGGAAGGTGCAGTGGGGCCAGAGCAGCCCTCCTGCATCCCCTGAGACCCCGAGAGAGGCACGGGCAGGGGACGAGACCCCTCGGTCCTCCTGTGGCAGCGCCGGAGCTCGGCTCCTCCACCCTCCCTGCATCCTCCCCGGGCTCTGGCGGGGCTCGGGCGGTGCGGGGCTGTGCCCATCACCCCTCCCCAGGGCTGGTGGCAGCAGTGCCCATCGCCCTGGCAACGCGCCGGCTGAGCACGCAGCCCCGGACCGGGAGCAGCGGCCGCACTCGGAATTTTTCCAGTGGAACTCAATTCCTTCAGGGCAACGAGGCTCAATGGCTCTGGGAGGGCAGAGGCAGGAGCTGCCTCTTGGGGAGGGGGCACTGGGGAGAGTTCCATCTGGGGGGCTCAGAGTGAGGAAAGGCAGATTTTTTTATTGCTTTGACCATGCATAATTTAAATATTCAAACTACTCTGGAATTCATTGAATTATACATGAATTTCACAGGCAGCGTTTTTGCAAATCTTGAAAGGCATTGATGTTTTTTTCACTCCCTTCAAAACCTTGGCTAACCCTAAATTTATTTATTTTTAAATTTTTAAAAAATCCAGCTCAATCTCGCCCGAAATCACCGTGAGAACGTCACCCACGCTGCCGGGTGACTCCGTCTGTTAGCGAGGGACATGTGGTGATGTCGGTTTGCTCTGGCTGTGACGTACCGTGTTTTATGGCAGTGTTTGGGTCCGCCCGGCAGGGTGAGGGATCTCTGAGCTCCCTGCCATCAGCATTTCCCAGCCCTATAAAGCTCTCTGGGGAGCAAGCGGGAGGCTGCAAGAGAAGCAGGGACCCGTGCAGCCCTGTCTGCAACCTCTCCCTAGTTAGCTCATTGCTCATTATCCTTCCCTACCCTTTTAATTTCTCTCTAAACTCAACCAGCTATTGCTGTTCAAACTGAAATAATTAATTGGAACAAAATTGCCACTGTAGGAGAAAAGAATGATTAAACCCATCCAGCGGACAATGGGGCAATCACAGCCTAAGCAGCTAATTACAGGGATGCGGGATAATAACAGAGCCCTGGGCAAACTGTGGGGCTGGATGAGCCGGGAGGAGGGCCTGGGCTCGACTTAGCTCCGGGTTTAGCGCCTGTTCCTGGAGCAAAGGCACAATGCCGGAGTGGAGGACCATTGGGGAGGGAGTGCTGGGGGGCAGGAGCGCGGGAGGCGCAGACCCCACATGGCCCGGGGACAGCGGGGAAAAGGAGCAGGGAGGTTCCCTGCTGTCTCTGCAGCAAAGGGTGCTCCTGGCCCAGGGGACCCTGCTGCAGAGCAGGGCTGGGACACGGGAACGGGAGGGAGTGCAGTACTGGGGCTGACACGGGCTCACGGATGAGGGACAGAGCCCTGACTGAAGGGGAGAGGAACACCCCTAATCCCCTGACTGAAGGGGAGAGGAGCACCCCTAATCCCCTGACTGAAGGGGAGAGGAGCACCCCTAATCCCTGACTGAAGGGGAGAGGAACACCTGCAGCATCACGTGGGTGATGGGGTACACACCCGAGCCCTGGCTGCGGGGACATGCAAACCCCAGGCCCTTCCCGAAATCCCAGTGTTTCACAGCTCTGCATTGGGCCCAGCGTGTGGGCTGTGGAGCAGGGTCATCCCCCCTGCCCCCCACACCCACAGAAATGTGGGGCAAGGTCAACACACCACCTCACTGGCCAAAGTGAGTGCCCCCAGCCTTCTCCAGATGGTCACAGCAGCAGGAAAACCAAGGGGCAATCCCTTTTTGGGAGGTGCCGTGCCCTGCCAGACTCCCAGGGGAGACCAGGGCTCCCTCCCTGCCCTCCCTGCACACATTAAAGCAACATTTAGCTCCCAGTCAGGGGCCGGGGACTTTCCTTAATAAATACATTTTTCATCCCCCACCTCAGTGAGAGCGAGCTCAGAGCAGTGTGACATACACGGCACAGGGAGCTCCTGCTGCCCCAGCACACAAACCCCACAGCCCTGCTCTCTGCAGTAACAGCTCCCTTCCTGAGGGATTTCTGACTCTGACTGGAGCACACAAACCCCACAGCCCTGCTCTCTGCAGTAACAGCTCCCTTCCTGAGGGATTTCTGACTCTGACTGGAGCTTCCAACAGCCCAAAGGACTGCTGGATGCACCCAGAGGGGTTCTGATGCCCGGGGAAACCAGGACTGCCCCTCACCCCGTGTTCTGCTATTCCTGCCTCAGGGATAACTTGATGATGGGGAAATTGCAGCTCAAGGTCTGTGAGCATCAGTGGGTGGACAGGGCAGCTCCCACCACCAGCACAGTGGCTTGTGTGACTGCCGGGCCTAAGTGGCACAGAAGAGACAAACCATCAAAATCACACTCATGACAAGGAGGGGGAAAACGGCCAGAGTAAACCCAGAGTAAACCCAGGGTACATGCAACCACAGAGCAACCATTTGGAAGTGTGAGCAGCTGCCTTACTGTTCCCAGTCTTCTGGCACCGGAGGGTGGGACACCTCGTCTTGGCACTTAAAGGGTGGCGGCTCTTCTCTGACCTTTATGGAGACAAAAGACAGAGAGGGTTCAGCCCCACTGCAGCGCTCTGGGGCAGGGACACGGCACAGGATCCTCTCCCCACGGGAAACCCAGCAGAGCTGAGCTCTGCAGGCAGCACCACAAAGCCTGCCAGGCTGGGGGCACACCCTGCCCAGGTCCTGCTGCTGGCTGCGGCACGGTGAGGACACAGGCCAGGGCTGCCAGGGAGGCTGAAGCCCTGACACTGAGTAAACGTGCCTGGCAAGCTGAGGAGGCTTCTGCCAAAATAAATAGTTTTCTATGAATATTTTCACACTGAGACTAAGCTGAAAACCCTGTGCTCTGTCTCCACCCTGCAGACTGGTAGCAGATATTGGGATATCACCCGATATCCCGATATCTGGGGGGGTCCAGCCCTCCTGTGCCCCTGTGGGTGCTGTACCCGGGGTGCAGGACCACACTCAGCACAGCACAGACTCTGCACTGTGAGCTTGTAAAGGAAAATGAGATGAGTTACAGGAACAACTTCCTGGATCCACTTTTCAGAAGTTCAGTGAGAACAGATGAGTTTCTGCAATTTAGGTGTAATCCACCCCTAAACACAAGGCCACATGGTGCTGGGTGGCATCTTGTGGTCCCTCTGGCATTGCCCATTCCCTCAGAGCAGCTGCCCAGCCAGAGGCAGCTCCCTGCAGCCCTGTGGCTCCCTGGCATGCAAAATGCAACGTCAGGAATTGTATCTCCCCCTGAATGCTCTGGAAGAGAAGGACTGAGACCGATTGCAGATTTTGCTGCCTGCTCCCATTCCAGCCACCTCCACCTGAGAACAAACAGCCACAGCACAGGCCCGTGGCCCTGCCATACACAGCCTAATTAATCACATTGCTCAGGAAAATATATTGGCATAATTAATAACACAAGGCATCTCTATTGGCCTCTGCGGCGCAGCAAATTACGAGACAGTAACACTTGGACGTGGTGACCTGGAATTCATATATAATCCATCAAACCATCCCTGCCTGGTCGGGTCTAGGGAGCCACGAATGATATGAAAGAGATAATTAAACAAAAGCAAGATGGACAGCGCTGGTGCCCCGTTAATCACTTCCAATGTTGTGGGGATGGGACCCCCAGTTTTGTCCTTTTCTCTGCATAGGTTTTGGTATGTTGTGGGCCTGGAAGAGAACCTTCTTCAGAGAGGTCGCCAGACACATTCCCAAATGTCCCCAGACACATTCCAGAGATCCCCAGAGAAATTCCATTGACTTTCCATTCCATCACTGTTGCCAGCTGGTGAGAGACTGGTGTATGTTCAGTGGGAACCCTTCGAGGGGCAGGATCAGGTGAGGGATGAGGGTGCAGCTGGCTAATAACTGAGACAGGATTTAGCATCCCATTAGGGAGATGGTATTTGGCAGCAGCAAGGAAAAGGTTTGCTGGAAGAGACAAAAATATTTTCAACAGAGAAAGGGAATCCAGGGCTCAAAATAAAACAAAACTAATGAGTTTGTTTTACTCAGCTGTGAGGGCAAAGAGGCTGTGAGGAGCTGGGCCCCAAGGCTGTACCTGGGCTTCGGGGCTTCGACTACTAAATTAGTTTAATCATGTCTGTCATTAGTCATCTTTGTTGAGTCCTCATTTGCAGACCATTTAAAGGGATTAGAGGAAATCTCTGCTCTTCGTTCCCCTACAACAGTGATTAGCTCTCTGGACTCACAGAGTTTTTCCTCCCAGCATTTTCATATTGATGGAAAGAAGCCAAATGAACTCCTAACCACAAAATCCAGTGCCTCCGTCATGGAGCAGGACCCAGAGCCAGTGCTAGGGGAGGAATTGATGGGATGACACCTGGGGTGCTCGTCTGCACTCAGGGGAGCCGCCAGTGCAGGGCTGAGGATGAGAGGCTCGGAGGAGCCACAGGGCAGTTGAGCGCTGTAAATGCTGCTGGGTAAGATCTGGCACGCTGGGAGGGGAACCACCAGCTTCCTGGAAAAAATTTAATTCAGGGTGGACCTGACTGCAGGTACTCCAAAATCATCAAACTCCGTGAAATACAGAGGAAAGCCTTTGGCAGGAGATGCAATTGGTGTTGTTCCAACAAGTGGGAAGTCCTGCAGAGGAATCCTCTCCCTGAGGAGCCGCTCGGCTCCCCAGAGGCCCCCGCCGGCACGCAGGGCACTGAATAAACATTTCCTAATCCAAACCGATTCAAAACCACCTGTTGGGCTGTGCCAGCAGCTGGCAGCTCCCCAGGGCGCTCGGCGCCGGGCACACCCGCTCTGCTCAGTGCCAGCACCACCCATTCGTGCCTCGCAAAGCCAGCCCGGCTCTGCCTGTCCCCGAGCGACCCCCGGGCCCCGACACCCCGACCCGAGCCTGCCGCACCCCTCCCGCTGTCCAAGGGAGCACCGCTGACACCGACAGCCTTTTGACATTATTTACAGATCCGCTGCCGGGAAGCGCCTTCGCCCTTCTGCCGCTCGCCACGGCGCCCTCAGGACTCGCCAGCCCCAGCGGGGCTGTGCCGGCATCCCCCGCCCGGCATCCCCGGCAACCCCTTCCCGCAGCGCGCCGGAATGTGCAGCAGCCCGGCGCTCCCAGGGACCCTCGTTCCGAAAGCTCATTAATCTTTAACGGAGCGTTTGGGTTAATTTGAAAGGTTACTCACCCGTCAGCGCGAAGGGATCCCGACGGGAACGCCGCTCCTGCGCGCGCCGCAGCCTTGGCGGGGAGGAGAGAGCAGAAATGAAACCTGTGCGGGAGCGCAGCGCGCCCGCATCCCCTGCCCGGGGCCGGCGGCGAGCCGNCGGCACCGCCTGTGCCGCCGCTCCGCCCGCGCTCGCCCTCGCCATCGCCGTCCCGGCGCTGCGGCCGCTCACGGAACGAATCCTAAATCAAAAGGACGCCCGTGCAGCGCTGGAGCCGCTTCCTCGGCTCGGGCACGGCTCCGGATTTGGATTTAGCATCTACTGAGCCAAGTCCTCGGTGCATTCTGTGTTAAATAACTAAGGTTAATTTGATTTGATGCACCGCTTCATTACCATAAACAGCTCACAGTGTGTCAGTCCTCTGTAATTATGGTTCCTTACAGCCGGCATCTTGTTCCTTTTCCATCAGTGCTGGAGCTTCCCTGTGATCCCCTCCCAGCCGAGCCCTCCTGCCTGAACTCCCCCCAACAGTAATTAGGTGCCATTTATTCTGCGGTTGGCAGTTGCACTCATTTGCAAAACTAGGGGCAAGGGTATAAAATTTACTTTCCTTTGCAGCCACACTTGCCTGCGGTGGCTGGGAGGAAGCTGTGTGTGCAGGGGCCGGCGGGGAGAAGGGATGCTCCAGGGGAAGGTGCTTTGGTGAGGGTGTGCCATGGCAGGGAGCCCCAGCAGCGACGGGTCAGGCCCAGCAGTGCCCACAGACAGGCAGGGACGTGGTGCCAGTCACTGCCCAGGTGGGATTCCTGCCCCTGCTGCCAGGGAGGGAAGTGCTCTACCACTACCGCCAGCACGAGACTGGGTGCAGATCACAGCCCGGACAGAGCAAACTGAACACACAAACCCACTGTCAACACCTGTCTCCAGCTCGGCCCCTTTTGGGCACTGGTCTTTGCCAAGGTGGGCACTGCCGCCCTCCTCCTCCTCCTCAGCTGCATCTTCCCCCGGGAGTGCAGGAACAGCTGGGAGCCAGGGATGAGGATGGGCACTCCAGGCTGCCCCTGTGCTGCTGGAGCAGGGAATGGGGCTGCCCATGCTGATCTGTCCTCCAAAACTGTTTCCTCATTGTCTCCCATTTAGTTCCATCCTTGTGCTGGAGGTGCCATGCTGGAGACATTTGCCATCTATTTTGCTTGACAAATGACTCCCGTGTTTGGAATCTCCCTTTTTTGCAGCTACAGAAACAAAGCCACGCTGGCCCATCCCACAGCAAGGAGGTTGGTGGGACAAATTCCCCAGCTCCACATGTTCGGAACTCACTGGCCTGCTGCAACCCGGGAAAAACCTGGGAACTGACCAACGAGCAGCACAAGGGAAACTAAAATCATCACAGTGTGTCTGTGGGTAGAGCTGCAGATGCCAGACCAGCCTAACACACAATGGCAAGGCTTAGGAACCCAGAACACAGCAGCAGCCCTGCCCTGCACCGGGTAACCCTGCCCCCAGGGACACAGCGCGGGATGAGGATGTCCAGGACAGGAGGGGAACACCCAGTGTAGGAGAGGAATACCTGGTGAACAACAGGAACACCCAGTACGCCCCAGGAGCACCCAAAATCTGAGCAGAATAGCCAGTACACAGGAGGAACACTCGGCACAGAAGCAGAATACCCAGCATACAGATGAACCCACCAGGACAGCCCAGTCTCCTGACTGCAGGCTGGGCTCCATCTGCTGCCCAGCAGAGCTGGTGGTGGCTGTGGACCCGTCCCTGGTGGGCTCCTGTGAAGCCCTCAGGCTGGTCACCCTCCACTGCTCCCCCGGGCTGGGCACTGCTGAGGTTCCCTCCCTCCCTCCCAGCAGGATGCTCCACGCAGGCCCTGCTCCCCACAGAGCAGACACAGCCCAGCCGCGACTGTCACACTCAGTGAGCATTTCTGGGGTGTTTAACTGCAATTTCCCTGGAGCTGAAGCGACGGTGTTTGCACAGACGGCGGCACTAGCACAGCACTGGGCTCTGACAATATAAAATAGATATTGTTAAAAGCCACTTAAGCCTTTCCATGGGAGGACTGTGGGCCCCTGGAGCAGAGCCCGGGGGACAGCCCTTTATTGCCATTGTGACCAGGTCAGTTTCTCCAGAACCCAGCAAATTATTTATGAGGTGGTTGGTCTGTTAAAACATTAACACATCCATCACCTCACTGCTGATCCTGCTCCTGCCTTCACAGCACTCTGCTGGGCTTGGGAATTTGCTGGCATTTGGAAGAAAATCCCCATGCCCAGCTCTCACTGTGACAGAGTTACAGCCGGACCTGCTGGCTTCTCCAAAATCCCTGAGACTATTTTCCCTTCCGGTTCTGTTTTTGCTCCTGTTGCTTTGCCACATGGTCTAAACAAAGGCACAAATTGGGTCTTTAGTTTGCAGAGATACCTTAGAGCAGTAAAAATCAAATTTAGCCATTACCACTGGAATCTGACCTCCCCTTTAAGCACGAGTGCTGGCGGTGGGAGTGGGGATGAGCCAGCCCAGCCTCTCCTCTGAAAGTGATAAAGCGTGGAATCTGGAGGACAAATGGGCTGTTACGGCTGTGGGCACCCCGTGGTGACAATCCGGCAGGGAGAAGCAGATAGTGCTTCCCGGGAAGTGGGGGCATTTACTTCTGTCTGTCAAGACACAGGAAAGATGGAGAACATACAAGGAGTGGGAATTAGTGTCTTAATCTGCTGCATTTACTCTCGTCCCTTTTTTCAATGCCTTTGGCTACTCATTTTCCTGCATCTGATATTTTATTATCACGTCTTTTATGACATTTCCAGATACTTATTAAATCAAAAGGGAGAGCTCTGCTTTGTGTGCTGAGGATCCCAGAGACCCGCTGGAGTGGCTGGGGATGCCTGGAGAGGGCTGAGTGGACCCTGCTGTCCCCTGGCTGGTGAGGGGGGAGCGGGTGCCCCAGCCCTGCCCATTTGCGTGAGAGAAGCAGGAGGAGGAACAAAACCATAGTCCAAAGAGAGCTGGGCAGACAGAAAACCACAGTCCGAGGAGAGCTGGGCAGACAGAAAACCACAGTCCGAGGAGAGCTGGGCAGCCCTGGCAGCTCACCCCACTCCCCTTGCACAGCCCCTCTGGCTGGGGGCCCGTCCATCCCTGTCCCACACCGGGTCAAAGGCTGCATGAACCGTCCCCAGGACCAGCTGCTGTCCCCTCTGGGATGGACAAAGAGCTGCTGCTCCTTGGGGGAAGGAAGAAGCTGCTCTCCATGCCCACTGTGGGCAGGTCAGGAAGCAGCTGGTGTGGACCCCTGTGAGGACACTCAGCTTTAGCAGACCGGGCTGTGCCAAACCTGGAAGTCCCTCGTGGTCCATCCTCCTGAGGCAGGAGTCAGGCTGAGGCTGTGTCCCGTGGGCTCCTTCCCCTGCTGGCAGCAGCCCGAGGTGCCCTGCACGGCAGCCACAGCGATTCACTGTCACTATTTCAGAGAATACACGGCAGGGACTGCCTGCTCACCCCAACCCCATCCCCTCTGGCCTCCCTGGGCTGCATGCAGCCAGCCTGGTATTTTCTGGGGGTCTTAATTACCGATCATTTGTTCACAGCCTCTGATGAACTCGTTCTTAATTCTCTGAGCTGTCCATGGGGGCTCTCCTCTGCTTCCTTGGCTCTGGGTTGAGCAAGGGCTGGGAAACTCAGGGTCCTGGACAGGTCTGTCAGCAGAGTCCTGGTGGCCTGCAGAGTTCAGCTCTCATGTTTGAAGGTTTAATGCTGGCAGCACGTGCAGCTCTGGAGCAGAAGCAGAAGCAGAAATGGCTGTGGGAGCCACGCAGCACAGGGTCCATGTGGATGGAGCACCCGGGAGAATTGCAGTGGGACAGTCAGGAAGCTCCCGTGGGAAGATTTTGAGGAAAGATCTGGTTCCTGGCGCTGGAGGAAGGTCCTGGTGGAAGGTCCTTGGTGGTGGCACCCAGCTGGCTGCTGGAGGGTGGCTGCCCCCTCTCTTTGCATCAGGTGTCTTCCCAGCTCTGCAGCTCCCAGTCCCTTAGGAGAGATCAGCACATGAACTGCACTGGAAGCAGCAACAGGGCCTGCAAGAGAAGCACCTGAGGGCAGCCCTGAGGCTCCTGATCCGCAGGGAGCAATGGGAGCAGAGCACAGAGTGACAGGGCTGGGCCCGGTGCTGTCGGCCCCAGAGCTGGGAGGGAAGCAATGGGAGTGAGGAGGAGGAGAGGGGAGGAAGTGTCCCTGCACGGGGTGGCTCTGGCTTTGTGACTTGAGGAGCTGCTGCAGTGGGATTTGGCTGTCCCTCAGCCAGCACAGCTGGTGCACAGCTGGGAATGAGCACCCAGGAGTGGCCCTGGCCCCTGAGACACGACATGGATACCCTGGCACCTGCCAGCAGCTGTGCCCGTGGCTACAGGTGAGCCCCAGGGGCTGGATGTGCCACACGGGGGCTGCACAGCATGTGGGGGATGCCGAGCTGGCACTGGGGCTTCCACCACATCCTCCCCCTCACACTTATCTCACTTCCACCACAGGGAAATGTTCACGGGAACAGGTTTTGACGGGAGCAGAATTCCTGCCATGAAACTATTTCAGAGCCAATTAAACCCAATAAAAATCCAGAATGTGAGCAAAGTGCTGCGGGAGAGCGGAGGAGCGAGCGGGGGCTGGGGACTGGCTGGTGTGCTCAGGGACAGCCGCCTGCCGGGCAGGGACAATCTGTGTGAGCAGCGGGGAAAATCATCCTCCAGCAGCGCCGCCGCGGTGCCGC
Source organism: Leptocoma aspasia (assembly GCA_013399835.1). Classification (NCBI taxonomy): domain Eukaryota; kingdom Metazoa; phylum Chordata; class Aves; order Passeriformes; family Nectariniidae; genus Leptocoma; species Leptocoma aspasia. The sequence continues at coordinate 297,146 of VXAX01006508.1, read as the reverse complement.
CGATGGAATGGAACGGGAGCCGGACTCGGGAGCGGCAGCGAGCGTGAGAGCAGGGCAGGGCGGAGGCTGGTGCCAATTAAAAGCCTGTAGAGCCCATTCCCAGATGGCGAATCCCGACTCCAAACACGAGCCCGTGTTCGCCGGAGCCGCCGCCGCGCATTCCGCCCGGGACGCGGGTGATCGGCAGCCGCATCCAGCACCGCCCAGAAATCCCTTTCTCTGCTGTTCCTGCAAGATCCTCAGAGATGCCTCTGCAACATATGGCTCTCCTCAGTGGCACAAAGGGCTCGCAGTGGCCCAGGAGTGCCCCGAGTGTTAAACACGGGATCACAGCCGCGACAGCACCGCGCTGCAACGGCAGCTCCTACCGGTGTCAGCCTCAAAGAGCTTTTGTGAGTAATTAGTTCAAGGACAGAGGATATGAAATTGCTACTGGCGGTTCAGCCTGCGGCGGGTGCGAGCCCGGCCACTGCCCGCCGTGCCCCGGGCGCTCCCCGCTCCCCGGCCCTGCCCCAAAGCGGGGGACAAAGGCCGAGCGGCACAGGGCAGCAATTCATCCGCACCCCGGCGCGCAGCTGGCCTCTCCCGGCACGGCTGCCAGCCGCCCAGACACGATTCACCCGGCCTCCGTTCCCATGGTCTCCAGGGAGATGGCGATGGACCTGCATCCTAATGATGGGCAGCGCCCGCAGCGGCTCCTCCGGCCCCGGCGCTCCCGCATTAGGGATTCAGCCCCAGCTCCCGCACAGCGGCCATCGGGGGAGAGTGGGTGGCCCCACTCCAGCGGGGACATCACTGGAGAGCGACAAGGCATCGGGTGAGCACTAAAATGAA
>VXAX01006508.1:258659-289341 GCA_013399835.1 Leptocoma aspasia | reverse complement strand
GATGGGGGTGCCTCTGCATCCTCCCCACCTTGGGCTGCTGGTGTCAGCCCAGCTCATCTTCCCAGTGCAGTTTGCTCCTGGGCCTTGGTCCAGGACACGTAACAGCAGATGAACAGGGCCAGGGCCACAGCCCAGCCCCAGCTCCCAGCTTTTGGGCTACCCTGCACCCATGGGGCAGAGCAGAGCTGCCCTTGTCCCCCATCCCTGCCCCATGCCCTGGGTTAGGAACAGCCCAAATAGACATACAGGACTTGGCCAAACAGCCAGGGAGGGATCCCCAAACCCTCTGATTCCAGATCCGAGCACATCCACTCCCGCCGGGCTGTGGGGACAGGGGACACACGAGAGCATCCTGGCCCCAAGGCACAGCTCACCAGCAGGATGTGTGTCAAACAGGACTTATAATTATCTCCACGGTGACTTCTCCCCCGTGTCCTCATTTCCCTGCATCCTTAAAAGAGCGTGGAGTGTCTCCATCTGTGGTGCAGAGCGTTTCACCAGCTCAGGCCTCCCGGGCTGGGCAAGGCTCTCTCCTTCCATCAGCATCCTCACAGGAATGATAAAACCGATGAAAACACGCTCTTTTTGAGAGCGTCCTTAGGAAGCCCGGGATTCTGGAGAGCTGCCAGCTGCCCTCGGGGCACGGCTGCGGGCAGGGAGTTCCTGCCTGGGTCTCTGCTTCGGTTCTCAGCTGGCAGAGCATTGCTGAGGGCCGCTGGCTGGGGAACCACAAATGTCACTCACGTTTGTACACATCTTTATCTGTTTTCCTGTGAAACATCGCCGTATGTCTGTGCTGCTGGCAACGCTCAAAACCAAACAAAGCAAAACAAAGCAAAACAAAACAAAACAAAACAAAGCAGAGCAAAACAAAGCAGAGCAAAACATCCCCTCTCTGGCAGCTCCCAACTCAAGGAGCTGGGGGCGATGCCAAGGATGCCGAGGCAGGGCTGACCTGCGTGGTGCCCGGGGAGCAGCGAGGGCACGGGCTGAGCCCCAGCAGCCCCCAGTGCCTCCCGCAGCCTCGCCCGCGGTGCCGCCGCGCACGGCCAGATCAGCCGGGCGTCGCTGGCCTCGTGTCAGCAGCCCAGCGCCAGCGAGCCCGACAAATAACTGTTTGCAGCTGTCATTAGCTGAAAACAAGGCGAATCTGCATATGCTTAGTCTTAATTAGGCAGCTTGGCAAGGAGCCCTCGCTCGCTGCTACCAAACAGCCATTTCACTCACAAAGGGGTGACAGCAGCCCCGGCGTGCACACACACACACAGACACACACACACACAGTGGATGGACAAATGCCGGCGAAGCCTCGTCCCGTCCCGGCCCCAGCGAAGGTGACGGGGCGGAGGTGCCCGGCCCGAGCTGCCCCATCGCGGTAGCGCAGCTGATGGAAAAGAAACCCGAGGAATTTCGCCCCTCAACGCACCATTGCTAATTACTCAAGTCTCACTCACCTCCCAAAGGCACGGGCGCTGGCAGAGCTCGCGGGGGCATTTCCACGGAGGACGAGGAGAGCCCGTGTGGGGACCCGCCGGGGCGGGCTCTGGCAGCAGCCTGGCGCGGAGCGGCGCTGGGTTAGAGCTCGGAATCTGCGAGCGAAGCCCTCGCTCCGTGGGAAGGAAAGCGGGTCACGGGCTCGGCAGCGACGCTGTCCCCTCGTGCCCGGCGCTGACGTCAGCCCTGTGCCAGCACTGCCCGGGCTCCGCTGCACCTTCCTCTTCATCACCATCCTCCTCCTCATCACCATCCTGCTCCTCCAGAGCCTCCCGCCGCTGCCCAGAGGAGCCCGGCACGGCCAGCGGGCGTTGCTCCACTGCCGTGCCCACCAACACAGCCGTGACGGGTGTGCCAAGGTGCCACCCACCACTCGCCAGGGGCCGGGGCTGTCCCCAGGGACACCGCGGTTCACTCGGCACACGCGCTGGGGCACGGGGCCCGTGTAACCCCGGGGATGAGCTGCAATTAAGTGCCTGGAGAGTCACCAAACCTTTAGCAAAAGCAGCCCCAAAGGCAGATTTTGGACAAAGCCATCCCATTATTCCTAACCTGATGCCCTTCTGGACATGGCAGTGCCAAGTGCCAGCGCTGTCTTGTAGTGCCAAATGCCAAGCTTTATCAATTTACAGCATATCCTGCACAGAAGGGAATTTAAATAAGGCTGGGAATCATCAAAACATTTCACTTTTACACAACAGGGAGGCAGCTTCGTGTGTACTGTTACCTGAAGCAGCCAGTGCCAGCGCCCAGGGGGCTGCAGCTTTGGGGCCACATCCCACATTCCACCCTACAAACCCACAGCTCCTTGGCACACGGCGCAGCACACACCACCCCCAGCACCTCCTCACCCTCCACCAGGGCAGGTCCCACCAGTTCACCCAAAATTAAACCCCTTGGTAAGTTGTTTTTCCCACACAATAGTTCCCAGCAAGCTTTTTCTCTGGCACTACTGTTAGAATCCTGGAATGGTTTGGGTTGAAGGACCATAAAGCCCACCCGGTCTCACCTCTCTGCCATAGGTAGGGACACCTTCCTCCACTACACCAGGCTGCTCCAAGCCCTGACCAACCTGGCCTGGGACACTTCCAGGGATGGGAAGGGTTGGGACGTTCCCCGTTCACGTGCAACTCCCACTGGAAATCTCACATTGGGTCATTTACTGAAAACTTTTTTATTGTAATCAAAAAGTGACATAACAGGGCTGTAATGTATTCTGCATTTTATCCGCTGGTATTTGGTAACTGGTACCAGCTGCTTCTGCCAGGCAATTAAAAAAAACCCAAATGTGAAAATCTTCACAGTACAGTAAACTCCACCCAAAATAATTAACGGTGGTTAAAAAGAAGATGCCCCAGCAAAACCTTTCATGTTACATGGTCACAACTCACAATTCTGTACAAAATGTTCACTTTTATAAAGCTCTGATGTAAAAATCAAATAATCAAGCAGCAATATTTTAAGTGCAGCACAGGGTCTTTCATGTCATTATTTACAACGCTTGAAGTCGTTTACATTTTAACAAAGATCATACAGATGACTTAGTAATTAAGTCATTTTTTCATTATCTGTCGGTTTATGTTGTGACAGATTTCACTTTTTGGTCGTCTTTCTCTTTATCTTTGTTCTTCTTCGATTTTTTCTTCTTGTGTTTGTGTTTTTGGCTCTTTTCCAATTCCGCTTCATTTCCTACATGTTTCTTATGCTTCTTATGTTTCTTGTGCTTCTTGTGCTTCTTCTTCTCTTTCTTCTTTTTCTTTTTCTTGCTGTCCTGACTCTCCCCTGAGCTGGCACTGCTGCTGTGGCTCCGTGTCTGGCTCTCGGAGGGGCTGTGGCTGCGGCTGCGGCTGACGCTGGGGCTGCTCTGGCTCTGGCTCCTGCCCGCCTCTGGCTGCTCGGCGGGAGCCGGGGCCGCCGCCTCCTCTTTCACCTTATCCGCAGCCTTTTCCTTGGCCTCTTTGGGCGTTTTCCCTGCAGCCTCCTCGTCCTTTGCAGACACGTTGCTCTCGCTGTCGCTCTCGTTGTAGTCTGGCACGAAGGCGGCCTCGTCGGTCTCGCGGGTGAGGTCGGACGAGAGGCGCGCGGCACTGCTCACCGGCGCCTTCGGCTTCACCGCGCCTTTATCGCCCTGACCCGCCATGCTCTCCTTCTCCACTTTGGCTTCTGGCGAGTCCGGTTTCACCGGTGGTTTGTTCCCACCTGACTCTTTCTCCTTACCGCTCTTGACTTCTGGTACATGCTTCTCCTTTTCCTTCTCTTTCTCCTTCTCCTTGGCCGGGTTCTTATCCGGAGGTTTGTGCTCCTCAGCGGGGCGCTTGGGGTCGTGCCCAGCTTTGTGCTCGGCGGGCTTGCGCTCCCGCGGGGGGCTGTAGCTGCTCCGCTTGGCCTCCGCAGGGCCCTTCTTGGGCGGCTCCACACGCTCCTCCCTTGGTTTGCTCTTCTGTGCTGCTGTGGAGTCTCTGACCCGGGATGGGGAGTCTTTCCTCCGCGCTGATTCGCTCTTCTCATCTCTGCGCTTGGAACTCGAATGCTCCCTGCTGCCGTCATGGTCAGACTTCTTGTCTCGGTTGGGAGTGAAGTCCTTCGCGGTGGAGCCACGGCCACTATCGTGCTTCTCTGAAGATCTGCCATCTTTGGAAGACTGAGATACAGTTTTTCCATTTCCCTGTTCAGCTGCACGTTCTGAGTGCTCTTTTTCTGGTTGAACACTGCTCTTCCTCTTCTCAGAACCGTCCTTGTCTGACAAAGAATGATCCCGGTCTTTGGTTTTACCTTTTTCACTTGACACGGAACTTTTGGAACTCTTGGCATCGTGTTGGGTGCTTTCATAACTCACCTCTTTTGCAGCTTTCAGTGTTTTCTCCAGAGGCTCTGTCTCCTTTTCAGTGTGTTTGAGGGGGTTTGGTGCCTTTGCACTCACAGGTTTGATAACACTGGTGGGTTTTCCTACAGTTGGGGGCACCTGGGTGGTGGACTTGATGTCTTCCTCTTCAGACTCAAAGTCATCTTTATCCCACTTGGACTGAGGAACCTGGATCATGATAATGACATCCTCAGCAGGGGCTGTTATGTCGTTGTTATACTCCTCCAGGGTCTTAATGACAGTTCGTTTGGTGTCTGTCTTCTCCTCAGGCTTCCTGACAGGGCTTCCTCCAGTGGAACTCGTGCTGGGAGGAAAAACATGGACATTAGTAATGGGATGCACACACAGCCAGCTTTGGGAACATTTTATAAAATGGCTTGTGTTTCAATTCTAAATTCTCAGCATTTTCCTCAAGGATGTTCAATTAAGGGAACAGACAAGAGAAAGGCTGAGTCCACTGGCTGAGATTATGAGCAATCAATTAATTTAGTATCTTGCTACTATACATTTAATTAACAAAGACACAAGATTATCAGATTGGGGACTGTCTGATCTGGTAATTCCTTCATGTCCTATTTCTCCCAATGGCTGATAAATTAGATATCTATTCTTCTTTCAACATGAAAGCAAGCAACTATGGAGAGGTACAGACAGGCAAAGTTTTATCCTCATGCCCCAGTTCTTCCTTAGAAAAACAGACATTTTAAAAGCTTTTTAGATTACCAAGACACTATCTTAAGTCTTCAACAAATGTCTTAAATGTTTTGAGTTTGCATCACCAACAAATTAATCCTACCAGCTTCCTGTGCAGCACAAACTGCTCATTTTCCTTAACAACATCAGAGTTTGACCCAAGTATAGTTTCATAAGGAAGACCACGGATTATTCCCTTGTTTAGCACAAATGTAGCTTTTCCTTTCCTTAGGCACCATAAAGAATTGGAGGGAGGGAGGAGGAAAGAAAGGAAGGAAAAGAACTGCTGAGGTACCTGGTGTAATCCACAAGAGTCGAGCCAGCACCATCAGCTGCTGTCACTTTCCTCCTTGCTTTTCCCTTTGCCTTCTCCCCTTTGACTTTGCTGCTGCTGGGCTCAGGTTTCTCCACAGCTTCTTTTCCAGGTGGCACGTTTTCTCCGCTCACAATCTTTTTTCCAGTTTCTCGGTTAAGTTTAATCTTTTTGGACGGGTTGTTAAGAAAAGCAGCTTTATCCTTTTCTGGTGTCCGCTCTCCCTTCTCCCCCTCGGGCTCAGCCTTCCCCTTGGGCGACGTTTTCAATTCTGCAGTTTCGGCTTTATAGGCCTTTGCAGAAGCAGCTTCATGTTCTTTATCAACCTTTTCCTCTGCTTTTCTTTTCCTTTTCTCAAGTTTGGCATCGGAAAGTTTGCTTTTCTCAGCAGGTTTTTTTGACTTTTCCTCCTTGCTGGAGGGCTTCTCTGCCTTGGCTTCTTTAGGATGTTCTTTCTTTGCCTTCTCCTCCTTGGCTGGTCTGGTTTCCGGGTGATCCTTTGCCACTTTGGGATGAGCCTTCCGTGGTGTACCAAGAGCCTTCTCATCCTTCTGAGAGGAAGAGGTTTTAACACTCTCTGTCTTTGGCAGCTCTTCCTTGACTTTTTTCACAGGAGGCTCCGTTCGAGGAGATTTTTCGCGATCGGGGTCCACCTTTTCCTGGGAAGCTTTAGCTGGTTTTGCTACGTTGTCTTTCTTCGGAGCAGCTGCCACTTCTACTTTCCGTTTTGTTTTCTCAACCTTTGCTTTTGGCTTATCCTTCTCTTTTTTCTCCTTTTCAGACACTGGTTTGAAAGCAATGGAATCTGCTTCCATGGGCTCATCCCTTACAGGGGTGGCATCATCCCTGCTTGGCAGCATGAATAGAGAGTCTGTTTTAGCATCTTCTGTTGCAACTGCCTCTCTTGGTTTTCTTGCCCCTTCTAACAGCTCAACGTTGGGAAATCCTTCATTCTCATCCCCTTTTCTTCTCTTCCGGTGTTTTTTATGTTTATTGCCTTTGCCATCTCCCAGTGGATTTTCCACCTCCTTCTCTTTTGATTTTGTAGGATCCTTGATGCCATGGCTCTCTCTCCCAGGCTTTTCGGGGTAGTTTCCAGCTACATTGCGATTCCTGTGGCTCTGCCCAGCAGGATACTCCTCCCTCCGTCCCCGAGCGTACGGCGAATTCTCTCGTCTGGTCCCAGGCGGGCCAAACCTTTCTGGAGAGAAGTTCTCTCTGTTCACCGGAGGCCGTGGCTGAGCGCCCACAGCATAGCCCTTGTAAAACTTCTCGTACCACTCTCGGTAGTTCCTCTCCCACTCTCTGTATCTCTCCTTCTCAAAGGGGTCTCTGAAGTCCACCGAGCGGCCATAGTAAGCCTTCATGTCGTACGGGGGCACCTCTCTGTAGCGGTTGAAGTACTCGCGCTCGGCCTCGCCCTGCGGGACCGTCCGTTTGGTGGGGGACTGGCCCCGGAACACCGGAGACCTGGAGCGGGAGTGGTAGCGCCGGTACGGGGGCGAGCGGGAGCGGGAGCGGTGGTAGCCGTGGGAGCGGGAGCGTGAGCGGTAGTTCCGGCTCTTGCCTTTGCCTCGTCGCTGGTAGGGCGGCGACCGCGAGTAGGAGCGGGAATGCGAGCGGCTGAAGGAGCGCGAGTAGGAGCGGGAGCGCGACGAACCTGAGCGGGACTTGGAGTAGGTGTACGAGCTTCTAGAGTAAGATGAAGCACTATAGGGAGACTTGGACCTTAAAAAAACACAAAAAAAAAATAGATGAAGTTAATTCCAAACAGTCTTTCTCTTCAAATCTTTTCCTCCCACATTTATTTTTTCTTTCCTCTCCACATGCTTATGTCAAAGCTTCTTTCAGCTGCTGACATAAAGCTACTGCGAATTGAAGAACTTGATAACATGTAAAAGTTTTTGCTCACGAGACAGAACAGCTGCTGCTTTGTTAGTGTCAGAACACACAGAAGGGTCAGTCTACTTCCACTCGCTCTACCACATGAGCTACCAGAGCTACAGACAGATTTCAGGTGGTTACACTGGCCTCTACTGGTACGGGAACACGCACATTTGTCACTACTCGGCAACCACATGCAGTGCAAATCATTTCTGTTGCAGTAAGATGCAAAAAGAGAAATCTGAGTGGCTACAGTGCAGAATCACACCGAGAAAACACCATGTAGCCTGAAGACAGGAAAGCCCAATGTTAAAATGCCAGCGCGGTCTAGTTAACTGCACTCTTTTTTGGGAATTTGGACAGGATGCACAATCCTAATACTGCAAAGGACCTACAGACTGGTCTGTGGAATCCACACTGCCAGGCAGGTGTCCCAAAAATGTCCTGCACTTCCCTCCAGCTCTAACCAAGGCAAGTGACCGCATTGCAAGAAAAATCCCATCTAAAAGCTGCTAACCTCAGTCTCTAGTCACATGCCCCAGTGCCATGGCTCTGGGAAAGCTCCTGACAGCACTGCTAACAACTGCTCCTGCCCAAGGGATTTTTGGGGACAGAAAACAGCAGCTACCCTCAGGTTTTTCTTCTACTATTTTTTAACTAATCATTTCACATGATTCGTATGTTCATTAGCATCAGTCCTCCTCTCCAAGTCCCTCACAATTTCAGATTTTCTTACAAATAAGTCTGAGCTTTTAATTCCCAAGAAAAATTTAACAATGTCACCCAACAAGTGAAAGCCCCCAGTCTGCAGTCCAGGTTCAAACATCTCATGTATCCACATGAGATGGACAAAAGCAGAAGTGAGGACGATTTCTCTCACCTATCTCCTCCAAACTGCTTGGACTGCTTGGTTACAATCAGAATAGTGAGATGCTGAAAATCCAGCCCTTACAGCTATTCTGTTCCTGGCCTCCTCAGGGCTGTCAGGCAGTGAAGGACACCACTGCAGAGACACCTTAGCAAGACAGACCCCTAGCACTCCTTAGTGCCTGCTGCCCAATGCTAATTCAGTCACCTGCAATCTCTGCCACACTGGAGCCAATAACCTGCATATGACACTCTTGTCACTGCTCATCCCTCAATCATCCAATCCATCTAACTACAGGGAGGTGGAGTGGAACTCCTCCTGATTCCTCTAGACAATCTGCTTCTCCATTACGGACATGTAAAGCAGTTACCTGGAAAACGAACGCCTACGCTCCTTTTGAATCTTTTTATATTCCATCAATTCCTTAGCAAAATCATTTGTAAACTCATCAAGTTTGGACTTTTTCTTTTCCCTGTTAAAATAAGTTTGACCTTTATTACAATTATAGTTTGACCTTTATTACAAAAGACATCAAGAAACAAAACATGGCCAATATGAGAAAATGTTTACTGCATGCAATGCAAAAGGTGAACATCCTATTTAAGCAAAAACAGTTCCTACAAGTCTTAGGAAAAGTTCTAGAATTACATTTGTCTTGGTTTAGCTTTGCATATTTACCATCTGCAATGAAAAAGTATATTGGAAGAAACACTATGTCACTTTTGCTAGGTCAGATGCACTTTAGTGTAACCGCAGTCCAATACGCTCCCCCGATACAGACATGAAAACAAGGCAACGTTAGCGAGCCGAATACTTACTCCTCTTTAAGCCTCCGTTGCTCTCTGTAAAACTCCTCCCTAGAGAGAGGAGGTGCTTGTGTCGTTGGGATGGTGTTTGAATGAGCCGCTGGCACTGCTGTTGGGACCCAAGCTGATGACATGTTTGCAGGAGCTGGGGGATATCCGGGAGGGGGGACAGTGTACCCAGCGGATGGAGGCTGCCCAGGTGGAAACTGAGGAGGAAACTGTGGTGGTGGTACCCCCGGAGGAAGAGGAAGAGCATGGGGTGGTGGAGGATACAAGGGAGGTGGAGGCACAGGCACAAAGACTGGTGCTGATGCTGGCAGTGATGGGGCCTGAGTCCTTTGGGCACGGTCACTGTGCGGGCGTCCTCGATTTGAACTTTAAAGAAACCCAAAAACACGTGTCACTGTTTGTCACAGCCTGTCCTGAGCGTACAGAGGAAAGTGAAGCGGCAGCACGGCGGGAGCACTCCTGGTTCTCACTGGTCTCCGGCTTTCTGTTCACTCGAGACTACACTCAGTCCTGGAGCCTTGTACTTGCCTCGCACATCCTCGCCCCAGCAGCTCCCTCAGCCTTCTCTCCTTACACTCAGCTTTGGGACTGTGGGTGAGGCTGCCAGAGACCCCCATCTCCCACGAGCCAAGCACCCACTGCTCCTCTGCCCCTCCTGGACACGCCTTGAGCTCCGCACTCCCGAGCTTCCAAGCACTGCGCAGGAATTAACTCACCTCTCAGAACTCTCCTAACCTCTCCCACATTTGTTTCCTGAGCTCCTGCCTCACGATGCACTGGGCCTGTTCTTGTCCCTGAATTGTTTTTTTTCTTGTTTACTGGACTTGAGATTTTAGATATTCTGGGGAATGGATACTGGATTTTGTTTTGATTTATCTTTCAGACTTTATAAAAACAATGACCCTTACAGCATGGCTGTAACAAATCTCTAACAAATGAAGGACTAATTTGACACTGTGATAACAGATAAACAGGCTCCTCTCTCTAATGAGAAAAAGCAGCTTGGCACTTTGAGATGACTCAATTGCAGAAATACAAAACTGTCATAAAAATAACAGCCTCTAATTTTTCAATAATTTGCTCAATCAGTATCAACTAAGTTGTTAAAGAAAGAATGTTGGAGGGTGATTTCTACTGGGAAATCAATTTCTTCAGCCCTATTCAGTCAGCAATCAAAAGGGCGCTTTTCCATTTGATCTTTTAATTACATTTAATTTTTATATGTAATTTAGGCTTCCCAAAAAGTGTTCATTATTCAGAATCTTCTTTTCAATTATGTACTGGAGTTTTATTTTTCAATAATCTTACTGTAAGTATAGGTCCCCTTTGTTAAAGCTAATTTAAATTAAGCCACTTGAAAATTAATTACCACTTGAATTCTCCACAACTATTATTTCATTATAGATCAGCTGTTGTCTAAGTGATGTGTAACAGATTAATTTATGACCAGTTACAACTAGTAGCACATTAAATTTCTGTTGAATACTTACAGCTCCCAGCCTGGCCTGCGAAGTGCACCGGCTCTCATTGGATGACCTTTTGCAGCAGGGACAGGAAAAAGAAAATCCCAGTAAGTTTATCTGAAGACAATTTTTTGGACAAAATTCTAAAGTTCGAGTTTCTTACCAGTTGTGGGTATTGATTGTCCTTGAGGGCCCAGAAGACTTGGTATCGCTGGTTGTCTCAGTACAGGAACCTGATAGCCCTTGGGAATAAATGCAAACAGTCACAAAATAAGCTCTACTAGAACATAAGAATCACTGTATGTGTTGAAATAAAATTTACCTTCTCTTCCAACAAACTGCTGATTGACAAAGGGGAAGATTTGGAAAGCTCAGCAGCAGTCATCAGAGCAGGAGGCAAAACAGCATCGGCATCACTACAAAAATAACACATTTTTATTACTGAAACACTGTTTTGGAGTGAAATATAACACATATTTTCAAATATAAAGTCCAAGGTGAGAAAAGGCTGATTTCACTAAATGAAAAAAATATTTTAAAATAAACTTCACCAGATTTACACCTGTGAAGTTGGCAGGCTCCAAGGAAGCACTGCTGAGGAGTCTGTTTGGATACTGGCATTTAGAGAGGAAGCTCTCTGGAAAAATATTTGATTAAACAGCACTTGAAAGGATGAGAATCCATATAACCCATGCACTGAACCTCAGCTTTGGAAGATGCAAGAACTGAAATTCCATTAGAAAATGCTTCTGTGCTCCTCTGAATCCTGATCCTTGTACTGATGGCAGAGCTGAGCCTGGCAGCCCTCTGGACACACTGGTTCTGTGCATCCAAGGCAGCAGGGTTAAAGCATGTAACCCTAAACACTGCTAACAGATTTTTGCATGAAAATATTATTTCTCCAGTACTAAAGAGAAATTAATGAGATGCTAAGGTCTGATGGAACTAAATGGCTACTCTAGGAATGGCTGGCCACTTCAAATCAAAACCAGTCCCTCCTTCAGGGCAAACCTGTGCTGAACGACTGGTAAGGGAACCAAACAGAAATACTGCCAAGAAAATCCTTGCACCTTCTACTTACTGAAGTGTCCTCATTCCAAGTAAAAACAGAACCACAACTTCCACAGTGACCTGCAGCTGTCACTAACGACACATAGGGCGCTAGCTGCGAAGCTCAAGAAAAATCTAACCTAAGCACTTTGATTTCTTTTGTATTGCTGTTATCTCCAGATCTCCTTACCGAAAAGGTCCATCTGGCTTTTCCCCACGGAGAGAGAGGGACACTGCTGGAGGGAGGTCAGAGACAACCACAGAAGACGGATTGACTGGCAGCCCAGCTGCCATGGACGGCCCGGGGCCCAGGGAGGAGAGGGCGGAGCGGGAAGCCAGGGAGGCCAGCGGGATCATGAGCGGGTCCTGCTGGCGGGCCATGGCCGGCCGCATCAGCGGCTGCAGCGTGCGCGTTATCGTCTGCCGCATCAGGGGCGGCGGCGGCGGCGGGGGCGGCGGGGGCAGCTGCTGCTGCTGCTGCTGCTGCTGCTGGATCTTACGGAGCCTTTTTGTGTAGCCCGTTTCATTTTTGAAGTTGTTGACAGCCTAGAGGTAGGGAAACATGTTTGTAAAGGTGATAATAAACTTCAGTAGAAATAGGAACAAAAGCATCCCTACAGGAAAATCACTGTGTTCCTGTAAGTGCTATTAATCCTAAACCAACCAACACACAGCTACGAACACATCCCATGAAACTCTGGTACCAATGAGTGGTACCTCAGAGTCTCTGGATTAAAAGTACTTTGCTGTTAACACCCAATTTGAAAGTGAGGACCATCCTTTTAAACACGAGTGTGTCCTGAATTTGCCAGATTGTCTCTAATGAGCCATAAACTTCTGTAAAAACAGACAATGTATTTGAAAAGTAAACTTAGCCTTGTTGAGTTCAGCCTTGCTTAAAGAGATCTAAATTAATATTTTCATCCCTTTCAGCTCTTTACAAATAGATTTTTCTAACAAAGAGCTCAGGCTAAAGTCCCCACATTACCTGGCGCAGAAACTTGTTGGCGATTAAAGCATCAGGAGAAACATCTGTCTGATGGCAGGTAGGGCATGTGTGTTCCTCAGACTCCAGCAGTGCTGTTCTAATACCTGGGAATAATTAGAATATTAATGTAGTTTATAGCCAAACTAAGTAAACTTTTTTGGTTCTCATTAATTACAAAAACAAGCATATGATTAACAGGGAAATATGGTCTTGAATGGAAAGCATGAAGCTGTAAATGTTCTATAGTGCAAAAAACTGGCAGAGGAACAGGTTGCCCAGAGAAGCTGTGGCAGGAATCCTGGAAGTGTTCAAGACCAGTTTGGACAGGGCTTGGAGCAACCTGGGCTAGTGGAAGGCCAACCCAAATCATTCTGAAATTCTACAACAATTTCTAGCATACAGCAAAGGGTCGATATTTCACTGTGGTAATATGTAAAGATGCAGAGCAGAAAGTTGGAGACACAATTCTGTGCGGACAAAATAAATGCATTCTGTATCTAATACTGTAACCACCTGCATTAATATGCATTCCCCACATCCTCTTCCTCCTGCAGGCAAAGAGGATTTAATTAGAAACTTAAGGAGGGAAAAAAAGCTTTCCGCTTTTTTTTTTCCACCATCTAAACAAGAAGAGTCTTTCCCTGTTCAGGACATGCTGAAGCATTCAACAGAACTAACACAGCAATTTCCTTATCTCCTATTTCTGCTCTCAGAAGATCAAATTTGATGTCTGGAATTAACAAACCTGGCAGTAACACTTACATTCATCACAGTAACTGTTTCCACAGCAGGGAATAACAACCGCATCTGTCATTATATCCTTACAAATGAGACACAACAGCTCATCTGGAATAGGATCATCTTCTTCTGAGGAGGAGGATGGCTCCTCAGGTAGGAAGGGAGGCTTCTCCTTCTTTCCTATGGCATAAGCTTCCCTGGAAATAGAGTGGGGAAAGCAAAAGAAAGAAATTAAAGGGAAAAATCTTCCAAGCTTTGAATTTTATCAAAGAAAGATAATATGTGGAATTCTTTTCCCTCTCCATTGGCCTTCCTCAACACAGCTGTTTGGTTTGAACTACTTTTCTATAGCCCTAACACAAGAAGAGGGAGGGAGGAATTCTGCAGAACTACCCAGCTCATTGGATCAACTAAGAAATCAGTTCAGACTAGAAAAATATTTGACAGTTCATATCAGGTGACATGAATCTCAGCTCTCCTTTGCCTGAGGCTAAATGTAAATTGGAGGCTCAGGATAAAGCTGGTCTCCCAGTAATTACATTTCCTAACTGGAAGAAGTCTGTATTAGAGTTTCCAAAAAAGGACATCCAGGAGAGAAAATCAGAAGGGCTACCAGGAGTATTTTAGAACAGCCATTGTGCTCAGCACACACAAGTGTTCTCCCAGTTTATAGCAACAGGAAAACTTGAGCCTGCTTCACACTTGAGGGAGGGAGTCACAGCCCAACAGTTGCTGTCTTACATTTTACATGAAACCTTTGAAAGACAAACTAGAAGCAAAATGAGCTCCCAGAGAGAACAATCCCAATTACAAATGCTGCTGAAATGTTCTGCAGAAATAGCCTCAGCACACCCCACATGTAAGCAGCTCCCAGGGGCGTGAGCAGCAGGATGCCCACTCTAACGTTAGGCAGCAGCATGGATTTTGAAGTTGAGATCCAGTGCCAATGCCTCCTCCCCACAATTCCCAAAGCTGGCCAGAGTGGCTGCACTGCCATTTGTGCATTTCTGCCTGGTTTCTCCCATTCCCTGCTGGGATCAGTCCAACCAATCCCATACTTACGCATCTATGGTTGGAATTGCATATTTCCCAGTGTTGGTCAGCATGGCACCCTTTGTGTTGGGGTCCTTCACCTCCATCATAAAACTTCTTGGAATTCCTGTGCTTTTTTTAATTCTGGGAACAGACTCGAAATTTTTGTCCTGTTAAGAAATGCAGACATACCTCAATGTCCACACTAAAAATGAGATTTCCATGACTATTTTAAGCACAAAAAACCTTTAACCCTCTCCTCTTACTTACTGTAAAGGTTGTTAGACTAAAATACTCTTTTCCCTAAACGAATGCAGCCAGGGTGTTCCAGAGGCTGGAGCAATGTTTTGAACTCACTGACATTCTTTGGCTTAACTACAGATTCCTTAAGGGTGAAATCCCCCAAACCTGCTCTTCCTCCAAAGGGCAATTCAGAGGGAGCTGGATTCAGGGCTTGGAGAAACTTATTTTGAGATATATCAAGCTATACAAAGGGGCTCACAGTGAAAGATCTATGGGAGTATTTAGTTCCCCTGACCTAGTGAAAAGAAAGTTTTACAATTCCAGGTTTTTTCTTGAATCCAAAGGGTTTTGCAACACTGCCGTGTAACCTCTGTATTTCACACCAAAAGGCACAATTCCTACTCTGAGTATTCACGTTTGTTATGTAAGTCTCCAGGTAAAAAAAAAAAACTGAGGACCCTCCATGTCCCCCAGGTCTTACCCCATTTGTTGGACAGTTCTTTATGTAGTGCCCAGGTTTGCCACAGCGGAAACACGTGTACGAGGGTGGAGGCGGCCCCACGGGTTTCTTCATGTAACTACAAGTTTTTCGGGAAAAAAAAAAAGGAAAAGACATTCATGTGTCTCTCTTGTTTAAAACAAACCATCTCTACAATTTTTACATCAGCTTCAAAGAACAAGTTTCACATTAGCAACACTTACTTGACTGGATCATATTCATGGCCAGACTGTGTCATCATAGCTTTTATTTTATCCTCCTCGGAAGCATTGGCTTCAGCCAGATTGGCAGTCTGTGCAACAGGTAATTATTTGACACACACATTAGAAACACATTTAATCCCACGCAGCCCAAGACAACACCACTCATCCAATCCTGTAAAGAGCAGCACTACACTAGCTGAGCTTGCATGAGAGCAGCTGCTTATACCAAACAGATTTGTGCTGAAGATGGTCTGGGGAGTCCTTATGCCATGACATGATGTTTATGTGCCTGAGAACCTACTAGAAAAGAGCACTCTTGGGCACTCAAACCTTAGGCTCTGTTTGTACCTTACAGCAAGACTTGTGTAACCAATCCAATTTCCTTCAGAGGACTGAAGCTATGTGTAGATAAACAACAATATCCAATATTTTTACGCTGATTTTTAAGCTCCAGACTATATGAAGGAGAAGCTCTCCACTGGACAAGGAATTAAGATGGATACAAGCAGCATTATTTACATTTTGCAGTATTAAAAGGACACAGAACTGCAGAGGTGGGGCAGTTAGGTTTGCTTGCTGAAACTCAGCTTCAGAACACAAGTATTAAAAGGATCAAAGGATTTTACAATCCCTCTGCAAGGCAAAATTCTTTTCAGTAGGAGCTGCAGGAAGTCCAAACTGCATGTTCCTCCCTCCTAACTTCTCCCTGCGAAGTGATTTAACTACAGTGAAGACAATCTGCAGTTTTTTTCCAGTTGACTATGTCCTTTTAACACACAAATTGTAATATAAACCTTCTGCACAACTAGATCTTCAAATTACTGAAGCCAGCTGATTTTAAAGTCATATTTGTTCAAATGTTTTTATTACACACTAGTCCAGATACAAGCAGGGTCTAAGGGAGTGACTGTACATGACTTGGGCCTTCAAGCACCTATCACTCAGCTCAAGCACTCATGGTTTGGTTTTGTATGCATTCATTCACAAAAGCAACCAACTAGTTTCAACATTTTATTAAATGGTTGTTTCATATACACAGTTTCTCCACAGTAACAGAATCCGGACCGCCAACTATGAAATCATTTCCATTAACAGTTACAGAAAGCTTTACAGATAATACTTGACTAATTTGTTTGAACCCAAACGGTTTACAAAACACATCCAAAAGCCACGAAACATTAGTAGGAATAGACCAAAATTCAAATATGGCATTTCATACATAGTAATAATCACCAGAGAACTGTTAACACATTGCCACAGGCTGCACTAGAGCCATTAGAGGGAGTAACAGTGCTGAGCCACTTGGTGTCATCTTCCTGCATTTTTCTTAACTACTTAAATATCCTCAAAAGCTTAAAGGTGTACCCCCCTTGGACAGCTTTGCACATTTTAGAGTAAAACTTGACATGAGGTTACAGACCTGAGGACACATTTAGGGACAGCACTAATGGGGACCAATTCTTCGGGTGCCTACCTTCCAAACTACAGATATTCATATATATAATGGGGTTTTTTTTTGGCTAAATGTATACAATTTAATTTCAGCAGTGAAAAGGGGAAAAGTAACCAGTGGGAACAGATTTGTTTTTATGAGAAATGAACTCCAGCCTTTATCTTGATGACAAAGAACTAGCTGCTCTGCCTCAGGCCCTGCCTACTCTGCTGCCTGTAGCTTTAGGGACTGGTGGTTGAGCACTCGCCTGTCCACACAGTGCAGTCACTAGTGCTTTCCCAGACAAATTACACATTGGTGAGCAAAAATGCAAGCAGTTCCCGAGCAAAACATGGCATTACAACAGTTTCAGAAGGTCACAGCTGCTCAGATGCCACACATAGACATTGGTATATTCCTATAAACAATGAGGTACATTTACACAATTTACACAGTCTGCGTTCAAACAAATTAGATTGGGTTGTCCACTGTATAGATCCCACAATTTATGGAATTGTGCAGCATTCAGAGAATGGGTCTGTAACTATGACTAGGGATTCAAAAAGAGCCATGCAATTGTCCATGGTACAGAACCGCTTCTCTTGTGGCTGGTCACACCCCCCTGGAATGTCCGTAACTTACAGCCAATTAAATTCTTCTGTACAAACTGGGTTAGTTTCCAAGGCAAAATTAATGAAACGTATGAAAAACGGTAAAACAGCTTCTGAAGAGCTTCTTCTTTGTGTCTTGAGGATGAGTAATACTGCAACATTATGCTGAGGCTGATAAGGTACTCCCCTTCTATCTTCCCAAACTGGGAACTACTCTTTACAGGATAGTATCAAAATATACACACATTTCAAAGTTAAAATAAATACTTTTAGTTAAGAAAAATTAAAGGGGGCTTTCCAATTACAACAGTTATTCACCTATAAATCACAGTATCAATTTAAAAATACGAAGCAAACACTTTTAAAAGTATTTGACAAGAATATATATATATACCTTAGTAAGCTGGGCCAGAGAAATAGATGCAGAAGAGTCATCAATCTGTTCACAAAAAATTAAACACATATTCAAGTTCTACAGTCAAAACACAGCAATAGTTAACCTCTACTATAGTCTGAATGCCTGCACTACATCCCCCTGAGTGTCACCCAAAGGAAATCCCAACCCAGTGTAATTTGTATTTATTCAAAACAAAGTCCAAATCTATGATGGCTTAAGAGTATCTACGTGCTTATGAAAAGAAATTAAATAACCAACCCCACTGGAGATCTACTTATTGCTCAGAATATCTCAGAGAGGGACCTCTTTCAAAAGGGTAAGGGGAAGCTGTCAATTTTCAGCTAAAAAGGATTTAAAAATATTTAAGTTTAATTGAGGAAGAAGTATCACTTCAGGTAACATATTACTAGTGTAGTTTGTAAATGAATCAGTGAATGTCCCACCATTTCTATATGCACACAGTGATGATTTTGTGAGCCCACATCTGCCTGTCAGAATGAAGGCCATTCCCAGCAGCCCCAAAACACACACTCTGCCCCTCCTGTCAGTACCCAAATAAACCCAAATAAAAGCCAATCTAGAACAGCAGCCACAACCTGCCACTTGTCTGGAGAAAAGGCAACTGCTTAAATCATTTATATAAAGGTGGTTATAATGACAGAGTAGACCATAAAAATTGAGAAAACTGATTTCTTGTATGTTACTAGACCACAGGCCCTACCACCCAAATTAGTGAGAATTTAGATGATTCCTTGGAATCAGACCAAACCTGATCTTTAATAGCAGCCCAGTGCTAAATGAACAAAGGGAAGCATACTCTTGGTGATAAAAACATGGATTCAGAGCACAAGCCTGGAATTTTTGTCTCCATTTTTGTCCTCCCAGCTGCCTATGGAATAGCTCTCAGGAATGATGCCCTCAGGCTAGAAGCCAGAGAACTAGTGCTGAAGAGCAGTTTTGCCACAAGTAAAAAGGTTAACTTGATCTAGTTCCTTCTGCAGTATACTGAATTATATCATGCCATGAGCAGCACTTAAACTAGCACAGTAATATTTGAAAGATACCTGAATCACTGCTTATTATATCTAAATTGCTCAAAAATGTAGAATAAAATTTCACAATGTGAACTGAACGGCTCTCCAAGAAGTCACTAAACAGGTCAGCAAAGAGATTAACACCTTTCCTTAAAAAAAGTCTTGTTCTTTACTACCTAATGTAGCAGAGAATTCAAGGGAACAGTTTTAGCAGACTGGGAAGAAGTACCTCCATGAACAAGATGACTCCTCACACCACTAAGTTGTTCCTCTTCTGTGTTTTCAGGAAAGCACATATAACATTCCTGCATTACTGACTAAAGAGCTCTTGAAAACGAGTGTTTGGAGAGGAACACAGAGATCTAGACAAAAAGACCTTCATTCCACTTCAAGTCTTACCACAAGATTCACCTCTCCTTCCTTCCAGAATGCTTTGTGCCTAGTTCTGTTCAAAAGGAGGCCTGCACAAGCATTTTGAAGCTTCATGCTCCATATGCCACTCTTTTACACATGAAAAAGCAGGCCAGGGTTTTCTCAGGGCAGGCACAGCTATAATTTTGTGGTTTTTCAGAAACAAACAAGAAATTAGGAAAGGTCTAGCATTAAATGGTCTAGTACTGACCAGGAACTGAAACACAACAGTTAATAAACTATTAATTCTTTCCTCTATTTTTTCAGGAAGCTGCTATTATACAGCCTGCAGGCAAAAGTCTAATTTCTTAAAGGAGGTAATACTGAACAGTTTCCAAAAGCAGCAAACAGATCATTAATGTACTCTTCAGTGCATTTGCCCATGGCCATCCTTTAACCATCCTACAGTTTTGCCTTTTTTTTTCCTATTAAATTTCTACTGAAGTATTTCCTGGCAGTCCCTCAAAATGGTCAAGTAGAAACAACATCTCCATGAATTTGTAGGCAACCCTAATATAACACTGCAGAAGTATTGTAAAAAAAAAAAAAAACCAACCCAAAAAACAACCTAGAAAAAGTAACCCCCAAAGCCTAAACTCAACAGCCAATGTTTAAACTCCCATGTCATGCAGCAGACTGAGCAGAAACTAACAGGAAGCCAAGTGGGTAAGGGGACAGAAAAGAGGAGAGAAGGCTGATCTCACTGGTGGGATGCTGCACTGAAGTTACAGGGCTGTCCCCAAAGCCAGAGCTGGGCTAACAGCAGGGGCAGCCAGGGAGGCTCCAGCTGTGCCCCACGGCACGGAACCGACGAGCACAGCTTGGCCTTCAGCAGGCACAAGAGTATGACAATGAAAAAATAATGAAAAGAAGAAGCTTTTGTGCATCCTTTTAAAAAAGAAAACTGATTTTAACTTTGCACCTTTACTCTCCATCAATAAGTGACAAGATTCCTAGTGATTTACTCCAACTACACAAGACCCAGCTTCTGCTCTGAAATACATGCAGAAATATGTGTGTTTAAAAAACAAACAAAAAAAAGCAAACAATCCCCCCACACCAAGACCTGAGTTAGCTTTAAGAATAAACTATTTGTGTCTCCAGCCCCAGAAGCAGCTGAGGCTGCAGGGCTTTTCCAGTGAGAGAGGGTCTGTACAGAGGGACGCAAGGCTTCCACCCTCCCAGACCAGGGACAGTCAGAGCACACCAGGGAATGGCTTTGCTTTTCCTTTCCTGCTGTTAGTTCTCACTCAGCCTGTCTTCCCTCCCACTCTGGGATTTTTCTTTTTCTTTTTGACACATCTACATCAGCTTATGGTAAGATGCTACTGAGCAATGTAATACAGACATGCCAGGGAACACACGAGGCTAAAAGAATGTTAACTTTATTTATGAACATGTGGTTTGTGTTTATACACATGCTAGTAAACAAAAAGAAAAAACTGTTTTCAAGAAATAAAAACCCATCTGAATTAGATCAAATACTATAAACGTGGTTTACATAAATGCATTACATTAACTGCTAGGGTCACTGGGCCAGTGCAACTAACTCCAACTCACAATGAGAGGCATTCATCTCCAAAAGGAATTGCATCCAATCAGCAACAGAATTATGGATGTTACATTTAGTGGTTTTAGACCTACGCACAGTAAGTTTTCAATTTGAAGTTGATTGTTTCTATGGGAACCAGAGGCTGTATTCTTCCCAGAACACAGCCCCAGAGTTCAGGAATTTCTAGATTAAATTATCCTAATAGCTGATCAAGTGATCAGAACCAATGATCCAGGGTTAGTGTAATGCCTCACACCAGTCTAGTGAAGGAGAAGCAGTTATACTTAAAATAAAGATAAAAAATAAACCCCACCAAATAGTACTTTGATACTCTAAGGACTATTGGAAAAGCACAGTTGCACACAGTACTGACCCAGGTGGCACACCAAGATCTAGCCCATCACCAGGCACGGGTTTCCGTGTGGGATTATTATTAGCAGCAGTACAAGTGTTTGCAAACCTGAAGGAAAATGCTGCCCCTTTTCCAAATGTGAATTCCAAGTGGTGGTATACTAAAGAAAGGCTTAACCTTTGGGAATTACAGCAGCAGCCAACCCTGGAGTCACCCAGACCCAAAAATGTGCTGCAGGCAGAGGTTTAGAAAAGTGATAGGCATTTCACCCCCAAATGCCCCAGGCTCTAACTTGGTGCCAAAATTTGTGTTACATATTGTCATTTGCAGACAAACTGTTGGACTAAACTGCTTCAGCAGGTAAAGGGGAGATCAAATGCAGAACTTTAGAATACCACTCTGTGTAGCAGCGATATTGAAATTCACGTCAGGCTATTAAAGACATTTCTGTACTCAGGGGGGCCCAAACAATATCACTTCAATGACACAGTTTTAGGAACAAATACCCAAATATTTAAGGACACAAGAAGGCATCATTTAGCTGCACAGAACTGCCCTGAGAACATCTGGGATATGCTGGGTTTGGTTTTTGTTTGAACCCCCAAGTCAAAAGTAAGGAACAGCACCAAGTTTCACAATAATGATTTCTCAGTGGTTTTTGATAACATTTTCAAAAACCATTAGGCAAAAAAAAAGGTATTCAAAAACAAAAGCTAAGTGATACAATGTGAAAATGGCAAAAAATACACTCCAAACAGTTTTTATTGCAAGAAACAAAAAGCACACAACAACCTATACAAACATACATATCACTAGCTATAGACAGACAGATGTAGAACATGGCACCATGTTCAGTGTGCAAACCTCAGCCTACAGGATCTGGAAACGATCATACATTATCTGTACAACACAGAGTCATACAGGAGAGATTCTGGCATATTCATATGAAATACAATGCATTACTAGGCACAAATACCAATATTCACATTAGAACTCTGCAAATTATGGCATTACCCAGTTTTTACTATGCTGAATCAAATACAATGTATTTACAATATACACTAGGTTTTACTGGAAAATATATTAAGTTAACGTTTAGCAAATTAATAAAAGGCTGCATTGTTTAGAACTAAGTGCAGTGTGTAGGAAAAAAAGTGTGAGATTGTGTTTTTACATACTGCTTTTGATGTTCCACTCACTGGCTCACTTCGACTTCTAGAAGAAGAAATAAAGGTGATCAGAATTTTAAATAAATCACTTGTACCCGACACAAAGATTCCAGAACCTGAACACCACATTATGCTCCAATACTCTAGTGAATGCAGACATTTATTTGTAACATAAACTGTTCTTTCTTGGTACATTCGGTGCAACTAAAAAACTCCCCAAAATCACACTTCTACATTGTCACAAATTACTCAAGACTTACAGATCTAGAACACAACAGTGCAAGAGGAAGTCATCAGACATTTTGTCTCTGCTCTCCAAGTATCAAATCCACGAAGTCTGTACTAGAGCTCTGTGTTCTCAAATAATCAATCACCAAAGCTTGGGGCAGCTTTGGCCAGCATGTACGTCCCTGGTATTGCACATACATACCAGGTACAGGGCTTCAGTTTCTATGAAAGAGCAGTGATAATCTACAAGTGCAATTTGCTCAAGTGAAAAACAAAGTCATGTGACAAAGGGGCAACATAACAGTGTCAGCAGCACAGTCTCTAGAACAGTGTTTCTTTGTGGAAGCCCAAGCACTGTGTTCAGAGATCTACTATATTTAGCCATGAAAGTGCCAAAATATTAAACATGTTACATATGCTATATTGACTAAAAGTAGTAGTAGAAATGTCACCTGAAAGTAGTTTCTAGGATTTTGTGCGATTTAGGAGTCCTGTGACAAAAAAAAAGGTCTTAATTGCCAGAATTTGCTATAAGATAATCTTGAATACGTTACAGTATTTTAGGAAATATGTATTACATTTGAAAACTTGCTGAGATTCCACATACTTGGTGGTCTGGACCTGCATGCTCCTCATCACGAACCACACATGCAGCCACTGAGAGAGCTAACAAACAATCCACGCATCATCCAAAGAGTCCCATGAGCAGAAGCAATGCAAAGGCTGCTGGGGAATTCACATGCCAATGGAGAGGCTCAGCTTCCTGCCACTGCTAAACACTCCCAGGCTCCCAATTACACCCCCTGAAGGTGAGCAGGTACAGGGAAATGCTTTGGATTACCACACAATAGCTGCTTCAGCCATTTACTGCAAGCTGAGTAATGCCTTTCTGAAGGCCACTCCACCATTCCAGCAGACATTCCCCATCCCCAAACATTAACCACCCTACCAGTGGTTTCTGCAGTGTTTCCAGCTGGTTAATTTTCTACCACAGCAGTGCTGCTCTTTCCTGACCCCCCGCACCAGTACTGACAGAATCTTTGATGCCAGCTTTGGTTCTCTGGAGGGCTTTACAACACCAGGCGAGGTGCACTGGCAGGACAGCACGCAGCTGAAGCCAAAGCAAGGCCGTGTTTACAGGCACAAAGCTGTGGGTGCAGAATCCCGAGGGAGAGCTGGGAAGCACTGCACCAACTCCGGCAGTAACATGCCCCAAGGTCACACACAGAGCCACATCCATTCAGGGCTTTTCGCTTGCAAATGCTTCATGGGTACCAGGATGTTGCTGCATTGTTTGTTCCAGACACACTGTCACTCCTCAGGGTACTTTATTGAGAACCAACATTAGAAAGACATGGCAAACCCACAAGCTAATAATATCTCCTGCTGGTGGTGAAGAGGCATGGCTTTAAGGAGGTTGAAAAACATGCCCATTCCAACAGAGCTGCTGTAGCTATTATAGATCTGGACTGTATGAAAACATCAGTGCAGCCATAATCCTGTAGTCAGGATTGCATTTGAATATCTGTGATTTTAATCCATACTGAGGACAGAGGATCAGGTGTAAACCTTAGACGTACAGAATTAAAACCTGGAGCACAGATCCCACCTTGGGTACAGACAGACTCAGAAAGGTAACCAGTACATTTGGTAATGTGCTAAACTGCTTCTGAGATTTGAGTCTGGACAGGATTAACTATTTCTTCATGGTACTTGCACAAAAGCCAGCACCCTTTAGGGTATGGTTCTTTTTCTCTTGCCTCAAACAGATACTGTGTGTTCAGGAAACGCACAGGAATCACTAAAGAATGAAACTTCTTGTTTTCAGGGTACACCAGCTGGCAGCCCTTGGTCTTTCCTCTACAACTACTATACAACCCCCCCAGATCTGAGGCAGAGAAATACCTGTCACATCCTGCCCCACCTCCCCCAAATGCAGGCAACAGTCCAACACCCAGAATCAAACTCTTCTGAGACAGGAATAAATGCTAAGTTTACGCTACAATGTCTACCTGTCTTTGTTAAAAAGGCAGACACATACAACAAGGAATCTCCCTCTACTTCCTGTAGAGGAAACAGGATCTGCATTTGAATCTCATAAAAATAAACCCCAAACCAAACTCAACCGAATCATCTCAAAATCACCACTGTTGGTGTTGGAACACCAAAAGCTAAGTCTCCTTTGGGACAGACACATTGAAATCTACCCCATGACAACAAACACCAGCAGCAGCTTTAACAAGCAAGTTACAACCCCAGTGCCTCTGCAAGTGCTGTCAATAACAGGGTGGGCACACTGAGCCCTCCCAAAGAAGAGAATGCTTCCAGTACTTACATAACATATGTTTTGCTGGTAGCTTTAACTCCTCCAATGGGGATTCTCCTCACAATCACCGATGAGTTCTTGGGAATCAGAGCACTATCATCGGTGTATTCTGGAAACAACATCAATACAGAAAAAACATTAGTCAATCTGTAAGAATGTATTTAATATGCAATCATAGAGCACTTTTGAGATCCCTTTACAGATCTAAAAGCAAAATTTTATACATAACATCAGGCTTTCATCCACTCAACACACCAACAGCACCTGTCAAGGAATCTTCAGGTTTGATTATCAAGCACAAGCAGCAAAATAATTTTCAGCTTTTCAAGTTAGTTTGAATGCCAAGAGCAAAATGGTTTCAAATTACACTAAAGCAAAGTCTGATAATGCATGAGGTTTTTCCCTGATCTCTTTTAAGCTGTTTTTGCTTCTGTCTGGCTACGAAACCAAGAGACCTCTGGAGAAAAACAAACCAAAGCCAAGCCTCACCTGCATAAAATAGATTCTGAAGTCTGTGACTGCTCTTGAACAAACCAGGCACCAGCTACAGCAGGGAAACTCTGCAGCAGTGCTTTCAGCGTGCTAAGCACACCTGACTCCCCCCTGCTGCCCTGCTCAGGCCTGGCAGAACAGCAGAGCCACCAGCTCTGTGCCTGGAGCTGCACCATCCCCAATCAGGCTGGGCAGCTGCTCAGGGCCTGACAGAGAAATGCAACTGAAACTGCCAGCACTAGAGTTCAGAGCACAAAAACTTGGGGGTTTCTGAGCCTGCTTTCACAAATAGGACAGAAGTGGCTCAAACTAAAGTGGTACTTGCCCACTTAAGATCACCATCTGGTCTCAATTAACCAAAGGAATCCAAGTTCTTTCTGCTCACTTTCTGAAGAGAAGAGAGACTCAAACGAAATGAATTCTGAAGGCAGCTGTGAGTAGCCTCTGGAAAACAGCATGTGCCTGGAGCCACCCCTGCTCTGCCCTGGCCTGCACTGTGCTGGTGTCTGAAGAGAAGAAAAGCCTCCTGACCTTTTACATAAGGCCCAAACAAAAACCCAACTCTCAGACACATTTTGAATAAACTTACAATGCAAAGTCCTCTCCAAAAACCTCTCCTGGTTTTTATATGGAACTTACACAGGCTGGATATGACTAAATATTGTAAAGCACCTGAGAAGTCCTTCCCTGTGATGTGCCTGCAGTGGTAATTATTCCAATCCCTTACCTTTGCAGACTGAATCAGAACATTGGTCTGAAACCCAGAGATGTTATGTATTGAGTCAAGCTCTGTCAGGATGAGTTTGCTCAGTGACCACACACAAAATACAAGTATCTCACAATTTACACTCCATTTTTCAGTATATTATTCCTACAGGCAGGAACCTCCCTTAGACCAAAACATACCTAGCAGAAGACATCACTTCAACCATGAAATTAAAATTTTACTTCTATTTCCAACTAACAGAACATTTATTCAGAAAACTGAGAAATCATTTAGCTGAAACTAATTCCTGATCTTCCCCTCAGGGAACCAAACAGTGAGACTCCTCTGGACTGCAGAGTAGTTTAAAACTGTGGGTGAAAGGACTGGCAGTGACAGAAACAGCAGCTCTTACAGAAGTCACATCCTGACACAAGCCCTGGAGCTCTGCTCCTCACACAGCCACCTGTCAAGTGAGGCTGCACTGGGACTTTCTGATGGAGAAGGAGCTCAAGCAGTGCTGAGGCCGAGACAAACACCTGGATGTGGTGCCAGCTGCAGTTCTAGAAGCCCAGAGCTCCTGTCTCTACTTGTGGACCAGAGTCAAACAAGTGTTCTTTTCTTTCTAGCCCAGATCACAAATCGGTAGACTGTGATTTCAGAAATACAAGATAAGCAACAGTGGCTTCACCAAAAGGCTTTCAGATTAAAGTGGCATCTCCCAACAGGAACCTGCTCCTCATGGGCAGCAACATCCCCTGGGCAGAGACTCACAAGTCCCAGGACCTGCACAGCCCTGTCACTGTCTCTCCATGACTCCACACCTCAAGGTGAGCAGTGAGGCCAACTCCACACAGCTACTGCTCACACTTGTCCAAGCAGAGCTCCAACAGAAATGCTCACAGCTGGAGGCTGCAACACTGTTCATTCCCACTCCCATATAGCACAAACTAGCCACTTTCCAGCACCAGTGATGGCTGGGAAGTGGCTACTGGAATCTGTCAATCTGAGCTGTGATTAAAAGTACCCAACTAACCCAAAATACCTGCAAAAAACAAAGATCTGGATATTAAAGGCTAGAGCAGAAAAGACACACCAATCAAAACCTTGCTATTTATCCTACAAGAAAATAGTAGCTTGAAAGAAAGTATTCTTTCTTTCAGAGAAAGAAGTATTTCAAGGCATGAACAGAGGCAAACTAGTTAACTGCAGTTACCCTGGCTGCTGCCTCACACTGACACAGAAATCTGACATCAACTACTGCATTAGTGTCTACAACCTTCTTACAGCTAAGTGCAAAGAGCTCAGATTTGCTGGCAAGTTTATGCTGCTTCACATAGAATGAGCAATTTAAAACCCCCACTTTTAAATTTATCTATTATAAGAATTTCTGCTAGTCTTAATAGTTTGTCTTTATGTATGCTATAAACAAGTTACTGACAAAAGTTCCCACATTATTTCTGGCCTGCTTTCATCCACAGTTTCATCTAGAAGTATTACCTAAGCAGGTCTGAGCACTCAGAGGTTTTTCACTCAGGTGAAGTACAGAGTGAAGAACTCCTGGAGTCCTTGCAAGGCAAGCCTAGGTGTGCCAGGGCAGGGAAAAGCCTTGCTAAGCAGCTGCTGGGGGAAGGATGTGCAGGTAAGAGCTGCAATGCCTGCCAACATGCCAGGCTGTCCCCACCAGAACACAGGGAATTCCCTGGAACATGTTTTCTCCCTAGGCAGGATCTAACTCTGCTCTCACCACCACCACTCGCCCACTTTGGGACAAGCCATTGCTGCAGCTGGCTACAAAAGCAGCCTTGAAACTTCCCGAGTAGCAGACTGGGCCAGTCCTGTTGGATTTTCTGCTTCCCCCAGGAGAGGAATCCCTGACCTGGAAGAAGCTGGCTCAGGAGGCCAAGCAGCCCAGGGCACCAGCACTGCACTGTTTCACAGAGCACTGTGCCCCACAGGAGCCCCTGCAGTGCTCTGGAGGGATGAGTCAATCAAACCCACCCCAGTTCCAGTCACTAATGGCATCACACAGTGCCCCTGCTTTAAGGTCCTCTTGGCTCTGGTGTGGTGTCAGCGTGGGGCTCAAGTGCCACAGCGCTGTTCTGCCTTAAAGCCATTCAGCCATCTCACACATCAGAGCTAAGTTCTGGGTTTATTTTCTCTGTATTTTGCCCTGTAAGTATGGGACATTTTCCAAGTGTTCTGTTTCAGAATGTCACAGCACAGGAAAGAGCACTCAAGAAACCTCAGTTGTGGAGCTTGCAGCTCTTCCACAATATTCTGGGAACACCTGTCAGAGAAGACAGGTAAAAAAATCCAGATCCAATGAAAAGGAGGCAAGTTTAAAAGCACCACTCTCGAGCACAGGCTTTAAAGAACATGCCTTGATAGCAAGCATGGAAGAGGAACCCCCTACATAAAACAGATCCCACCCACTCACTCTGCATTCCCAGAATCTTACACAGTCCATCAGAACCCCACCAATATTTAAAATCCTGTGTGCTTTTGGCCTATATTAGCAGTTCTCCTATTACTAGCTTTCCATTAGGAAAAGTAACAGCTCCAGAACAGTAAAAGCTTCCAGGATCTTGGAACAATCTGAATATGCAGCACATCTCTACTCATGGCTCACCTTGTTCTTTCCAAAGATCATTTTAACATTTACTCGGGACTCCTGAATAGACAAAGTTATAAAAACCCAATACTTATATCCACAGATAAGATTTCCTAACATCCCACTCAGGTAGAGTATCCCAGTTGAGTTGTTATTTTAATTTCTGCAGGTTAATTTAAGCATCTATATTTGATTAATAAGAACTGAGATTCACATTTATGCATATGAACCAAAGATTTGACAAATATAAATATTGGAAATACATTCTCTAGCTATGCTCTGGAAACCACAGAGGAATTTTTGCCTTTTCACGTGGAAAACATCCCTAGGAAAGCTCCAATAAGCACCTGTGTCACTAATATAGAATTTCAAATTATGTATTTTACATAGTTATATATCCATAATTTGATGCTCATTTTGCAGAGGTTAAAGTGCAGCACAACCTGCCTAGAGGATCCAGAACAATCCTTTTTTAACTTCACCTAACTTCTAGTGAGGCACTCTTCCTTCCCTGGACTCTGGTTACATATGAAAACAAAGTAACACCCTGGTAAATCTGGTACCAAGGATGCTGCAGGAGTAGTTTACGAGGTGACATTTACGAGCATCCTTTTTCTCTTAGGACTTTGCTGTCTGTTCACCTGCTCCAACGAACTCGGCGCGTTTGGCCCATTTACGGGAGCTGCGGTGCCGCCCGCGGGCCTCCGGCCCAGCCCCGGGCAGCGCGGGTGACATCAGCCGCGACAGAGCTGCGGCCACCGCCAGGCACCGCCTCGGCACAGCCCTCACAGCACCGCAAACCCAGCCCGCAAACGCTTCCCGCCGCTTTATTCCCTGCTGCTAGAGAAACCCAGCGCTTCCGAGCTGTGCCTCTACGTTTATCACGCAACACAGCATCCCCTGCACCCCGAACGCTGCGCTGGGAAGCCTCTTCACACTCTCCGGGAAATAATTTAAACAGCTGCAGATAAACAGATGCTTTAACTCCAACCCCTCTGAAGGCCAGGGCTGAAGTTACTGTTTAAACTTCAACACGCAACAATGAAAGAGAAAAAAAAAAAAACCCACCAGTGCACATTTTAAAGAAAAGAACTGTTGAGACACAGAACCACAGGGCGGGGGAATAAAAAGGTTTAACGCTGCAGGAATGAAAATACAATTCTTTTTATTTCTGAAAAGTCACACTCCGAAGTCTTTAATCACATTCAAACTTATCAGGATGGCAGATTACCAAACCGAAGCAGCATAGTAACACAAGCCCATACTCACACCGCAGAATCTAGCACTATTTATTAGATTTAAGGGAATTTATGACCTGCCTTACACATATTCACTGAAAATGTTCTGCCATAAAACTTCAGGACTGCCCTGATACAGCAAACACTAAGCGCCAGGAAGAAAAAATAAATTAGACAAGAATGATGAAATGATGCTCAGCAGTATCCAAATTACGGTGTCTTTTGTTTGGAAAACCTACATTAACCAGGAATTCCCAGGAGTAATTTTGCTGAACAGAACGCTGATTGTGCAAGAGGCTTTAAGGGTCTGCAGAAATTGTAACTCAGTGATACACTCGGTCCATATTGTTGCTTCTCAGCAATTACTGCAGTGGGCACTTGCTTTCAATGAAAGCCGCTTAAAATAGCTGCACAGCCCCTTTCAATGAAGGGGGAAAAAGGAAATTGACGACAAAGTTCAGTCATCAAACACACTCTTCTTTTCCCCACTCAAATTAGCCATGCGCTATACTCCTATCGCCTTTCTCTGCCAGATTTCAAAGAAAGCTGTTTGTTATTGTCAGACATCCTCCCCCCCATTCTACCTACAGCTCCCGGAAACCCAAACTTTAGCAGCACCGCCGCACACGGAGCCGTGCTCCGCACGCAGCACGGCTCGGACGGCGTTGTGAGAGCAGCAGCTACAAAGGAACAGCTCCGAGCCCGCGGCAGCCACCGCTGCCCCCAGCCCCACGCACCTTCTTTGGTCTGCGCGTTGGTGATCTGCAGGTCGCAGTCGGCCGCCTTCAGCTTCTCCCGGCCCATGATCTGGCGCTTGAGGTCGCTCAGGGAGATGTGCAGCCCGTCGAAGGTGACCGTGTCATAGTTGAGCTTGGAGGAGAACTTGTAGTGCACGCACGACATGGCGGGGCGCGGGCGGCGCCCGCTCTGGCGCGGCGGGGCCGCGGGGGTCGGGCAGGGCCCGCGGGGGCCGGGCA
>VXAX01006508.1:242901-257029 GCA_013399835.1 Leptocoma aspasia | reverse complement strand
GACAGGGGGGTGGGACACGGCTGGACAGGGGTTGGGACATGGCTGGACAGGGGGGTCTCCCGTGAGCTGCTGAGCTGTGGGATCAGAGCAGGAACCTGGGCAGGAGGGTGCTGACTTCCCACTGCCAGAGGGCAGGGCTGGACGGGGTACTGGGTTCCCTGTGAGGGTGGGCAAGCCCTGGCACAGATTCCCAGAGCAGCTGTGGCTGCCCCTGGATCCCTGGCAGTGCCCAAGGCCAGGCTGGACTGGGCTTGGAGCAGCCTGGGACAGTGGGAGGTGTCCCTGCCATGGCAGGGGTGGATGTCTTTTAAGGTCCCTTCCCACCCAAACCATTCCATGACTGCAGGGTGTGTCACCAGCTCCTGATTTAGGGAATGCGGCCATGCCCTGGACAAACCTGTCTGACCCAAAGGAAAGGCCTGATGTGCCTGTTCCAGGCTGTTTCCTGCACGCGACAGAAATGCTCATGTCACATCAAGTGTTCTCAGCCATCCACATCCATAACTTTAAAAAACAAGATGTGAACTTCCTGATGAGGCAAGGAAACACCCCGTGGCTTTCGGAGGGGCTGGGTTACTCTGAAAGCCATTAAACACTAGAGCAGCATTGAAGCTTGGTGATCTCTGCACACCTGAACACCAGGGCTGTTCTTGTAGCTTTAAATTAGTTCCGAAACTTGGAACCCTTTCGCTTCAAACACATGCAGCAGTAAACTGGTCTCTAAGTTCTGCAAAACAACATAAAATGTGTTGGCACTTTTTAGGTGATGCTCACACATTAGTTTAAAGAAAGAGCAATATACAGAAACTATTTGCTGTAACAGGGAGTTTCAGTGTTTTACTGTGATGGATTATTGGGAGCTGTGTGGGAACTTCATCTCATTTAGTACTTTACTGATTTGTAAGCAGTTTTATCTGAGCACAGTTCTGCTGCTCAGAGCACCTTCAGCTGAGCTTTGGTCTTTGCTGCTTTAATTCCCAAATACACAAGAGCTTGAATTGTAGAATCATAGAATAATAGGATGGTTTGGTTGGGAAAGGACCTTAAAACTCATCCTGTCCTCCCTCCTGCTATGGGCAGGACACCTTCCACTGTCCCAGAGTGCTCCAAGCCCTGTTCAGCCTGGCCTTGGGCACTGCCAGGGATCCAGGGGCAGTGTCCACCCTGTGCCAGGGCCTGCCCACTCTCCCAGGAACAATTCCTTCCCAAAATCCCACCTAACCCTGCCCTCTGACAATCTAAGGCTGTGACATTCGTTCTCAAGCCTTGGACTGAGGCTGACACAGAATTGTCCCTGTTGTACAACTGAACGGTCCAAAGAGAAACAAACAAAGCTTCAAAGCTGAGCAGGACAAATCAGGTCTGGCACCTTCCCAGCCACACGGGCAGGTCTCCTGCACAAGCAGGCTGACAAGGTGGCAGGATGTGGAATTGCATTTCCTTCTCCAATTTGTTTTGTCAGCAGGAATGACTCCACTTGTTTTTATTTTGTGACTGCCGCTGTAAGCTCTGCAAGAGGAAAAGAACTCACCTTGCTCTGGGCACTCAGGGCTTGGGTGACCCAAGATCCCAGCCCAGCCCAGGACCTGCTGAGGCTGAGCCTGTGTTCCAGTTCTGCTGGAACACCTGCACTGCTCCCTCAGCCCCAGCCCGGTGTCACCGCTCCACCCCAGCTGCTGTGGGCAGGCCCTGGCTAAAGCTAAGCTTTAATTAACAGTGACTGATGGTTTTCCAGAGTTCCTACCAGTTTGCAATCCATGAATGTTTGCCAGCTCCCTGAGGCTCAAGGGACTCAGAATTGAAGGAAACTGAAAGAGTTGTGCTGGAATACTGAAACAAATCCAGAAACCTGCTTTGAGGTCATAGGTAAGGAACAAACAAGGAAGTAAACAAGCAAACCCAGTCTGTAATTACCCAGAGTCCAGGGAGCTGCTCCCTCCCTGGCTCTGCTCACACCCTCCAGCACACCACTGGCCCTGCTCACCCCTGTGGGCTGGTGGAAGGTGCTGACCCCATTTCAGAGGGTCCCAACCCTGGACAGCCCCACTGCAGCCTGACTTTAATACCCTCTGTACTAAGGAGAAGATTTACCCTATCAATGAGGCAGAAAGAAGATGAGACCTCATTCCTCATCACAGAATGAATCAGGAGAGGTACAGCAGGACAAACTCCTCCCTGCGTGAACAGCATGAGTTGTTACCAGAGTAAAAGGAACTTCTTCCATAATGGTCAGAGCTAATTTACTCGGGAGGCCCTAAAAGCCATCCAGAGAGCTCCAGCAGTGTCCCCAGGGAGCCTGTCCCGGAGCAGGGCTGCTCCCACCTCAGGATCCCAGCTCCAGCACCCCTCAGTGAGCCCATCCTCTCGGGGCCAGTGTCCTCTCTGGGTGGTGAGCCCAGGTTAAAGCAAGACTCCCTCTGCAGAGGGCTTTCCTTTGCAGGATGCTCAGCTCTGGGATGCCCGCGGAGCCCTGTGCCCTGGCAGGGAGGGCTGGGAGCCCGGCCCACAGCATCCCCTCTGCTGCCGCTCCTTGTGCCCGAACTGTGGGCACGGAGGGGATTACGCTGCTGGTGGGCACACCTCGCCTTCCTCCCGGGAATCCAGAGGCTCTGGGAAGATCCGGCTCGTTATCTCACCATCGTCGGCACTGCCGGGCATCACCTCCCAGCCTGATCCCCCTCGCTGTGAGAGCACCAGGGTGACCTTGCTGATGAATTTCGAGTCACTAATTAAACTGCTCGGCGATAGAAAAGAGAAAATTAACTGATCATTGCTATCTCGAGAGAAAAGGAGCCCGACGCAATTTGCTTTTTATTTTAGCTTAGGTTTTTGTGTTTTTTTCCCCCAAGGAAAGCGAACCTCCCGCCCCCGTCCCCGCCTGCCACTAGAGGTCATTTGAGCACCGGGATAGGGACCGGCGGCGGCGGCGGCTCCTGCCCTGGGCAGGGACACCTGCCACTGTCCCAGGCTGCTCCCAGCTCTGTCCAGCCTGGCCTTGGGCACTGCCAGGGATCCAGGGGCAGCCACAGCTGCTCTGGGCACCCTGTGCCAGGGCCTGCCCACCCTCACAGGGAAGGATTCCTCCCCTAATATCTAATCTAACACTTTGGAGCCATTCCCCTTGTCGTATAAAAGTCCCTTTCCAGCTCTCTTGGAGTCTCTCTAGGCACAGAAGGGGGCTCTGAGGTCTCCTCAAAGCCTTCTCTTCTCCAGGCTGAACAACCTTACAGCTAATAAAAAGCTCTGGTGCCTGTTTTGGGTGGTTGTTTCTGTTCAGAAGGGCAGGAATTGTCCCCCTGGTAACAGTCATGTCCAGTAGCAGAACCAGTAAGGGTTCATGCCCAGCACAGCTCCATGCTTGGGGCTGGTCCCAGTGTCCTGGCTCAAGTGGCCCCACAGACTCCCCTGGGCACGGAGCAGCTGGGGCTGGGCTGTGGTGTCTGAGCCCTCTGCAGGGAGCAAACACCCCTGGGCACCACTGACCGGGCACTTGGCAGCTCCTGTGCTGCTCCCAGTGCCACCAGCTCCTGTGGCAGCACCAGTGTGTCCCTCCTCACCCCTTCTGCCCAAGCTCCTCGCCTCCAACCTTTCCTCCTTCCCAAATCTCTGCCCTCTGTCTGCATCCATCCACTCACACACATCAAAGCAGCCCCAGCCTCCCTCTTCATTCTTAACTCCTCAATATGTTTTAAAGCAGAATTAATTAGAGGGATCAAAGGCCCCTTCTCGTTGTCCCCTGGAGCCCTCCCTTGCCAGGCTGGCCCTGCCCGGCTGGCTGCACGCAGCAGCTATCACCGGCTGCAGATGCCGAGGATCAGGAGAGGGAGAGGCAAAGCCGAGCACTGCCCCTCTGCAGCTCCCTGCCCGGCTGCACTAATCGCTCAGGAGACGGTGCTGAGTCTGTGGAATTGGCTGGTGATGGGACCGTGCTTGACTTTATCCCTGGATCCTGTCTGTCTTTGAGTCATCTTGGTGGTGAGTCACAGCAGCCGTTAATCCCTGGGAGATAACGGCCTCATCCAGCTCTCTCCACGCAGGTACTGCTGCCTCTGCCTGCTCTTCAAAACAGGAATAAATCCGTGTGAGCTGAGGTTGTGCTGGGAGCACTCCGGGACACACTTGTGGGGTGGCTTGTCATGCCAGCTCCGTGTCACCTTGGGAGCCAGCCTCACCAGAGCCAGGGCTCTCAGCCACTCCTGCTCAGCAGCCTTGGGGGCTCCTGCCTTCCCAGAACCATTTACCCCGTGGGTAAACACTGCCTGTTCCTCCTCTCCTCCGAGGCCCTGGGATCTCCTCCCTTGCCCAGCATAGCTCTGCATCCCCAGGAGCAGGACCAGCAGGGCCCTCCTGTGCCTGGTACACCTCCCTCAGCAAGGGTGAGCTGAAATCCAGCATCATTTGTGTCCTTCATTCTAAAACCTTCTATGTGTCTGTCAGTAAATTGTTCCTAGTTTAATTTCTCCCTTTGTTAAAACGTGTTTTATCCCAGCTTAAATCTCTCTCAGTTACACAACTGCTTGTGCCATCCATCACCAGAAACTTCCCACACGGCAATTGGAGACCACAACTGAGTGATCTTTAACCCCCTTGACTCACCCCTTTAATCTTTCACCCCATGGCAGATTTCCAGCCCTCAAGCAGCTCCTGCCAGGATTCTGCAGCTTCTCAGCCTTGCTGGGAGCAGAGATACCAGCATTGCCCCCAGGATGTTACTGCTCTGACTGGTGCTGTGCAGAGAAAACTTCCTCTCTGAGAATTGCTTTGGTATTTCCCTGTGGGTACCCAGGACCAGCAGGAGCCACACCATCACACTGGGCTTGTGTGTGCTGGTCCCCACCCCGTACCTCGAGCCTGTCCAGTGTTCCCCGTCCCTGGGGTGTGCTCCCCTTTGCCCATGCTCTTTCCTGGCTATGCCCTCAGCCTCCACTGCACCCATCTCGGCCTGCAAGGCAGGGCCCAGCATGGGTCTGAGGGGCATCAACCCCTGGGAAACCCTCTTTGATTCCCACTTTTTAATTTCCTTTTGGTACCTGCAGTGATTCACGAAGCCTCTGCTGTTTCCAGAAGCAGCATCCCTTTTCCCAACCTCACCTAAGCCCCAGGAGCAGGAGGAAAGGCTCCATCCTCTCCTGCAATGAGGCACAGGTGAGCACTGGGTGCTGCCTGCCCTGATCCAGCCCACCCCCACTCCCACAGAACCCTCCCTGGCAGCGAGCTCAGCACCCAGCAACCCTGCTCTGCTTTTCCCAGCTTTTCCACCCACCCACAGGGCGGGACACGCTGGCCTCACCCGTGTCATCAGGGATGATGTTCTCCTCCTCTCTTCTCCCTAACCCAGGGAGTGGAAGACACATTTGTATGCAGAGTTTGAGAGCAATTAAATTGCATTCTAATTATTGTATATCACAAATTAACAATTTCTACCATGCTAATATTAATTGCTAACACGACGATAAGGCGTATCAGGCAGCCAGGATGGAGCAGGAGTTTGCTTGCTTGGAGAGGTGTGTGAAGGCAGAAATCGCTGCAGACATGGATATCCCACAGCAGGGAGATGTTCCTGGGCTGGGGGCACTGAGGTGTGGATTCAGGCTCCAGCCTTGCCAGGGCTGGAGCTCAGAGCAGGCTGGAACTGCCAGTGCTCAGGCTGGCTTCCTCAGGAAGGGCCACTGTCAAGGGCACCTGAACCACAGGGCAGGTGTGCTGCAGATGTGCCTGCTCCCTCCTCCCCAGCTCAGGGACTTTGGGTGTCCCTTGTTGCATTTGTGGAAAATTCAATAAAAAAAGCCAATGACTGGTTGGTTCTCGAGAGACAGCTCTCCCTAATCCCTGCCTAGAGCTGCTCTCCCAATACCCCTGGGATGTTCCTCCTCTGGAGAGAGGGAGGTGGCAAGAAGGGCATGGGGTAGGAGACCCAGTGCCATCATGTTTATCACGTTCCATGAAGTTGCTGTAGTGACCTTCACCTCTGCCAGGCTGGAATCACAACTAAAACCATGCTGGTGTCTGTGGGGATGGACAAGGACATCCAGCTCCAGCTGAGCCCTGGGACTGACACTCTGATTTGGCAGGACCTGCTCTGAGCTTGTCACAGATGCTGTGGCAGGTGCTGGCTGTCACAAAGTCCTCACCCTGTCAGTGCCAACCTGTACAACATCCTTACATCACAGGGGAAACCCGAGGAGATCAAAGCCGAGGCAGCTGGACGGCCCTGTGGATAAGCACTTCCCTTGGGAGAGCTAATCAAGGACACAACAACCCCCGCGGCTGTGGGATGAGCCCCGACAGAGCCGGGAGCGGGCACCGAGCTGGTGATTTGCAAGGAAGCCCTTCCCGAGGAGGTTGCTGCAGGTCCCTCAATGCCCCTGGCAGTGGCTGGGCTTGTGGGGGCCTCTGGGAGGGAAGCCAGGAGTGCAGGGATGTCCCTGACAGCTGGGATAAGTCCTCAGCACGTTTCTGTGCCGGGAGGGAGCAGTGAGGCTGGAGGCAGATGGAGAGGGCTGTGGGGCCGGGCAGGCTGGTGGCACACAAGCAGAGCTGGGTGAGGCTCAGCAGGCAGAGGAAGGGCAGCAAGCATCCCCCAGGACTGGCATTTGCCATCACCCGTCCCCCTGTGACTGGCGTTCCCCGAGGAGCTTGTCCCAAGAAGGCTCTGCTCACCTGCAACTACAGTGATTTAATATCAATGAGGTAATTTTGTCCCAAGGGTTATTTATCTGTCTATTGAAAAACCCAGCCCTGTATGAGTCACCCGGCTGTACTACAGCCCTGTGATGAATTACACTTGGACACATGCTAAATGACATTTACCAATAAATTTATGCAGATTTCTCCTGTAATCCTTCTCCTCATCAAAAGTAGTAATGCTTTCTCTAATGCAAATGCACTGAGAGCCTCACCACATCAAACGGGAGCCGGGCTGAGTAGTTCGGAATTCAGAACGATGATCTTCATTGTGCTCATGAATAACCATTGCCTACAGATGAATATTCAACAAAGCCCCGGCAGAGCCTGGCGGCTCCTGCCAGAGCCCCCTCCGAGGCCTGTCCCAGTGCCCGTGTCCAGCAGCTCTGGCCAGCCCTGCAGGCAGATTTCACGCTCCCTTCCCTCCGTGCTTCAGCACCAGAGTCAATGGGCTGCAGTACCGAGCTCAGAGTGGCTGCAGAGCAGTGGCAGACTTGCAGCTTTGTGCTGAGCTGTCCTCTCCATCCAGACCTTTCCATCCCGTGACCACAGCCTCCCCTGGCATCCTCAGCCCAGCCTGTGGGCTCCATGTGGGCCCCATCATGGGGTCACAGCATTGTTGGGACCAGGAGGGTCCAGCACCCAGCTCACCCCGTGCCTTTGGCACTCACCCATGCTCTTGACCAACGCTTCAATGGCCACAGGTGCCCAGAGCAGCTGTGGCTGCCCCCGGATCCCTGGCAGTGCCCAAGGCCAGGCTGGACAGGGCTTGGGGCAGCCTGGGACAGTGGAAAGTGTCCCTGCCCATGGCAGGGGTGGAATAAGATGGTCTCTAAGGTCCCCTACAACCCAAACCGGTTTGAGATTCTCTGATTCTTTCTCTGAAGACCCTGTGGAAACATGGCAGTGTCTGCTCCTTCAGCTCCCAATCCAGTTGTGTGCTCCTTGCTGTGTTACAAGGAAAGGCTCCAGCTTCCCAGCTGCTGCTCTGGAGAGGGCAGGAGAAGGCAGGGGAAAGGTGGGGACACCAGGACAGGTGTGCTCGGTGGCATCCCCAGCACCCAGGCAGGAAGCACTTACCCCGTAACGCCCCAGGCTGGGCACACCAGGGATCACCGAACACCCCTGGGGCGCTGGAGGGGGGATGCTGAACGTGTAGAGCCCTCAGCAGCCTCTGATCAGTGGGGTTTACATTTTTATTCATTTCAAAGATGATTGCATTCTGAGCAGTGCTGATCCAAGCTAACAAACCGCCTGCCACTTGGTGGCTTGGCAGGAGAAGTCGGATTGCTGGAGTCGTGGTCTTTTTCCTTCAGTCCAAAACACAGACAATATGGAAATAAATGATTTCTTTCACAGTTGTTTAATATAATTTTCTCTGTTCTGGGTTTTATGCCCTGGCATCCTGGCAGTCTCAGTTAACCCAGGGCAGGGGCAGCTCCAGCACTCCAGGGAGTTCCCTGCCAGCTGGATCAGCAGGGAGGAACGGGACAAGAGCCAGGAGAGGCTGCAGCTGAGGCTGCTGAAGGGGCTGGCTGGGAGAGGGGCAGGTGTGCAGGGCACCCGCTCTAGCTCGGCTGAGAAAAACTGCCCCAAAGGCTTCTTCTGGAGCCCAACAGCTCCAGCTGCAGGGTTTCCATGATCTGGGAGGTTAAAAGGCACTTGAGCCCTGAGATGAGAGCCTCTGGGACACACTGAGAGTGATTTATGGC
The DNA here is from genome assembly GCA_013399835.1 of Leptocoma aspasia. Classification (NCBI taxonomy): domain Eukaryota; kingdom Metazoa; phylum Chordata; class Aves; order Passeriformes; family Nectariniidae; genus Leptocoma; species Leptocoma aspasia. The sequence continues at coordinate 248,633 of VXAX01006508.1, read as the reverse complement.
TTCTGCACTTACCCAGAGCCAGCTCAATGCCCTTCTTCTATTTATTTTTCTTCTTATCACTGTGAAATAAATATGAAGAGGATTTAAATTCAGACTCTCAACCCAGACTTTGCTGCTGCAGGACCAGCAAAGGGGTTGTGATTGCACAACTCCCAAATCAGGAGATGTTTTCATATCACCTACTCTGCATGGAAGTTCCTACCTGCCATAACTGGAGGAAACACAAGCTTGGAAATGCACAAAAACCCCCCTAGAGGACTGGGGGGGCTGGGGAAAACAGCAGCCAACAGGTATTTGCCAGGAGCCACCCCAGCTACCCTGGTTGTGCCTGGCAGTGATGTGGCCAAGCATCACCAGGGGAGGAGCTGCATCCTCTGCAGCCCTCCTGCATCCCCTGCAGCTCTCCTGCCTCCCCTGCTGCTGCTCTCCTGCCTCCCCTGCTGCTGCCCTCCTGCATCCCCCTGCTGCTGCTCTCCTGCATCCTCTGGGCACAGTGTCTGGGTGAGGGCTTTTGTCCCACAAAGCTTGTGGGGCTGCTCCAGGGGTGCTGGACGTGGTTCCCCATCACCCTGGGTGCCCAGCACTGCCTGGAGCCACGGCTCCCATCTGCCCTGTGCCAGCCTCACCTGTGCCACTGCTGCTTCACTACGATTGCTGAAGGTTCAGGCCGTGAAATCCTGCCCTTGGTATAAACATTTTAATTACAAGTTTCCGGGACTTCTTTCCTAAGATAAACACATTTTAATTGCAAATTGCTTCTGCTGTCTTTATCCACCCCCCAACACTGCCAGCAGCTGCTGGATTTAATATTTAATGAAGCTGCCTCTGGGCTGGGCTGGATGTGGCAGCGGGGCTGGGGGACACTAGAGCAACCCGAGAGTGCCAGGAGCGAGGTATGGGGACAGCCTGGGGTGCAGGAGAGGGGCAGCTCCTTGGTCCTGCCAAGCCACCACAGCTGGGGGTGACCCTGGCACAAGGGACCTCGTGCTTGGAGCACAGCAGCTGTGACATGTGCCCCTGCCAAAAGGGACAGAGTCACCTGTGGTGAGCATATCCCACCCTGTGAGTGCAGGGAGGCTCTGGGCAGTTTCTGGGCTTGGCCCCCATGGCTGTGGCCACCTGCCCATCGCTTCTCATCAGCCACATCGCGATGGCACAGCCACGAGCAGAGGCTCTGTGTCCCCTGTGCCACCGCTGCCCATCCCCGGAGCCACCCCGCGACGAGGAAATGCCATTAGCTGCTCATGTGGCATCTCATGTGCCACCACTTGTGTGTCAGGTCTCTGGGCATGAGCCCCACGTGTTAGCCCTGCAGCACTGAGCCACCAGAGCTGCAGCCACGGCAGCAGGTCCTGCAGGGCTGGGGGTTTGTCAACTGGGCAGTCGCTGTGTGGCTTCTCCAGTGACACCCTGGCTGAGCTCAGGGAACATGGGACCCCCTCAGTGCTGTGCCATGGGTGGGCTCAGGGTGGCCCCAGGACCATGCTCGTGTGGCCAGCTGCCACCTCCCAGCCTGAGTGGCACCACACGTGCCACCCTTCTCAGGCACGGCTGTCACCTCGGCTGTTACCTCAGCTGTCACCTCGGCTCCTGGGGAACTGGCTCTGCCCGTGGTTGGGGTCTGGCTCCAGCACAGGGACACGTGATCAGCCCCACACAGGCCATTGGTGTGTTTGAAGCCCACCCTGCACCACCAGAATCTCACATGGGGAACCAACTGAGAGCTCCCACTGCTCTGCCTTTTATTCCTTCACTTTTTTCCCCCTTTTCTCTCTTCAAATCTGCCTTTGAAACCCAAACTTCCTGCAGTTTGAAATGGACAATCAGGCCGCCCCAGCAGCTGCAGCCCAAGAGCTTCAGCTCTTGGCAGGAGGATCAGAACTACAAAAGTATTTCTTTGAGGCAAATTATGCATTCATCCAGCTCATTTGAAACAAAATATGATTTGCAATTTAACTTTCCATAATGAGCTCCTGCTATTATACCGTTTCCATAATGGCTGGTTTCATTGGAACAGATTGTTGGTGCACATGGTTTACAAAACATTTTCAATGCAAGCCCCGTTTTTTCTTATTTTAAATAGCAACAGCTGCTAAGCATGATAATTATTGTATTTCATCAAAATAAACTTACCGAGTTGCTTCTTGATGCCACTCGTCACAATTTTCCAGCGGACCTGCAGGTTATTAAAGAAGCTGAAGCTTTAATTCAGCAAAGTGAGAGCAGCACCTCATCCAACTCCCTGCCACGGGCAGGGACACCTTCCACTGTCCCAGGCTGCTCCAAGCCTGGCCTTGGACACTGCCAGGGATGTGGCAGCCACAGCTTCTCCGGGCACCTGTGCCAGAGCCTCACCACCTCAAGGAAGAGCTTTTTCCTAATATCTAATCTCAGCATACTCTCTGGCAGTGTGAAGCCATTCCTCCCTGTCCTGTCGCTACATGCTCTGGTAAATAGTCTCCCTCCACCTTTCCTGTAGGTTCCCTTTGGGTACTGGAACACCAGGAGCAGGCAATGAAGCTGTGGTAATTAATTCCTAATTGCATTTACCTGCATCACTGCTTCCCATGGTGTTCCCAGGACACCTGTCGGGGTTCCCCAATGTGGAGCAGCCCCAGAGCTGCAGCCACAGGCACAGAGCTCCTGTCCCCAAACACCCCTAGCTCCTGCTGACCTTCTCCAACACCAGCTCAGGTGGTGAAGGAGGATTTTCTCCTCTAGTGACTGGAGGCAGGACAGTGGCAGAGGGACAGGAGTTTATTGCTAAAGAGCAGGTGAAAGTCTTATTTGTTGGAAATTTTCTGGGGAACTTCTGAGGGCTGTGTTTAGTGGCTGTGGTCGGCCGGAGATTTACGGATGTGCAGGATAACGATGCTGGAGAAGCTATTCCAGCCCCCAGTGAAAGGCTGCCCTTTACAGCACCTCAGCGTCTGGATTTAGATGACAGGTAGTAATGGCACCACAGAAACCATTACTGTCCATCAAGTAAATAATCAACACACGATATAAACCGTTTGCCCTTACCCAGACTCTCACGAGCTATGGCAAACAGTAAAAACCTCCCAAAGAAATCAAACCCAGAAAGGACAAAGGATGATTTTGAGGAAGGAACAGACTGCAGGAATAGGGACTAGGGAGCTTCCCTCGCAGCAAACAGCGGAGAGGGCAGAGCATTTGTGCTGATGTAGGAATTAGGGAGAAAAGGGTGAAACACAAAGCTCTGTGCCGCAGCCAGGACCCAGCTGCCATTTCCCCTCCGCGGGCTCCGTGCCAGCCCCAGCTCCCGCAGGCTGACAGCGCGTCCCCCCGGGTTTGTCATCACAGCACCAACACAGCAATTAAAGCCCTCCCTTGGGAGGCGAGCGGGAACGGCAGCCCGGGACCGGCACAGCACCGGCCCCGCGGGACTCGGAGCCACCTCCAGAGCCCGCTCTGTGCCTGCAGGGCCCCGAGTCCCCCCCGTGCCGGGTCCTGTGCCACCCGCAGGGAGTGTGAGTGACCGAGCGACAGCCGCTGCTGGCCCTGCCACCCACACGAAGGCTGCCCGAGGTGTCGCTCGGGGTGGGCGCTCCTGGCTCTCCTGTCCGTGGGACCATTCCAAGGGCAACGACGGAATCACTCCAAGTCTTCCTCTGCGGCCAGCCGAGCCCACGCTCTCGTTCGCGGTGTTTACAGTGCTCCCACGATGATCTAACGCTGCACAAAGCATTGTAGGATAAATATAGAGCACTGCAGCACCGTAAATCAGCCGGCTCGGGAGCACGGCGAGGGTCGGGCTCACGGCTGGGACGTGCGCCCGCCGGCACTCGGACAAGGGGGAGCGGGTGCACCTCCACGTGGCACCGGCCCCTTTGTCACCACCCTGGGCTCTTCTGCCCGCGATGGAGGCGACCACAGGCACTGCCGTGCCCGGCGGGTCGCGTAGACGATGGGCTATCATACTGCTTATCAAGGTCTGGCGGAAAGAAAACAAGCTAATGGGGCATTTGCTGATTCAATTCGTTGAATTTGAACAAATCTTTTTAATCCTCCTCTCCCGGGGATTGGAAAGGTTAGGAAATGGGCAGAATGTGCACTTTCAGGTATTGAAATTAAACTTGTTAAGAAATCCATATTGATTTGCACTTCTCTGAGAAATATTGAAGCCTCCAGATTTAGCCTGGGTATTGATTTTCTCTTCCAGGGGAAAGACACCGGCACAAAGGGAAGATATTACACGTGGCAGTAAACACCTTCAATCACTGCCCGCTCTGGCTCCGTGAGCGCAAACAGACGGCCGGGCACTGCGGCTCCGGCTGCACCGCGGCGTTCCTGCGCCCCAGGGTGCTGAGCCCTGCCCGGAGCGGGGTCGCTGCCCCACGCCTGGCAGGGCTGAAAAGGGATTTGGGCTGTGCCCTTAAGGCCCTGGTTTAGCTTTTGGTCCGCCACAATTAAAACCAATTTTTCGGGAAGTTCGAGATGGGCGTTGTAGGTCCCTTCCAACTGAACTATTCCACTCCATTCTACTCCGTGTTCAGCGCTGCCAGCCCTTTCACTGCTCTGCTTTTAAATATTGCCCTAAGATGGGGGTGCAACTCTCCTTTGACTGTTTTTAACACATGCAGTCAGCAACTACGGCAATTAAGAGGCTTAATTAGCATCTGAATCAGCCTTCTCGAACAACCCCCTTTGCAATAGCAGCAAATAAGGGTGAGGGAGTTGAAATTCTCCCTGGGAGGGTGGGGAGGCCTTGGCACAGGGTGCCAGAGATGCTGTGGCTGCCCCTGAATCCCTGGAAGTGTCCAAGGCCAGGCTGGACAGGGCTTGGAGCACCCTGGGACAGTGGAAGGTGTCCCTGCCCATGGAATCATTTGAGCTTTAAGGTCCCTTCCAACCCAAAGCATTCCGTGAAGAAAGTGCAGCCCCCACTGGGGCTGTTTGTGGAGCTCCCGGGAGGATTTCACCCAGCTGAGCTGCCATGCCAGGTTTCCCAGCACTCTGTCCATTATTCCCAGATTTCCCAGCGCTCTGTCCATTATTCCCAGGTTTCCCAGCGCTCTGTCCATTATTCCCAGGAAGGATGAGGATGTGCCCGGTGAGCAGCCACGCTCTGACTTTGGGCAGCAGAGCCAGGGCGAGGCTGTTCCGACTCACACACTGCACACCAGATGTTCCCCTTCTGCCGAGAGCAGAGCGAGCGAGAGCCCCGCCGGCCCCGGATCAGCCCTGGGGACCCTGTGGGAATCTGCCACTTCTGTCGCAAGGTTAAATAAGACTTCAATTAAGTGACACATCACCACAGACCAACTGCTTCAAAACTGCCTCCACTTAGACGAGCTCTGCTCCAGTGGGAGAGTTGAAAGCCGAATTCCGTCTGCTCACGCACTCCCTGGCAGTCCCAGACTGACCTCCCTCCTCCCTGCCGGCCGCGCTGCTCTCCCGTGCCCACTGCAGGGTCAGTGCGACCTACTCAGCCAAGGAACTTGCCAAACTGGACAATTTTATTGTTTTTCTCATGGATCTCCCAGCCATTAGGGAATCACACCCCACCCGCAGGCGGCTGCAGCCGCTCCCGCAGCACCACGGTCACGCGTTGCCCCCTCGGCTGTGCCCAGTCAGTCATCTCTGACTGCGTGTGTATCAACTGTAGGGAAATAATTCATTTTCTTGCAACATTAGAGGTGAATTAAACGCTGGATACTTGCTACCAGTCACTGGAGTAATTCTGCTCCTGAGTCCTTTCGAGGGAGGGA
>VXAX01006508.1:217833-242721 GCA_013399835.1 Leptocoma aspasia | reverse complement strand
AGGAAGGAAGGAAGGAAGGAAATAAGCCCTTTCGAGACCACAGAAAATTGCAAAAGGATGTTTCTTCCAACCCGACATGACAAAATTGAATTCCAAGCTATTTAATGCATGCACGAAACGCCATAGAGGAACCCAGCCCGAGCACTCCATCCAGCACGACAGGGAAGGGGGTTTGGAACACAAGCATCGCTCCAGCACTAACTCAGTGCTTCCAGCTCCGGCCTTCCAGGCGACTCCACTTAAGTGTAACTACCGGGTTAAGGGTTCTCACAGACAGGGCTATCGCCAGCATTTCCATGGACACACAGCTATGGGAACACTGCGGTTATGATCACACGAACGATGGAGACCTCGGGAAGCCGCTGTCCCGGGGGGTTGGAGCCCGCTCAGTCCGCAGGGCACCAGGGCCAGGGTCCCAGTGTGGCCCTGTCCCCTCCCCGCCGGGGTCCCGCTCCCACCGCAGGCATAGCGGCCTGGCCCGGCCAGTGGCATTTCAGGAATGAAAAACCAGCCCCACGGGCAGGGGCATGGGGAGCCTCTGGGTTTGTCCTTAAAAACGGGGTTTCACAGGTTACACCGTCACGAGGGTGATGCCATGCAGCCTGCCCACGGCCCAGCCCGCCTCAGACCGGCGTGGTTCGTCTGTTGGCCGGGTTGTTGTGCAAAGACTCCTTGAACTCTTTGGGGATGGAGTTATGGACCTGTAAAAAACCGTGGTCCCGCTCCGAGTTGAGCAGCGTCCCCATGGTAACCTTGGAGGGATCCCTGGAGAGGGTGAACATGGAGATGTCGGTGGAGGGGATGGTGCTGAACCCTTTGCTGATGGGCGACATGTCCCGGGAGCGGGGCTCGGTGGAGCGGGAGCTGGACCGCCGGCGGAAGCGGTACCTGTAGGGGGGCAGGCGGGTGAAGGCCGACCTCTTGAGCAGCTCCGAGTGGGACCTGGCGCGGATCTGGCGGTGCTTCTCGATGTACATGTGCACGGCGATCACCCCCACCATCTCGGCGATGATGAAGGACAGCGCCCCGAAGTAGAAGGACCAGCCGTAGGAGTAGCTCTTCTTGGAGTCGCTCTGCCCCGGGTCCCCCGCGTTGGCCGAGATGTAGACTATGATCCCGATGATGTTGCTGAGACCTGCAGGGGGAACAAGTGGGACAGGAGCTCACCTGAGTGGCAGGAGAGGATGGGGGGACGTGTCCCCACGGGGCACCTACCCCTGTGCCAGCACACTTGGACCAAATCCCCTCGCAGATCTTTGCTGATCTCCCAGGACGCTTTTATAACTACAACTTCCTGAAAGGTGCCTGTGCTCAGCTGGGGCTGGGCTCTTTCTCCAGGCAGCACTGACAGAACCAGAGGACACAGCCTCAAGCTGCACCAAGGGAAATCCAGGCTGGATGTTAGGAAGAAGTTTTTCCCAGAAAGAGTGATAAAGTTCTGGAATGTTCTGCCCAGGGAGGTGGTGGAGTCACCATCCCTGGGTGTGTTTAACAAAGCCTGGGTGTGGCACTGGGTGCCAGGGTTTGGGTGAGGTGTTGGGGCTGGGTTGGACTCAATGATCTTGAAGGTCTCTTCCAACCCAGTGATTCTGTGACATTCCCTTCCACACTTCTTCCCTTACACATTCCCTTATTCCTGTATATTCCCGGCCATCGGAAGGGAAGGAGGAATAACCACTATTTTCTCTGGAAGAGGGACATTTCAGGAGCTGGTTGTGCTTTGCTTTGCTGAGCAGTGAATGCAGGAGCCTGGCTGGCAGCAGCAGAGCCACCCTGAGGGGCACAGGGGGATCCCCCCAGCATGAAGCCCAGCTCGCCATGGGACTGGGAGCACAGGGAAGCTGGAATGGCTCTGTCTCTTTCCATTTCTGGTGGAGTGCTGAGGCTTTGCTTGGGACAGGGGCAGCCTGTGTCCTGCCAGCAGCCAGCGGGGCTGTGCTGCAGGCTGGGGAGAGGCTGGTGCATTCCCAGATTTACTTAATGAATCAATTATGTTCTCTCTGCTGTTTTCTCATCTGCATCAGCAGCTCCTGCCAGCTAAGGAGGGAGAGTCATTTGTCTTTTTGTGGGGAGAAGAAAAACACAAAATAGAGCGGTTCCTTGAGACAAAGACATTGTCACGCGATAATCAGGGGAAGCGTTGGGGAAGAGCACAGAGAAATGAGTAATCCAGCAGGAACAGCCTCTCCTGAGAGTGATTTCCATGCAGGACTGTGGCAGCCCCTCTGCCTGGTCCTGCTGCTGCTGGCACAGTGCCCACTGACTGTCCAGGATGGAGGGCAGAGCCCCCAGTCCCAGGGCCAGGGGAATGGCTGCACTTGGGGAGCCCCTCCTGGGCTGTGCCACTCACACAGGCCCTGCTCCAGGCAGAGCAGGGGGGCACTTGAAGCCCTGGCACAGTGACCAGAGACCCCTGACAGTTTTTCCCTTCTGTGGGGATTTTCCCAGAGGGCTGGAACAGCTCTCAAACCTCAGAATGTCTCTGTGCTGACAGCCTGGGAGGTCCCACGCCCCACCCCCTGCTCCCCCGTGTCCCCCCAGGCTGGAGGAGCCCCCCGGGCAGCTCCTACCTGCAGAGACAAAGAAGATGCCAGCGCTGAGGATGACGTTGTGTTTGCTCTTGTAGAACTCGCTGGCGGCCACGCACAGGCCCCCGAAGAACAGCAGCCCCACGCTGAGGATGGGGAAGATGCTGGACGCTCTCACTGCACCTGTGGGACAGGGAGAGGGGCAGGATCAGCCCCCAGCACGCCCTGCACCAACACCAGCACCTGGGAAGGATCCGTGCAAGGGCACCCCTTGTGCTGCCAGGATGGATGGGGAGACCCAGCACTGCCCCCCACCACGCATCCTCTGCTTGGAATGGAATTCTGTAATGGAATTCTGCAATGGTTTGGGTTGGAAAGGACCTCCAAACTATCCAGTCCCACCTCCTGCCATGGGCAGGGACACCTTCCACTATCCCAGCTTGATCCAAGACCCATCCAGCCTGGCCTTGGACCCTTCCAGGGATGGGGCAGCCACAGCTTCTCTAGGATCCTGTGCCAGGGCCTGCCCACCCTCACAGGGAAGAATTCCTTCTGTGTATCTCACCTAAATTTCCCCTCTTTCAGCAGAAAGCATGGGCAATCCCAAGGCTGGGTGAGGGTGACCCTGCAGACAAGGGACATTGTCCCCTCAGTGTGAGCATGTGCCAAGCACTGTGACAGAGGCTGGACACAAATGACACCCCTGACATGCAGAGCCACACGTGTGTGCCAGACTGCTGAGGGCTCAGCCCAAGCTCTGCATTCCCAAACAGCAACAGAGGCAGCAGGGGCATGCAGCAGCCCTGGGCACTCCCTGAGCTGCTGGGGCTGGAAGAAATCCTGGGAGAAGGGCCCCGTGCCCATGGCCTGGTGCTCAGCCCCAAGCCCTTCACTGACCCAGCTGCTGCTCATCCAGCTGTTGCTCTGGACTCTCAAATTTCCACATCTCTGCTCACCCAGTGGAGAGGAGAGCGAGTTTAATGAAATGGCTTTGCAGTTTTAGTAGATTAGTGCTGAAGCTCTCCCACCCCCTCTCACATTTAAAGTAAAAAGTCTATTTTAAAGCCCCCAGGAGTGGAATTTTAATGGAGCTTCTCTGTATTTCTGTGCTTTAAAAACGGCCCTAATCGAGGGATGAGAGCCCAAGCCAAGGCACAGTGTATTTTTGGTGCAGCAGGTAGTGATCTGCTGCATTCATTACTCTCTACTGTCATTTTGGAAGCTGATCCATGGAAGAAAGTGGATTGGGCTGGGTTTTAAGGTCCCTTCCAACCTGGGCCATTCTGGGATTCTGTGTGAAAGCCTGTGGTTCTGCTCTGGAGCTCTGCTGGCCCCTGAGACAGGAGGACCCACTTTTCCCAGGAAATCTGCCAGTTCAGTTTCCCTCTGTGTCCCTGAGCTCGGCTGCCATGGGCAGAGCACCTGGCAGCTGCTCCTTGTGCTGTCCCGGCAAATCCAGCCTGGCTGGAGGCTCGGGGCACAGGGACACCAGCACAGACATGAAGCCATGTCCCTGTGGTGCTGCACCTCACACCTGTGGGGTCCCAGTGCCCATGGGGGACACCAAGGGAGGGGACAGCGAGTGCCAGGCCAACGTGCCATGAACACGTGGCACTGTGGCGTGGCGTGGCCATGCTCGGGTAACCCAGAGGGTCCCTGATGCTGCATGGGGAGCCTGGGGGGCCCTGACCCCTCAGCCTCCTGCTGGGTGACACTGGGGACAGGGAGGGGGTGCCCTGCAGCGTGAGGGGCCCAGGGGATGTGTGCCCAGGGCAGCAGACTCACGGAGGAGATACTCGGCCGTGTCTTGCTCGTAGTCTGCATCCTCAGGGAAGTGGTCGATTTTCTTGCACACTCCTCGGAAGGTTCCTGGGGAGACACAAGCCGGGAAATGCTCGGAACCCTGTGCTGGCCAGGATGTGCAGCAGCCCAGGGGCCTTCATCTTCTAAATGGGGACACTGGGGCACAGGGTGGGACTGCTCTGGAGCACCAAGGGGCAGGGAGGGGTGGCAGCAACTGCATCATCTCCCTAGAAGAAGGGCAGGCCCCTCAGAATCCTGGCTCTAGAGCATGTGGTTAGGTCATGCTGGCTCTGTCCCCTCTGCCATGGGACCAGGAAGGACATGTCACCAGGGACCAGAGCTCCAGACAGGACAAGCCAGCCCTCAGGGTGTCCTGCACGGTGGCACGCTCCCAGGCTGCGCTCGGGGGAGCTGAGCAGCACGACAGGCGTCAGTTAAAGCCTGAAGATGAAGCTCTGGAGGAGGCAAGCTGTCATCCAGAGGGAGACACAGCATCCGAGGGAGAATCGCCTGCTCCCGTTGCTTTGGGAACTGTGGGAGAAGGGGATGCACTGGACACGGTGAGGACACCAGCTCCACAGCACAGCCCCCAGCCTCCTCCTCCTCCTCCTCCTCCTCCTCCTCCCAGCTATGAGCTCCCACCCACCTTCCCCTAGTACCCAGAGCCAGCAGACTGTGCCCCACGCACCCCAGAGCTGCCCCCCACGTGTCCCTTTGCTCTGCAGCCGCCAGGCACTGCCAGAGTGGGGCTGCACCGATGGAGCCCCAGGCTGAGCAGGCACGGGCAGAGCGACACACCCGGCTGCCCAGGGGAGGGGAGGCAGGGGGCAGCCCCGGCTCCACAGCATCTATTCACACTCTGACATTTATTTTGTCTCCTTTACTCCCTCTGTTCACCAACTGATGCTCGTCGTCATGGCAATGCTGAGCCGCCTGACACACAACTTCAGCCTCCAAGCACACGCCACAACAAGGCTGCAATCCCAGAAAGCCCCCTCTGACCTCCAAGATGCTCCCCTGGGAGGGAATCTTGTCCCAGGGAGCTGCGGCTGGAAATGGCTCCAGGGATGGATGAGGCAGCTGCTCAGCGTCCTGGCTGGGGACACAGCCCCCACAGCAGCTGGGCCACGTGTCACATCTGCAGCCACCGGGTCCCCGTCCCCCCGTGACAGCAGATGCAACTCCATATGTTCCTCTCCCGGCTTTACAGCCGGGCCTGGGTGAAGGACACCGGGATGGTGTTTCAGGGGGACGTGCTCGGCTCTGGAACGGGCTCTGGGCACTCGCAGTCCCTGCTAACGCCTCTCCTGGGTGCGACTTCCCAGCACCCGGCTGTGCACCGAGAGCCGGGCACAGCCCGGGACACGGCCCCGGCACGGCCCCGGTACAGCCCCGGGCACGGCTCCGGGCACGGCCCCGGTACAGCCCTGGGCACGGCCCCAGACACGGCCCGGCTCTGTGGGCAGGCTGGGCTGGGGGCTACTCCCTTCCCCAGGCACCGCTCCGGGCGCTGCCAGCAGCCGGGCTCCTCCCCGGCCCGGAGAATGCCGGGCTGCTGGTTCCGCACATCCCAGCCTGTTGGTTCCGCACATCCCGGCCCGCTGTTCCGCACATCCCAGCCTGTTGGTTCCGCACATCCCAGCCTGTTGGTTCCGCACATCCCGGCCCGCTGTTCCACACATCCCAGCCCGCTGTTCCGCACATCCCAGCTCGCTCCCGAGCCCCTTCCCGGCCGCTGGCCGTGCCTGTGCCTGGCTGCGTGCTAGCAGCCTGAGTCACAGCCGCAGGTTTGATCATCTGCGGCCGCTGAGCGCCAGCGCAGGCGCTGCTGCCGCCGGGACCCAGTCCCCGCTCGGCTGTGTCGGTGGTGGATCCCAGTAATTTCCTCTCCCTATTAGTACAAATCCCAATTAGGCAGCTTGGCTTGTCGCCGCAGCTCGCTGGCGGAGCCCGGCGCGGCAGCAGCGCCAGGGCAGGGCAGGCACAGCTGGGGGCTGTGCTGGGAGCCCCGAGCAGCCGGCCCTGAGCCCCTGAGCCCCCCAGCACCGGGCGGCAGGGAGGAACCGGACCTGCTCCTTCGGCAGGAGGGGCCAGCGTGAGCAGCCCCAGCCCCGCCACCGGTTGGTGCCATCGGGTAGGTGCCACCTCCCTGGTCACCCTCGGCAGCTGCCACATAGCCCCGGCAGGAGCGGAGCAGGTCCAGCCACGGCCTGCCCCAGCCTCACCGCACTGCCGGTCACACTCTCCGTGGGATGGTCTCACCTCCACCCAGGGAATCCCCTCCAGCTGGGAAACCTTCCAGCGCTGTTTGTATCTACCTGCAAAGGGACCGCGGGCCGTGGGGCGCCTGCAGGCTGTCCCTGTCCCCAGGCTCCCGCAGCGAGCCCTGCCTTTGGGTGGGTGACACGGCATTTCATTTGGAAGCGATGAGCTCGTACTCTGCACTCTGCGGCCGCAGGGCTGTACGGGCACCCCTCCCTTCCCCTCCCCGGCCGCAGGGCTGCTCTCACCGCGCGCTCCGTGGGACCCCTCGGTCCCCGCAGCTCCGTGGGACCCCTCGGTCCCCGCAGCTCCGTGGGACCCCTCGATCCCCGCAGCTCCGTGGGACCCCTCGGTCCCCGCAGCTCCGCGCCCCCCCAGCCCCCCGCTGGGGCTGTGAGAGCCCCCGCAGCCCCCAGCCCCGGGCAGGGCTTGTGCTTTCCCCGCTCTGCTGGACCACTGAGCTCCCGCACCGCGTTTATCGGCACACGCAGAGGCAATTAATTGATTTGATCTCAGGTTGTTCTCCTCTCAGAGCCCTTTTCCCCAGGGAGGGCTGGGGGGACGGGGAGGGGTTGTGAGGGAAATACGGTTGCAGTGGTGGAAATACAGCCAAGAGTATCGATCCCAGCCCGACGAGCCAGAAGACTAAAGAGCTCCAGCTATGGTGTTAAAATCTCATTACTTTTCATCTGGTGGAACAGTTTTCCAGGGACCACTCTGGGTGCTACTGGTGTGTGCGAAGGAAGGCTCAGGCTGAGGAGGATGAGCTGAGACCACTCTTAAATGAGAACAAAATTCCTTGCTCCCCTCGTAGTGGCTCAGCCAGGAGTCAAGGTCACATTCCAGCCCTCAGCTCTCTGCTCCTCCTGATAAATCCAAGTGAGTTATCTCCCAAGTTGTGGCTTCCAGTAATGGCCTTCCTAAAGACACTGTGTTACACTGAATCAATCTGAAGGAAGTGGTGGGTCATTATGGTCTAAGTTCTCTGAAAATTAATATTTTGGAGAACCAGAGGTCAGAGCTGAGCTGGGAAGTGCTGGGGTAGGAAGGAGCCTGCTGCACAATCCCAGAGATGCTCGGGCTCTGCGCTCCCTGAGTAACAAGAGCAAGATACCTAAATATCTCCAAGGAATTAAAACTTCAGGGCTCATCTTTTTTTACCTCCCACCCACCTCCCAGATGCTTGGAGAGATGGAAAGAAATTCATCCGTATTCCTTCCCTTCCCCAGCTCCAGGCTCTGCAAGGCATCCTGAGGCTCTTTGCACAAGGTCTCTGGTGAGAGATTGCAGAGCTCCAGGTTTTGGGTCTGTGCTAGCCATGGCCACCACCCAGTGGCCACTGCACAGGGCTCAGCGGGTGACACTGAGCAGCTCCTGTGGCCCCAGGGAAGGCTGGGGGGGGTCTCAGCCACCACCCAGCACCTTGTTTGCCTCCTGCATCACCAAATTTTCGACACAGCCTGTGTTCAAAGAGACACAGCAGCTTAGGAGAGCGTCAGGGAAGGCTGGTGGGATGGCTACAGGCCCCGACCTGCAGCACGGAGCAACCCCGCTGGAACTGCTGCTGGAGCTGAGGACAAGGGCTGCTCTCCACCAGGCCAGGGAAGCCTTGGGGAGCCAGGTGACCTGTCCTTGCCATCCCACCAGCTCTGTGACTCCTCAGACCGTTACTGCCACCACCACCTCACGTGCATTGCTGGCCCCAAGCCCACCGGGGAGCGGGCGAACGAAGGCAGAGCCGAGAGCCCCCAGCCCTGCCCTGGTGCCGGGGTGGGTGCTGAGCCCCTCAGCACCTGGCAGTGGGAGGAACCCTCCTCCTCCTCCTCCTCGGCAGGCCTGAGCTCTCCCGCAGCACATCCCATCGGCCCGGCAGCCCCACAGCAGCTCCCCCGGTGGGATCTGGCTCCGTCTTCACTTCACACCCTCTCCCCCTCGCTGCGGTGGTGGCTTCTGCCTGAGCAGAGGCACCTACACAGAAACGCCTGTTCCGAAGGACATTTTCGCCTGTTTTTATATATTAAAAAAACCCCCACCAGTGGAAAAAACCCAAGTCACATGAGAGGAATGCAGGAGCGAGGAGGCAGCAGAGGTGGCGGGGCTGTGGCTGTGGCGGCTCGGCGGAGGCCAGCGCTAGCCCGCACCTGAACTCACCCGGCGGGGGACGGAGCCCCCGAGCACCCCCACGGCTGGTGGGGTGTGGGGAGCAGGAGATGCCCGCGATGGGCATCCCCACGGGGGACACAGCAAGCACAGCTTGGCACTCACACCACGGGTGGGCTGGGAGCTCCTGCCAGCGATCGGCGCGTGGCACAGGGACTTCACTCCCTCGGCAGTGCTAAACGGGAAAAGAAAGGGGAGAAAAAAAATCTACATTTTGACAGTGACTCATCATCTCCCATTCTGGAATCTGTGGGGTTGGTGCAACCTACACAAGGCAGTTCAGAAAAGCAAAACAATTCTGAATAATAGAGGAGGAAAAAAAAGTTTGCAGCTGATGGGTAGTTTCCAGCCCTTTGCTCTGAGGGTTTTCTCATTTTTCCTCATTAGAAAAGTAATCAGGTAACACTCCAGAGCTGCTTCCAGGGGCTCCCCCCACGCTCTCCTGAGCTTCCTTCCTCCCTGCATCCTCCCAACCTTCCTCCCTCTGTCCTTCCACATTGCTGGAGCTCATGGCAGGAAAACACCACGCTCCTGGGAAGATGCTGGGATGGGGTAGGAAGGTGCAGGGGCTGAGGTGAGTGCAGGGGTTCTGTTCTGGGTGGCCCCTTCTCTGCTGTCCCCCCCGTGGCACGTGGCAATGGGCAGCAGCTGCCAGCGCAGGGAGCCCTTGGATCATGCTGGGGAGGAGAGCACTCATCAGCATGTCTTAGGAAATCATTTCATGTTTTATCTTTAACAGTGGATAAACATTGATTTTTATTTTAAAATGTAATTGACATTCCTATGAGAGCGCAATGAGTGCTGGAGCAGCCGGAATCGGCGTAAATAAGCCATGTGCTAGAAATTAATGAGCTTCACTGATTGAGTTTATCTGTTCAAATTAATACAATTCTGGCAATTATAAAAAAATAATGATCTTTGGTGTGCTTGCCTGCTTGGAGACATTGACGGTAAGAGATGGGGCAGAGCAGGAGGCCTGGCCCCAGCTGAGCATCCCAGAGCCCGGGGCACTGGGACCTCCCCTGTGCAGCTGGAGCAGGATCCTGCTCTCCCTGTGTAATGAACATTTCAGATTTACTTGGGTTAACTGATGAGCTCCTGGGAAGGGTTTGCCTTCCAGCCTCCTCTTTGGCTGAAGGTAATGAGGGTGGCTAGCTCAGCTCTGGGAGATTCCTGGGTCCCACATCCTTTTCTAGCAGGGTGTGGGGTCTGTCCTGCAGGGTGGGAGCTCTGTGCCCGTTTGGCAAAGGGGGCTTGGCTCATCCCTCTCCTCCCCTTTCCGCCACTCCAAGAGCTGGCCAGAGCTGGAAGAAGCTCCCAGCCCAACCCTGGTATGAGTGTCTGGTCTTTAGGGTCTCTTCCAATCCAAACCATAGGAGTGAGTTTGACCCACAAGTTTCCTGTCCAGAACACTGGGGACAAAATCTGCCCAGCTGGGACCAGGGGGAAAACCAAGAGTCAAGAGTGTAAAACCTGGGATCCTGTGGTTAAACAAGCTGCCAGAAACTGAGACAAAGAGAACCTGTGGGTGTGGGTGCTCCGTGCCTGCTCCCACCCCGAGCTCGGCAGAGGCCGGATCATCCCCAGGCTGCTTAAGCACCTATTTATACTAAGGAGGAGAGAAGCTGCATTATGATGGGGAGCTGGAGGTTTCACTTCACCGGTATTAAAATGTCCTCTGAATTTCTAAAAACCTATAAATGACAATTTCATAGCTGTGAAGCGTGGCATCCAGCACAGGGGAGTGCTATTTTCGACTCCGTGTTGACAGCTGAAGGGGAATGGATCACAGAATTAAAAACTAGTTGCTGCTCAAGTCCAAGCAATCATGGCTTGATTATGCTTCTTATGGGCACACAGGGGCGAGTCCGAGGCACCAGCACAGAGTCCTGGTGCTTTGAGAGGTCAATTCACAGAGCAGAAAACAATTATAAGCCAAATCACTTAGGAGAATGGATTTAAGCATAAAAGCACAACTGTGTACAGAGAATGATTTAAGAGTGTTTTTCCCCAAAACTCATCACCATGACGGGAGTTTGCATTGGTTTGGAAACTGCCTGGCTAATAAGCAAACAGCTATAAAGATAAAAACAGGCCCCACAAAGAGAAGAAAGGAGATATTCATAACTCTGAATATAAATCAGCAACTTGGGATTGTAGAGCCCCGATAAAGGCTGGAACGAGCAGAGGAGCAGCATCCAAACGTCCTTCCCCAGCGCGCTGGGACGAGCAGCAGCAAGGAGCAGTGCCACCGCCCGCCACCAAACAAGGCAGCAGCCTTAGTCACAGCCCCGGCTGTTAAATAACTGATCACAGCCACGGCGTTCCTCATGCAGCACGTTCTCATCCCGGCCCGGGGAGGGCGGGGGGAGCGGCTGAGCAGCTCCGGCCGTGCGGAGTGCTGCTCTGGGAAGGGTGCGGGGGCTGAGGCTGCTCTGCCCACCCTGCACAGAGCGGGGCCCCTGCATCCCCTCTGCTGCTCCAGGGGCTTGGGCTGGCACTGGTGGCTCGAGCAGGGACTCAGAACAAGGGGACGGGCCACTGGCACAGAGCCACACGGTCACTGGTCACACCTGCTTTGGTGCAGCCAACAGCAGACTGGGGCAGTGACAGTGACCAGCACAGACCCTGGCAGGTGACAGCGTGAGGCCAAAAGGGACATCCTGCTCTGGTGATGTACAGCAGCCTGGAAAAACTGTTTTATTCATGGAATCATCACAGAATTCCAGAGTGGCCTGGGCTAGAAGGGACCTTAAAGTGCCACCCCTGCCATGGCAGGGACACCTTCCACCTTCCCAGGCTGTTCCAAGCCCCAGCGTCCAGCCTGGCCTTGGGCACTGCCAGGGATCCAGGGGCAGCCACAGCTGCTCTGGGCACCCTGTGCCAGGGCCTCCCCACCCTTAATATTCCCTATTTCAAGGTGAAGCAGCTGCTTAAATTTGCGATCAACACCATGGCCTGTGTTTGAAGGAGGATGTTACTAAATCCATCCCATAAAGAGAGGGCTCAGGGCAGAGGCTTGGGAGGTGCTGGAGGAGCCCAGTGAGCAGTGAGCCCTCAGCACAGCCTGACCTCAGCAAAAAGCAAATCATTCTCCAAAGGAGCCCCACGGCGCAGAATATCCAGGCTAAAAATATGTAAATGGCCATGAAAAGCACTGTCAGAGCTGCAGCGAGACGAGCCAGTCGCCAAAAGGCAATTTTGAATTTCTGAGCTCACTGCACGAGGCATTAAAAAGGTCACTATTTCTGAAATAAGGATCTTTACAAATAAACACATTTGCCGAGGCCTTGGTGAGTCATGCCAGAGCAGAGAACAGAGCATTTCCACCCTAATGCTCCTGACAGGCCGGGAGCAGGGAGATCTTTTCATGTTTACAGTTCATCAATAGTTATTACAGCTGCACAGTCAATCTTTAAAGCACATTTAGCCTGGGAGGAGGCTCGGCAGGTTGTTTTCTCTGAAAAAGTGGTATTAAATTTATTACGTTCTTCCTCTTTTATAGCATAGATTTGAAGGTAAGTATTTGAAGTTCAAATACATGACTGCCACTCCAGCACCTGCCTTTTTTAAAACA
Source organism: Leptocoma aspasia (assembly GCA_013399835.1). Taxonomy (NCBI): domain Eukaryota; kingdom Metazoa; phylum Chordata; class Aves; order Passeriformes; family Nectariniidae; genus Leptocoma; species Leptocoma aspasia. Next base: position 230,391 of record VXAX01006508.1, on the reverse strand, counting down.
TATCTGTACTTCTGTCACATCTTCCTGGTATAAATATTTGAAGTTTTCAGCTGATGTGTTAAAAGGGCCTCGATCCATCACAGCCTATTTATTCCAGGGAGCGCAGTGGGCATTGTGCTGCTGCTGTGCTGGTGTGGGAGGGAGGTGCTGGCACCCCGGAGCCGCAGCTCCCCGCTCTCCCCGGGCTGCCCCCGGCCGGGGGTGGGGTCCGGTCCGGCCCCGCCGGTTCCAGCGCAGCCAGCCCGGCCGGATTTAGCTCCTGCCTGCCGGAGGCAGCGCCGCCTCCTCACCATCTGCGGGAGGGAAGCAGCCCCGGGGAGCAGCTCCAACGCCCCAGATGGGGAAAGTGATATTCAGGAGTACCACCATAGTTTCACTCTTAGCTTTTTTTGGAGAACAAGAAGGAACTCTCCTGCAGACGGAGCATCAGGAGAGAACTTTGCTGGTGAACAAGCGAGCGATGCCAACCTCATCTTCCCCATCCAAGAGATAAAAGCTGCCCTTTTGGGCTGCCCAGAGCCCCAGAGCCGTTCCCAGGGCACAGCACTCGCCCTGCCCTGTGCGTTTGGGGACACCTTGGCAGGGCTGCACTGGCAGCAGGCTCCCTGCCTGGGCAGGGACAGGGGAGGGTGCACCTCGTCCATCACACATCACTTTGGGATTTTACAGCACCAAAAACCCCCAGCACACGGCAGCCAGCTGCTCCAGGCCCCTGACACACTCCCCTGCCTCAGGCAGCCCATGGGACTCTGTCCAAGGCTGTGATGTCCCTGCCCACACTGCACCCTCTGGCCCAGGGAGCAGGACCCCTGGCTACAGAGCCAGGCGAGCTGCTTCGTGGTCCCTGAGCCACTCCCACCATCACCTTGGCCATTAAACAGCCTCACCTTCCCCAGCTTCCCAAACCTGGCTCAAAGCACAGAATGCTTTGCTAGAAAAAATCTGTGCTTTTCCACAACCCCAGGTCCGTCTGGCCCTGCCATTCCAAAGGCCAAACAACCCCAGCTCCCCACGGCTCTGCCCTCCCAGGAGCCAACGAGAGCTCTGAGGTGAAGAGGAGAAAGAGGTGACAGCCCCCGAGATGGGTGGCAGCAGAGAGCTTCACCACTCACCCAGCGCCTCCCATCTTCCTCTTCTGCATTAAACCACAGAGAGCCCATCCTGCTGCTGCTCTGCCATCAGCCTCAGGGACAGCACGAGTTCCACCGGCCCCCTGGCACCTCCCTGGGGCTGCCCCTGTGGCTTTACTCCCCTGTTTTCAGCTCTGAGTCGTGCCCAGGCTCCGTGGCGTTGCCCTCAGCCCACAGCACACACCCGTGCAGGGGGGGCTGTGCCTGCAGCAGCCCTTGATGGCTCTGTCCCAGCTGCAGCCCTGCAGCTGCACCTCGTTATCCCTGAGGGCACCCACCTGACCTCTGCATGATGCTCCAGCAGCTCGGGCTGCAAGCTGNGGATGGATGGATGGATGGAGAGCAGCCTTGAGGAGAACTGGAGAGGGATTGTGGACAAGGGCATGGAATGACAAGACAAGGGGGAATGGTTTCACACTGACAGACATGAGGCTTAGGTTAGATGTATGGAAGAAATTCCTCCCTGGGAGGGTGGGGAGGCACTGGCACAGGTGCCCAGAGCAGCTGTGGCTCCACATCCCTGGGAGTGTCCAAGGCCAGGCTTGGAGCAGCCTGGGACAGTGGAAGGTGTCCCTGCCCACGGCAGGGGTGGCACTGGATATCTTGAAGGTCCCTTCCAACCCAAACAATTCCACCGTTCTGTGATTCTGCTATTCCCAGTTTCAGGGGAGCACTGGAGAGATGCAGATCACGAGCATCTGCTCGCTTTGGGTGCTCAGCTGGAGCCGGGCTCAGAGCACAGCCCTGGAACAGGCTCTGCGCGGGAGGTGACGCTGCTGTCACCGCCCGGCCCGCGCCGCCAGCGGGGCTGAGCCCCCCCGCACAGCTCCTGCGTGCTGATGGGACGTTCTGCTTCTCCTGCTTTATGGAAGGCTTGCCTCCATCCCGAAGGGGAGATCTGCTCAAATTGACGTCGCAAGTGATCTCTAAAGAGTGACTGAGCTCGTGTGCCCTGACCAGCCCCTGCTTACGGCACAGAGCTGTCACCGCGAGCGGCACGGACGGTGTCACGCACATCACACCGGTGCGGGCTGCACGATGGACAGCAGCTCCCGCAGACCCGATGCCACCACGCCCGTGGTGCCATTCCGTCACCGCAGTCCCACGGCCCGGTGTCCCCCAGGACCCCGGCGAGCGCGGTGCGGGTGGACGGGGCTCAGGGGGAGGCAGAGGCAGAGGCAGAGGCAGAGGCAGAGGCAGAGGCAGAGGCAGAGGCAGAGGCAGAGGAGGGTCTGTCCCGCACCTCAGCCGCGGTGAGCGGGGCTGGCGGCGCGGCCCCACGGCCCCGGCTGCGGGGAGGCACCGGAGCTCAGCCCGCGGCACCGGCCCTGCGGGGACGGGCCGAGCTCCCGGGGGCTGCTGCGGGCTAATGGGGGCGGCAGCAGTGGGGACTGGGGCAGGCTGGGGCAATAGACAGAGTATCTTTAAGGTTATTATATGCAGTTATTTCCAACACACGCACACCACCTCCCCCAGCCCCGCTGCCCTCCAGGACCACGCTTCCCCCGGTGGGAGGCAGAAGCAGCAGCCCCGGCTCTGCTCCTCCCCGGCCGAGAGGCCTCACCCCCCGCTGCACCTCCCTTGCTTCCCACGCCAGGCGCGATCCTGCGCTCTGATCCTTGTCCAGCTCTCACGCTGGAGAGGAGGCCGAGGGCTGATGTACAGAGAGCACTTTCATCTTGGGCTGGAGCGGGCTGAGGAGGGACAAGAGATCCTCCCGGCACGGGGAGAAGGAGCCGCGGGGCTGCGAGAGGCTCCCAGCGCCCGGAGCGGGCGGGGCGGGCAGGGGATGACCCATCCTGCCCGTGGCCCTCTGGGCGGTGCCCGTGCCAGCCCGGCCGGCCCGGTGGCACAGCTGCTGCGCCGCGATAAGGCTGCGGGGCTGAGCCAGGCTGCTCAGGCAAATGGAGGATTTGGCACGGATGGCGAGCATCCCGGCAGGAATGACTGTCTCGGCTGGCCGGGACACACAGCCGGGCTGCCGGGAGGTCACAGTCTGCCTCGGCAGGTGACACTGACCTTTCCCAGCCGGGCAGGAGGCAGCCGGGGAAGGGGCAGCCCCTTGCAAGGCTCCTGTGATGGCGTTGTGTGATGCACTCGGGATGCTGAGGTGACACACACAGCTGCAAGGGTTGGCGTTTAACACCCAGCTGAGCATCACCAGCCTGACCTGCAGGGTTCCTGTTCCACGTTAGGAGGGAGCCCAGCCTCTCCAGGGGGATGGAGGTGCCATCTCTGGGACCAGGGAAGTTCAGGACATGAGCTGCTTGATGACAGTGCCAGCAGCACAAGCCAAGGCTGATTTTAGTAAGTTAAATCAGGCACACCTCAAAAGGGTCATTGCTTGTCGGTAGTCTCTCTGGGGTACTCTCCCCTCCCCTTGTGACTCCAGGCATGAACTGAGATTAAAGGTATAATTAAAGGACAATTACCAAAACACCAGTGAAATTGGAAATGTGATGGTTGAAGAGGCCTGAACACAAATGTCACCCTCAAACACCACCTTTTGTCACTGCTCACTGCTGTCCGAGTCCCACAGGATGTATCACCAATGCCAACACCCCCATGAGTGCCCAGCATCCCCCAGGAAGCCTGGGAGGTCACATGTCCCCCCTTGTCCCTGTCCCCACCCCGGGGCTCCTGTCCACCTCAATTCTCTTCCTTCAATACAAACCACTTGGCAAACAGCAAACACACAGAGCCCCAGGGAGGGTGACAGGATGGCACCAGGGGCTGACCTGCTCCCAAACCTGCCCACTGCCCTCCCTGCCACCCTGGCATTTCCACAGCACCGTGTGATTAAACAGCACCATTCCCAAGGAGCTGGCACGGGAGCAGCTCAGCCTCCCTCTGCTGCCCAGCAGCACGGGGTTTGTCTTTACATTGTGGTGTCAGGAGATAAGAAACAGGCAATATCTGAGAAAATCATCACACCCTATCACCTGCTCAGCAGGCACGATCCCTCCTCCTGCCTCTCCCTGCTGTGACTGTGAAGAACCCTGATGTCCCCAATGAGTGAGGGATTCCTGCAATGCTCAGGGGGTGAGCGAAGCCCAGGGGCCCTGACACATCTCAGAAGGGACCAAGAGCCTACTGCAAGAGGACCCTCCACTTCTCCTCTGGGCAAGTGATCACAGAATCTTAGAACCCCCGAACTGTTTGGAAGGGACCAAAAGACACAGGACAGTTCAAAGCACGCAGCATACCCCGGCCTGGACTATCCATTCTGAGGACACTTCAATACCTGTTGCAGGTAGAAGGCTGGGAAATCATACCGGTGTGGAACGAGAACACTCCTCAGCATCCCCGGTGGCCCGGGCTGGCCCAGAGCCGGGCCAGGGCGGTGTTTCCCGGGTTGTGTAACAGGTCCCGGTGCGGGATGCAGCCCCTGCTCCTCCCCGCACAGCCTGCGGAGCCTCCTCCCCACCGCAGAGCTGTCAGCACGCACACGCCGAGGGAGAGCCACCCGTTGTCACCCCGGCACTGTCACTCTTTATCACAGCGGGTGTCTTCTCAATCAGAGCCCTTATCTGGAGCTGCTGCGCTCCCCGTGGGACTGCGCAGAGCAAGCGGCTCCCGCCTCCCCACCCCGAGGAAAGCTTCCCAAAACCTCCGGAGTGGAGCCCATCAGCCAAAGCAAACCCACCGGGGATCTCAGGAGAGACCTGAACACCTCTCCACACTGACCCAAAATGCATCCACCAGCTTCAGGGGATCTCCTTCCGGGGGTCACCCGAAGGACTGAAGGGTTGTAGGTGTTGGAGCCCAGCTGCAGCCCTTCTGGAGAGGGAGTGGGCAGTGGGCAGTGGGCAGCACACAGTGGGCNCTCAGGAGAGACCTGAACACCTCTCCACACTGACCCAAAATGCATCCACCAGCTTCAGGGGATCTCCTTCCGGGGGTCACCCGAAGGACTGAAGGGTTGTAGGTGTTGGAGCCCAGCTGCAGCCCTTCTGGAGAGGGAGTGGGCAGCGGGCAGTGGGCAGTGGGCAGCGGGCAGTGGGCAGGGGGCAGTGGGCAGGACCCCTCCCCACGTCCTCCCCATCTCCCTAGGGGCACTTTGCAGGGACTCAGGACACGGGTGGGCACCTTTCCCCTCGGATGCCTTGAACGGCCCCAGCGCCAGCAGCTGCCAGCGCTGCGGTGTCGGTGACAGGGGGTGCCTGGCAGCTGCCTCCTGCCAGCGCTGAGCCAGCCATGGCACCTGTCAGAAGGCGAGGCAGGGAGGAACCCCCGCCACGTGGGACCCCTCGGGCAGCAACAGAGCAACCCCCCACACCTACGGATCGGTGCACTTACATACATTTAAGAGCATTTTTGATTTTCCGGAAGAAGGAGGTTAATGTCTATTTATGAAGTGCACACTGTGTTCATTAAAAATCCATGGTGAAACCCATGTGAACAGGAACCACGGAGACGCGAGGAGCTCTGAGCAAGATTAATGCTCGGCTGCCTCACCTCAGCTCATCCCAAAGAGCAGAGCACGACAGGTCTCCACACCTGGCCTGTCCCCTGGGCAGTGCCTGGGGCTGTGCCACTGGGCACGGGAGGGCATCACCCTGCGGGCCAGCGGCCACGCTGCGGGGGACTTCCCCCGGAGCCGTGGGAGGCGAGCACCGCTGAATGCACCTGGCTGCACCTTACAAAAGGCAAAACTCATGCTGAGAGAAGGGATTTACCAAAGGCCACGCAGCTCTTGGCAGTGGAACCGGGCGTCGCTCCCTGGCTGCTCCAGCAAACGTCATCGCTGGCACCTCCTGGCCAGTCCCCACCTGGCTGGGGACAGGAGGATCCAGCACCCATCCGTGGGGCACCCTCCCCACGGCACAGCTGCCCGCAGCCCCCAGCGCCGGGGCTCGCAGCCTTCCTCAGCCATCCCTAATTATTTACAGCCGGCATGGAGCCAGTGACCTTGCATGGGAAAAAAAAAAAAAAAAACCACTTGAGCCTCATTCAAATTCAGCCTTCCACCTCTATTACACGGGAACAGCTCCGGAGATGACAGGCTCTGCACCACGCCTATGCAGCAGTAAAATGCCTGTTTCTGAGCTGTTCACAGCATTTTACTCATCACGTGCTGCTCGCAGGCAGTGAGGGAACCGGCTCTCTAAGCCACCCCACAAGTCAGGATTTTTGCCCAGAAAACGCCGCAGCATCCCAGGAGGGGGAATTTTGCACCCTCTGCTCAAAGCAGAGCTGGTGGCAGCGAGCTGAGGCACAGCTGCTCCCCGGACACCCTCCAACCAGCCATGGAGCTGGAGGCACGGCTGCTCGGAGCCACGGTGCCAGCTGGCAGGGGCACGAGACCCTCCGTGCCCAGAAGGATTCTTATGACTCGTGGCATTTGGCCATGTGCCACAAGAACATGGGTCTGGAGCAGCCTGAGGGTCCAGCCAGCCTCATTTCCATCTCCATTAGAGGACAGTAATTCACTTTTATCCAATACATCCTCCACCAAGGCGAGGCTCCGGGATTCCCTAAACCCAAGGCTGTGCCTGGGTGTTGTATGTGACCCCTCGCAGAGCCCCGTGCCCAGGGCACGTGTTTGGTGCTGTGTGACAGCAGTGCCAGGGGCTGGGCTGTCCCTGCTCCCGGCTGTCCTGATGGAAAGTCTCGCTGGGCATTAAACTGCAGCCTGATAATCCCATCAGGTAGTCTCAAACAGGAACTGTCCCTCTCCACCTTCATCCTCACCTCGCCTTAGGTGCCTCCATCACATCCTCTGTCTCCATCACAGAGGAAAACTCGACACCTCCCAGCCCTCAGGTAACAAAGAGCAAACACCCCTTCCCACCACCCCCCAAACCTGCCTGGCTGCACAGACCAGCCCTGTCCCCCTCCATCCCCTCCAGCCCACGCTGACAGTCCCCATCTGTGCACCCCTGCCCCACAGCTGCCACCCCTGGGCTCTCCTCACGGGCACCCCTGGCCAGAGCCATGGCCGGGGGCACTCTGGGGAGCCATGCCAGGGCTGCTGGGCAGTGTGGTCAGCGTGGTCAGCGTGGTCAGCATGGTCAGCGTGGCCGTGGAGGGCAGCCTGGCAGCCCCACCATCACCATCACCAGCACTGGCACTGAGCTGGACCATGGCACGTGTGGATGGTGATGAGAATCTATCACAGACACTGACCAGACAGAGGAACAGGATGAGCAGCTCCTTAAATACCTGCCCATAATGAGTAGCGAGAAAAAGTGCTCCATCATGGGTGATTGCAATCTCAGGGACATTTGCTTGGCGCTTTTAAAAATTAAAGATAATAACTTTCTAACAGAAACAATCTTGCTGTCACCTTGGGGAAATTCTCTGCTTGGCCTCACTCAGAGGGCTGAGAGGAGCTGGAGGCGGGGGAAGAGCTGGTGCCTGGCCAGGGCAGCCGCTTCCAGCCCCATTTAACACCTTCACTGCGACCCAGCTCCGCTCAGCGGAGCCAAAACCAGCCCCGGGCAAAACCAACAGGGAAAATGGAAACTCAGCAGCAAGGGCACCTCCCACCCCTGCCAGGCCTACTGGAAAGGGGAATGGGAAATCGAATTAAAAAATTAAAAACTGGGGGCTTTGATACGGGAAGTAGCAGGCCACACACAAGTGGCTGATGGGAGAAACTGATGGGATCAGTTAAAATAAATCTGCAACTGAAAGGTCAAGGCAAAACAAGGAGGAGCTCTTTCTCTGTGTTGGAAGGAGATTTCCTGACGGTGTAAACCACGACTGGATCATGACAGTGTAACTGTCAGTCATGGAGCAGAAGTGACACATGCTTATTTATTCATCAGATACTTCTGTTCTGCACTTGGAGACAAACAGGCTCCTGGATTCTGGCAGGAGCTGGGGGGATGCTGAACAGCGACTGCAAAGTGTAAACACAGAATCGGGAGGATGAGAGAACTTCCTCCCAGGAGCATTCAGAGAATAGGCTGAGAAGGCTTCTGAAGATCTAAAATGGATTTTAATAAACCTTGGCATTCTGTTGAATTTCTAGAAGATGGGAGAAGCTGGTTTAATGCCAGGAGTGATGTGATGGGCAGTGGCAGGAGCTGTGTCCCCAGCACTGCCCATGGGTTAGCAGAGGTGGGAACGGAGGAGGCAAATGTCAAACAGCCTCGTGGCAAATAGATTTATCAAACTTGATAAATTTTTCCTGATACAGTTACAAATCCAGTTGATAAAGGAAGTCAGTAACATAATACATTGAAGAGTCCCACAGGGTATTTGATTTAGCTCTCCTGAAAAAGTTAAAGACCTGTATTATGCAGAATCAACAGCACTTTATTAACGGGGCTGGGAGCTCACAGAGACAGTCCTTTCATCCAAGGGATGTTCCTGCACAGGATCGCCTGTTACGGGGACAGTGCTGAGCTATGGCAACATCTTTATTGAGAGTACTGAATAAAACATGAAATAATTGGGAGCAAAACAGGGAAATGGCAGAGAAAAGACTGATGGGGATATTGACGAATGAGGGAGGTGGGTCAGGCAGATTTGGGCAGCTCGGTACCTTGGGCTCGTTCAGCCATGCCCATCTCTGTACAGCCACCTCCAAGGATTAGGAGAGAGGAACCAGGACAGCAGGTTCCAGTTTGGGGGTAGGAGATGCTGCTCAGTGCCACCCCGTGGGCTGGGGGTCCCACCAGCCTGGGGACTCCCTGTGAGGGGCTCAGTGACCTCAGTGTGCAGCCACACTCACAGCAGGCGGAACACGGACAAACAGGCTGTGGAACATGGCTGTGGGACACCCCGGAACCAGAGATTATTTCTTGTGTTCAAGGGGAGCTGGAGGAGCTCATGAGCTCTGCACTGGGACCCCCGGCCCAGGGACACGGCCGACCACCCTCGGGTGCAACCTCCAGGAGTGACCATCCACCCACCACCGAGCCACCAGGAGCTGCAGGTCGGCTGCAGAAAGGACTGGGCCTGGGGGCTCTGGGGTCCTGATGGTACCTGCAATATTTGGGGTAAATCTGTAAATCCAGACAGGATCATCCCAAAAGACCAGCCCTGAAACTCCCCAGGCTCCGCAGGGACGAGCGGCTGGCAAAGGCTGTGCTGGAGCTGCTCTGGGGGACACTGGAGGGGCCAGGAGGGGCCCAAGGGGGACAGCTCAGCCAGAGGACAGCTCTGGGACATGCAATGTCTGTGTCCCCTGCAAAACAGCCCACATCCCACCCCAGAGGAATGCAGGATGCCGAGCATCCTCTGTGAGGGAGGCAGGCAGAGCAACGCTTGGCCTCCTCCAGAAATGACAGAGCACTTTATTCTGATGAGGGAAATGAAGGAGGAAAGGAAAAGTACCACATCGCCTTAAAATATGGTATTTTGAGCAGCCTTGGCCAAATCCTCCTGCTCCTTCTGCCTGTTTCAGATCCGCATGATGCCATGGAGCCAGTCCCAATCTACACCACGCAGCAGGGAGGACACGGAACCTCCCTGCATTTAATGATGCTGCATTTAATGATGCTGAATTTAATTAAGTTTGATGAAAACCAAAGTTCTGCTACTTTCTTGAAAACACCACTAGCCTAAGCAGCTATTTCTCAACTTCAGCTCTCTCCCCAAAGTGCCCTGTGCTTCTCTCCCTTCCGTACCCACACAGCAGGCACAGAGGAAAACAAGTGACACTGGGACAGCCACGGGGGACACACACCGACCCGGCCGGTCACACCTGAGCCGGACACAGGAGGGGACACCTGCCGGGCGTTCACACGCTGTAAAAGCAATAATCAGGATCCAAACGCTGCGATTCCAAGCAGACTATCGCGGCCCGGCAGTCTGGAAGCACCTGCCTGGGCTCCAGCGATTGAGTCAACCGCTAATTTGTGTTTCCCAGTGTGGGTGGCTCTCCATGGGTCTGCGGCGGCTCCATTCAGGATTTATCCGCTCTCGCCGAAGGGCTTGTGACGCTCACGTGGTGCGTGGCTCCCACGCAGGCGCTGCGCCGGGGCCGCCAGGGATGCTCGGAGCCGGCGCTCCCGTCGGGCCGAGCCACGCGCGCCCGCCCGGACCCGCGGCGGCTCCACGCGCGATTCCTCCCCCGGCACACGCGTCCAGCCCCCGCCGGCGGCGGAAAGTTCAGGGCTGAGGCGGCTGCCGAGGCGCAGGGAGCTCTGCTCAGGGCTAAAAGCATCTTGTGCACCGCAGGAGGAGAGGCCCCTGCGACAGAGCGGGCTCGGTCCCGCACCGGGGACGGAGCCTCTGTGCCCGTGTCAAGCACGGGGGGCGCGCAGACAGCGGCGGGCGGCGAGGCCCTGCAGCGGGAATCAGACGGGACCTGCTGCATGTAACAGGTCCAGGGCTCTGCCCCCAGCGCTCCCCCGGCTGCGGGGCTCCTCAGCCCCCGCCCCAGCGCGGTCCTTCCCCCGCACCGACTCGGGAGCCCTGCGCAGCTCGGCTGGGGGAAGTTTTCCCTTCCCAGCACCGCACTGGTTAACAGCCCGCGAGGCGCCTTCTCCTGCGGAATTCGGGAGGTGATAAGCAGCCCCAGCACGTCCCCCCAGCACCATGTCAGCCCCACGTGCTCCCCCGGGCACAGGCTGGGACCCTCCCTATCCCTGACGGGGCGCTGCGGCCCCCGCAGCCCCTGCCACCCGCACCCCACGCGGGGGATGACGGAGCCCGTGCCCCGCACAGGCCCCGCACAGGCACAGGGGGTGCCGCAGGTACGGACCGAGCCCCGCACGGCTCCCACGCCCACTCCCACTCCCACTCCAGCAGCTCTCAGAGCACCAGCGCGGGGTCGGATGTGGAACAGGGAGTGCTGAGCCCACGGCGAGCCCATGCCCTGCTGCTCCCAGCCCCGTGCCCAGGCTCAGGGTAGTGGGCTGGGATCCAGCTCTGAGCTCTGCCATGGCACTGCCAAGCCCTTTCCCGAGTGAGCTGTGCCCAGGGCAGCGGGGCCTCTCTGGCTCCTTCCAAAGCAGTGATTGATCACAGTGAGGGAAACATAAAACATTGGCTGGAAAAAAAAATACAGGTAGCAAACCGAAGAATTTTGGGAATTACTCATGCCTCCAGTCATCCCATCTTTCACATCCCTGGCTCCTGTCTCCTTGGCTCCCTCAGCCCAAGAGGGGAGACAGATTATCTCAAATTATTTATTATGGAATTAGAGCATGATCCAAACCCTCCTCGAATCAATAAGAAAGCTCTGACTGACTTCACCGGGTTTAGGACCGAGCACCAGGAACAGACAGGGTATTTCTGCATCCGTGACTCACCGAGAACTTTCCAACGTGCAGGAGCAGCTCAGCGCCGTGGCTCGCCTGCCCCCACCACTGGGGGGGCCGCTCCGGGACTGGGGCGGTGTGACACCGCCAGGGCCCCGCAGGACAGCGGGGCAGGTTCGCCTGGGCACGCAGGACACCCACTGCTGCCACTCGCTGTAAAAGTTAGGGCCCAGGGTGATGCCATCGGCCATTTTTTGCTGCGCAGGTACCAGCACCTGGCTCTGTTAGAGCTCGTCTTTACCCACAGCCTGTGGGTGCTCAGAAACACCTCAACCAGCAGCTTTGGGGCAAAACCGCCCCAAATTGTGGCCTGTGCTGCAGGAGGGCGGCAGCTGCTGGGGCCTCGCCAGGCAGGCACTGCTGCGGGAGGGAAGCAGCGGGGCGAAGCGGCGAGGCCGGGCAGGCAGGAGCTCGGCCGTGGGGCAGCCGTGCTGGGGCAGCCCCGCTGTGGCACTGCCCAGCCGTGGGGACGAGCTGCGCTGGGGCAGCAGCAGCCCGCCTTGCCCCGCTGTGCTGCTCAGAAGGAAAGGGCTGGCGCTGGAGCTGGGGCTCGCTGATGAAAGCGCCGGGTGCGGTGGGCTTCCCCCCGGTGACAGGGACGCGGGGCCGGGGGAGCCTCGGAGAGGGGCAGCAGCCGCGGGCCTCTCGCTCCCACATTCCTGGTCAGGAGAGGGACCTGTGGCCCCTCAGCCCGGAGCTCTCCGGGAGGACACGGCGCGTCTGCCGCCGCCAGCGCCGGTGCCCAGCACGGGGGGAGCCGCAGACCCGCTCCCCCCGGCCCCCGCGCCCCGCCAGGAGCAGCCCCCCGTGAGGTTCCACCTCGGTGCCACCGCGAGTGCCCGGGGAGGGGTGCGGGAGGCGGCAGCGGGGAGCGGCGGGGCCGCCGGGCCGGGGGATGCTCGGATGGCCGGGGGATGCGCCGCTCGCCGGGGGCCCGGATCTGGGGTGGGGGGTCCCGCGATGCAACCCTTCCCCCGAAGTTTTGGGGCCGCGGGGGTCGGTACCTTCCAGGCAGCACGTCCTCCAGAGCCCCGAGTGGGTCATCACCTCCTCGTTCTTGCGGCTCGTGTCGTTGTCGCTCATGGACTTAGTCCTGCACACGCCGCGCGAGTAGAGCCAGTAGTCAGTGCCCACGGCGATGGTCATCAGGCTGAAGGCTGCGAAGGCTCCCACCGTGGTGACGAGCATCTGGACGCCTCTGTCACACA
>VXAX01006508.1:165990-217531 GCA_013399835.1 Leptocoma aspasia | reverse complement strand
TGGGCTGGGCGGGGGGACCCCACCACTGGATGCCGGGACTGAGCGGGGACCGGGACCGTGACCGCCCCGGGGACCACCCCCCGGGATTCTGGGACCGGACCGGGACTCTCTTGGGACATGGACCGGGTGGAAATTCCCTCGAAGTGCCAGTACCGCCCCAGGGACAGTCACCCACCCGCACCAGCCCGCGGCATGGGGCCGCTCGGCTCCCTGAGTCCCCCCAGCTCAGCCCGCTCGGAGCCTGAGCTGCTGCACCGGCACCGGGCACCGGGTGGCACCTGGGACAAGGGGTTGGTGGCCACACACGCACACGGCGGACCCCAGGGAGGGCACAGCACCTGCCCACGCTGCCACGGAGCTGTCCCTGCCCCGGCAACACCGGTGTTTGTCCCCTGCCCAGGAGCTGGTTCAGCCCGAGCATCCCTCGTACCCACAAGCCACTCCTGCACCATTCCCAGCAGTTAATCCCCCTGCCCTCTCCCTCCGCTGTCTCCTCATCTCCCTGAAACATGCCTCAGCCGGCTGGATGAGCCCATGACTCATGCGACCTTTCCAACAAGCCCTAGAATACACTTACCTCTGGAATTCACGGTCCTGTGAGGGCCACGGTGAGACGGGGAAGCGAATGATTTACACGGTGCCGTGTGCTTCCTCAGCCCTCATCTGTATGCACTCACATTGAAATACTAGTTATTTACTCCGAAAAGGCAAACAGAGAATTACGAAGGTACTGAGAAATTAAGAATGCGAAAATTAAGTAGCTCCTCAACCTGAAATCACCGTTTGTGCTGCTCCCCAGGCAGGGCACGCTGATTGCTGCCCCGCCGCGCTCCCTCCCCAGCTTCCCGCTGGCTCCTGGCTGCGGATCACCCTGGTTCATTCCCTGCTTCCCCACGGGCCCCGTGCCTGGTTCCCAGCTCAGGCTGGAGGCGGTGCAGCTCTGCCCAGGCTCTCTGGGCGCACAGCACCAGCTCCTGCTTCCCAGCCTTTCCATCTGGAGAGCGGCAGTGCTCGGGGAGCTGGGAGGGGACACAACCCTCTGAGGAGTGCGAGGATGGGGACACAGGGGTTGGGGTCAGGAGCACCCACCCTGCATCACAGGGGGTCTTCCCGTGCATTTTTTGAGGAGGGGTTATCACTTCTCGGTTTTGGGGAGTGGCACTGGCAGAGGCACACGGTGGTTCCCAGGTCACACCTCAGTGTCACCGACTGGACACCGGGTATGGCTGCACTGGGACACTAGTCACAGCATCACAGAACTCCGGAATGGTTTGGGCTGGAAGGAATCTTAAAGATCATCCAGTGCCACCCCTGCCATGCCAGGGACACCTCCCACTGTCCCAGGCTGCTCCCAGCCCCAATGTCCAACCTGGCCTTGGGCACTGCCAGGGATCCAGGGGCAGCCACAGCTGCTCTGGGCACCCTGTGCCAGGGCCTGCCCACCCTCCCAGGGAACAATTTCCAATATCCAGTATAAACTCTCCTCTTTTAATTTAAAACCATTCCCTCTCGTCCTGTCACTATCAGCCTGTATAAAAACTTGCTCTCCATGGTTTTCCTAAGCCCCTGGTCCTGAGCAATCCCGTGGGCACCATGAAGGTGGCTCGGAGCACGGCGCAGGGAAAGGCCATGTTTCTGTGGGACGTGTGCCTCACGACGCCCCTGCTGCTGGCAGCCCCACTGCCCCTGCCCGTGCCCCCCGGCAGCAGCGCGTGGGGCAGCGCCTGACGGCAGCACCCTGCCCGGCCCCCGGCCTGCGCAGAGGCTGCAAAGATATCTCCCACCCACAGCTGAGGGGCTGCAAATTGCGTTGTGAGTGGGGGATTTTGCAGCCTTAATTGTGTTATTTTAACACAGCGTGTGTAGGTGTGAGCAGAGTGCACATGTACCGTTTCCTAGGCTTTGAACAAAGCGAGCTCAAACAGAAGCAAAGTCCATGTCAGATCGTGTTGGCCCCTGTGGGGCTGGAGGTGGGGACATCCCTGCACCCCTCTCACTGCTCCGTGAGTGGAGTGTCAGCTCCAGGAGCGAGCTTGGAGCTCTGGCCTCCCCAGGGGCTCACTAAGATTTGGGACCAATGAGAATTTGGTGACCTTGGTATCCTGCCCTGCAACTCAGACTGCAGAGTCACAGCCTGGCACCCTGACCAGGGCAGCCTGGGCTCCTCCAGCTCCAGCTCCATCACCTTTTCCTGTTCCCTGCCCTGTCCATCATCATCTTCCTGCTCCTGGACCTGGACCCTACTGCGCTGGGCAAAGTAGAAACAAATAACAAAATCCAGCCCATGCTGCAAAGATTGTACAACTCTTGCAAGAAAAAAGCTGTCCTTGCAGGCAAAAACATCCTAACCCGAGATCTGTTAGGCTCTGTCCCCCCAAATCCAGCCATGAAAGCTCTGCTGCATTTAAATTGGCAAAGTGACAGGAAGTAAGTAGTCAGAAATAATCCCTAGCTGGATTAGGTTTTTCCTTGAAGGAAGAGAGGCTGATACAAGGCGAGTTTGGGTCATTAGTGATGCAGGGAGATGCTCCAGCCCTGCCTAGTCTTCACTTCATTCTCCTGCTCCCGGGGGCTGCGAGGGGATAAGGACTCCAGAGCCTTCGGCACATGTGTTCATCCTTCCCCACTCCCACGAGGGGATTATTTATATCTGCACACACTTTGGGAGCGCTGGCTGCAATCCACTGGCTCCAGCAGGACTCCAGTGGTGAGGCTGGTGTGTCCCTGCGTGCTGTGCTGCCGGGGGTGACAGCGATGCCACATGTGCCACCAGCCGCAGGGCCCGCGGCACGAGCTGGCTGCCTTGGTGCAAGCTGGTGCAATTCCCTACCAGCTCTGCTCTCCCTGCTGGATTTCCGACAGTTGAGTAGCAATAAAAATAGCAGGGGAGGAACAGAAATCCATTCTGATTAAGCCTTTTTATTCTGAGAGATGCCGAGGGAGCAGGGGTGGCCGTGTGTGGGCCAGCACCACGCATCTTCCGGGGCCCTGGCCACCGCTCTGGCAGCAGCTGTGTGCCCAGAGCTGGGGGACTTTGCCCACACTTGTGATGTTCCCCCAGAGCTTTTTCCCCTCTGTACTGACCCACTGACTCCCTGACAGGAGGGGGCAGCAGGTGGGGGTCAGACCCTTCTCCCAGGGAACAAGGGACAGAACAAGGGGAAACAGCCTCGATTTGCACCAGGGGAGGTTTAAATTGGGTATTTGGGAAAATTTCTCCACTGAAAGTGTTGCCAAGTGGTAGAGTCCCCATAGCTGGAGGGATTTAAAAGCCGTGTAGGTGTGGCACGTGGAGACATGTGCTCGTGGTGGCCTTGGCAGGGCTGGAGGAACAGTTGAACACAATGGGCTTCGAGAGCGTTTCCAACCCGAATGATTCCACGATCCTTTGATTCCCTGGGCAGACGAAACAAGCAGAGGAGATGGAAAGGGATGGCACAGGACAGCAAGCATTATGGCAGTGCCCCGGGGCTCCCACAGCTGTTCCATGGCCAGCAGCTGCCCATCCTCCTGAGCCCGGGCTGTGGGAGGGAAGCCAGGAGAATCCCTCCCCCAAGGTCAGACAAAGACCAGCCTGTACATGGAGTGTGTCTGCACGGGACGGGTGCACGGATGGACAGGGAACAAAGGCATCTGTGCGCAGTGGTAGCCCAGAAGCAATAAAAGAACAAATAGCAGAAGATTAAACCCATTCTGTAGTCAGGTCCAGCCGGACCACGCTGAGCCACGAGGAAAGGTTCGCTGCTGCTCCAGCCTGCCACAATTTAATTGATTTGATTTAAATCCTTTGAAGAAGAAGTGGATAAGGAATAATGAGGCAAACAGGATTGTAATGCAAATGAAAGAGATGAAAGATGGCTTCAGGGAGACGCTCTTGAAGGTCAGCGCCCAACGCAAAGCTGCTCCTGGTCACTCAGTCCAACGCTAATGAGGCTGCGTTCCCTGGATGCTTTGATGGATGGAGGGAGGGATCAGGAGGCAAGCACCAGGATGCCTGGCCTTTAATCCCCTCGCTCCGGGCAGATCATCCCTCACAGCCCTGGGGAGGGTTTTACCTGGCTGTCACGGGGACTCGGGCTCCTGCTGCCTGTGTCACGCTGGGTAAGCACACTTCCTAATCGGGCTTCTCCAGATACTCCAATGGAGGCTCTAACTTCAGAATTAATTAACTTCACTATCAAAAGCTGAGTCATTTGTCACAATGGTTTTGTCATTAGCTCCCATAATTAAGGAAAGTGTCACAAAACCAAATGTTTCACTTACACAAGCCAGGAGAGGCAAAGCCCAGGAGCGTTCCACCGTGCTGGGAATGGGCACATCAGAGAGCCTGGGGAGGGGCTCGGCCAGGAACCCCAAACCCTGGCCTGGGGGGGCCTTCCTGCTGTGAGAAACGCTATTCACTTGCGTTTTAAAAATTTTTTAAAGTTTAATAATTAAAAAATTTAAGGTAATACAAATTTGGACAATTAAGTTTAGGATAATAAAAGAGACAATAAAAAGCAAAGAATTACGGATGTACGCTCGCATGGCTGAGGGTGAGGGAGAAGCAGGGGCTGGGGCTCGGGGGCACCCCCAGGGCTGTCCAGCCTGGAGGAGATGCCCGGTGTGCCAGCCGTGCCAGGGCTGGCTGAGCCGGGCAGTTTTCCCACCCCCAGGCGAATCGAGGTGCTCCTGGTGACCATCAGCCACACGGGGTGCGAGAGACGAGGATGTTTTGCTGCAAGCTCAGCTAACGTCCCCAAAGACAGGAGGAGAAGCCCTTCCCAGCACACTCACCGGGTTTCACACGGGCACTTCTCAAAAAAGCCGAGTTCCTCGATGGAGAAAGGCAGGGACGTGCCCGGCAGCTCTGCCGGCACAGCAGAGCCCGGTGGTGCGCTCGGCCGGGAGCCCCCGCGGCCCCCGGGCCACCTGCGGGCACTGGAGGCTCCCAGAGGGTCCCGACCCCTCTGCTGTCCCCTGCCCAGCGCCACCAGCGCAGCCACCTCGTGCCCGCAGCCCCGCACCAGTGCCGGAGGCTGCAGCGGCTGCTGGCGGTGGTGGGAAGAGCCTTCAGTAACTCATTAGGGAGCAATTAACTGACAATTAACCCCCTCTCTCCCCTCCGTCCATGTGCCCCTCTAACTCCAGTCGCCCCCCTGGGACCTGCACCGGGGCAGCTGCACTCCCTGACCGCCCCCAGCTGCACAGCTCTGCAGCTTTTTGACCAAACCCCCGAAACTCCCCAGCGTTTCCTGCTGTGCCAGGACTCGGTGGGGCCCCTCCGGGGGACCCCGGCCCCAGGACACCCCCGCCCCCCACGCCCAGCCCCCGGCTCGTCCCCAGTCCCGTTGGCAAAGGAAGCCAAGTTCTCGAGGTTTCTTTAAAATTAAATATTTTATTTTTTCATACATGCAGCAAATTGAATCAAGAGTATATGCCCATCTAAAAGGAGGTCTTCATGAGAACCGTTTGACAACACACAGCAGGTAGTCTAGGATGTAGAAAAGTCATCAAATACTTGCAGGTGAAATCAAATTCACAAACACAAACTGTTCAACAATAAACATTTTCTCTTTTTTTTTTTCTTTTTTTTTTCCCTCCTTGTTTTAATTGCCACTTTGAATGTGATCAGAAATAAACAGCTCAGGTGACACTTCCATGCATGGAGCCAGCGGCGTGTGGTGACACAGCCCCACCTGCTCCTGCCACAGCAGAGGAACCACAGCACTCGGCAGTGTGAGCAGGTTGCACCCTCCAGGTGCAATCCCAGCCTTTGGGAACAGCGGGATCCTCGTGTCCTGTGCTCAGATCCCCCTGGCTCCTCCCTGGGGTTACAGCTCTGGGGCTCACAACCACCAGAGCACATCGCCTGCCCTGCGCCCACTCATCTGCCATCTGTCTACACGGGCTGGCCACTGAAAAACCCACATTTATTTATTAAATGGGTGAAATCGATCCCTAGCTCATTTGGTGATGGCTCTCGTGACGAGAAGGCTGCTCAGAGCCCCAGCCAGGGCAGGCAGGCACAGCAGCAGCTCCCAGCCAGGAAGGAGTGGAGTCCCAGTGGGGGCAGCAGCCAAGGGCTCAGCACAGCCCCAGGGGGAACTGTCTGACCCACCCTGTCCCAGGGGACACCAGCTGAGAGCCTGAACCCACTTACCTGTAGCACTGGGATGTAATCCAGCCTGGGACAAAGTCAGGATGTGCCATCCTGTGCATGTCCTGCCTCCTCTGCCCTCCCCTGGGGCTCTGGGTCCCCCTCTGCCACAGGGGACCCCACTGCCAGCCCCACTGAATCCAGGTGGGACACCAGACCTGAGGCCCCCTCCCCCTGCATCCCCAGCAGCTCCAGGTATGGATTTCTTGGGCTTTCTCCACAGGTGTGGAGCACCTGGGGACTGGGCACGAGGGCTCTCCTGAGGCTCTGAGCATCCTCCCGAAGCTCTGCTTTCCCCATCCAACAGTGAAGATTAAATCATCAAATGACATAAACAGTGACTCAACCCCTGTCACTCTGCCCTTCCTTGGAGGAGTCCACACAGATCTGAGTGTCTGTGCAGGGCCAGGCACATCCCACTGTACGTTCCTCCACAGAAGAAACAGGTCATCTGGAAATAAGTCTTGGAATAAGAGTTTGGCAAGCAGCAGAATGGACAGCATCAGGAATACTCAAGGTACGAGTCCCGAGAAGAGGACCTGGCACTTGCCAAGCTCGCCCTGGAGCGTGGATCTCAATCCCAAAGCTGCCTCCAGAGCTGCCTGGTGCCACATCCCAGCTTCCCTGCAGGTCCCCTGCAAGGCCACCCGGTTTGCTCAGCGTCCAGCAGCGCCTGCTCCATGCACAAGTGTCACCCCAACACAGACACAGAAGTTCCAAACAGAAAAGATGTGACTCCCCCCGCAGCAGCTCCTGCCCTGTGCCCACGGCCCCCGGGTGCCCCTCAGCCCCAGACACCTTCCAGCAGCATCCTGGACAGACCTGGGAGCGCCTTCAGAGCCAAAGATAAGGAAATTAAAAACATTCACCACTGAAGTAATACTAATTCTGCAGCAACAGGTTGGAAGGTCACAGAACATGCTCTGACATCAGCTGTGGTCTGCAGAGGATGGCACGATGTCTTTGGGACGTGCTGGGCTCAGGGGAGCCCTCACCAGCCACCAGCCCCCGACCCCTGGGCCTCACCTGGTGCAGAGCCCCTCGTAAACCCCTCCTCGATCTGGCACAATTTGCAGTTTTTCTGGGATTGGTTTGGGTTCCTCCAGCCCAGGGCAGGACCCGAGGCCACGGGCTCAGCTCTCACCCCTGGCAGGCACAGGACAGTGCCCGTGGCTGGGTGACAGGGAGGGGACACTCATCCAGCCCCCAGCACTGGGACAGCGCCTGAGCTGCTGGCAGCCTTTAGTTCTCAAGGAATCATTAAAAGAAGAAAATAATTTCCAAAGGTAGAGTTTCACTAGAATTTCCTCTGTAGAATTCCTCCTGATTGATAAAATCCCACCCATTTCCCTGGGGCCTGGAGGAATGGCTGCATCCAGCAGAACCAGTGCTGGCTCAGAAAACACACCCCGGGTTCTGCAAACCAGCCAGCCTGGGCTGTGACGGGAGCGGGGTGACAGGGACTGGGGGGGTGCTCACCTGGGGCTCGGCCCCTGTGAGCCCAACAGCCAGCCAGGGTCACCAGCTGGCCACTGACAGGCAGTGCCTGCCTGCTCCTGCCTGCTCCTGCCCTTCTCTCCCTGCTCCTGCCCTCCTCTGCCTGCTCCTGCCCTTCTCTCCCTGCTCCTGCCCTTCTCGCCCTGCTCCTGCCTGCTCCTGCTTGCCTCTGCCTGCTCCTGCCCTCCTCTGCCTGCTCCTGCCCTTCTCTGTCTGCTCCTGCCCTCCTCTGCCTGCTCCTGCCCTCCTCTGCCTGCTCCTGCCCTTCTCTGTCTGCTCCTGCCCTCCTCTCCCTGCTCCTGCCTTCTCCTGCCCTTCTCTCCCTGCTCCTGCCCTTCTCTCCCTTCCCCCTCCTGCTTGCTCCTGCCCTCACCTGTCCATCCCTGTCTTCTCCTTGCTGTCCTTGCTCCCTCCTTCCTGTCCCTGCCTGCCCCTGCCCTCCCGCACGCCACGGCTCTGCCTCACAAACAGCTGCTGGAATTGCCTCTTCGCATTCAGAATTTATTTTTTTTAATGATGCAGAAGGTCCTGGATTACTGACTAAAACCCCCAGGAATTTGGTGGAAATCAGGGAAATCAAGATGTCTGTGAAATCCATGGGTTTGGAGCCTGGAAGAGAATAGCAGAGGGTGGAAAGTAGAAAAGTTTCTGTTATAAATAGCCCTCAGTGCAGCCCTTTGGTCTTGGGCGTGTTTTCAGTAGGTAAATTGTAAACCAAGAATATAAACGTGTTTTGTTTTGGCAGAATATTAATATCCTTTACAGAGCTGTTACATCTCGACAGTGTCTGTGAAAGATTTATGCGAGTGCTGACAGAGCGTATCAAAACTGCAAACTGTTCCAGATGTTACAAAAAAACCCCACCTTTCACTTAGAAAAAGGTTTGCTCCGATTTACAAGAGCTGGCATGGGAGTGGTTGGGAGTCGCAATGCCCGAGAGCGGGGAAGGCGGACGGGGGAGGGTGCCCGGAGAGCCGGGCTGGCCCCATGGACGATGCATCGGAAAATAGAGGTCTAGAAGCAGATTTTTCCACACTGATCAAATATATCCATGTCTTGAACAAAAGGCTCCTCTAAGACAAGCTCACACTCATCGCAAGCTTCAGCACAACGCTTTAAGCGATCAACCATGCTTAGCATTCCACAGCAACGCTTTGGGAGTAGCTGGGTCACTGGGATCTCAGCATCCCGCTGCAAAAATTACAGAGACCGTAGCAATTTGGTATATTTCTGTTTAAAAACTCTATTAGTCACCACCAACTATAGTTCCTAGAAGTATCACTGACCGGTAACTGGCACCCCGGACACCTCCGGCTAGGGAAACCAAGCTAGCGAGTGGCACGGACACGGAGAGGCTCCGAGGAGAAGCGGCCGGCGTGTTTGGCGGGAGGGGATGTGTGTCTGCACTGCTAATCCCGGAAGACTAGTGTCGTATGTACAGGGCGACCTGGCGTGGGACAGCGAGGACAGGGCTGCGCCGCGACTACACGTTAATGACAAACTCGGGGTTAGTGTAGGAGAATCCAGCAAACTCGTTCTGGTCCAAGTTCATGATGAAGAGTTTGTCTGTGGGCGTGAGCTCCACCGGCTGCCGGGTGAACTCTTTGTCGAAGTTGGAAGTGTCGCGTTTGTCTTTCTGTTAAACGGAAAGCACAGAGTTAAACCGGGGAAGGAGCGGGGCAGCCAGAGGTGACAGCACCCGGGGTGTCCCCAGGGAGCCGCGCTGTCCCAGCTCTCCACACTCTACTCCTTTCTCAAGCTGCCACCGAGCAGGACCTCCCAGCCCTGTAGAACAGAAGCAGCCCCGCAGCACCAGCAGGAAGAGGAGAACACCAGTTTAACACGCCTGGAACACACGAGCAGGACACAGAGGGACAGGTGAGACCGGGCGTGCGGGGAAGCCGGGCATCCCTCCCGTCCTGTTCCCTGCGGGAGAGAGCACGGAGCAGTTCTCAGCATGCAGAACCCTCGCTGCAGCCAGAGCTCGGCACTGCACAGGAGGAAGGAGCCTGGAGGAAGCAACATGCCTCGAAATGGCAGCAACAGTCACTACCATGTCAAAATTTGCTCAAAATAATCTGAAGATTACAGCTCTGAAAGAGCTGTAAGAGCTCTTTCTGCTCTAAGCTTGATTTTTGAATGATGCCGTGATATGGTGTTAACCAACACTGGTTCATTGATGGAGGATGTGATTTGCTCCAGGGTTGTACAGAGAAAACACACAGCACTTCAAAACCTCTGAGAAGGAAAATTCCACACATGCAACATTTTCTCCTTGCAATTTCTTAAGAAGAACAACTTTGCAGCTACACCCAAGGCAGAAAAGGGAAAAAAAAGGACGTTAGTGTCAGGATTAGCACTGGAAACCTGCTATCAGCACTGCAGAGCCAGAGCTGGGAATGTGTGGGCTGCTCTTCTAAACCCTGCAGATCAGAGAGCACCTGGCTCAGGGCTGTCCTGCTGTGGGAGGTGACAGAGCCGTGGCTGGAGGGGTGACTGAGCACTGAAGGCACAGCACAAGCACCCCAGGTCCACCAGTCATCCACAGTGACTGGTGGTGGAGGGACACTGGCAGCCAGGAGCTGGCTCGGCTCTGCCTCGTTGCTAAAGCCACAGGGACAAAAGACTCCTCCACCCCTTCTTCCACATCCCTAGAGAGGAGAGACCCCAACTCCCTGCAGGAGGTGACCTTCCCCTGTTGTGACACAGGGGACAAATACAGGACAGAAACCTGTATTTGTTTTCCATTTTCCCCAGACTTTGCCTGTGAAGCGTGGCCCCACCATGCCAGGTCCTCACTGTGCTCTGCTGCACCGGATTTCCAACCCTGGATCAATCTGCCAGCTTGAACTGAGGAAAGCAACCGTGGGGGTCCTGCAGGTCCTGCACCCCATGGCTGACCTCCCACTGCTGTCCTGGTGAAGGAGCTGGCAGGAGAGATGCTGTGTCCTCCCTGCAGCCCCTCTTGGCCCAATGGGGCACTGGGGCACCTTCATGCCTCAAGCAGGAGCATGGCCAGGACACAGAGCCAGGTCTTCCTGTCAGCCTGGACAGGCCAGGAGCACCACAGCACAGCTGCAGCTGGAGATGAGCCAGCAATGCATCAGGACCTCCGGGGGTGCTTGGAGATTCCACTTGCCATAGGAGACATCCCATCAGGATGGCTTTAGCCTCGGGGAGGAAGATCAGGAAAAGCCAAGGATGATGGAGAAGAGACGAGGTGGGAAGAAAAACAGGTCTGGACGGAACTCGAGGAGCTGAGAGAGACGAGGCAGGAGAAGAGGCAGGAGAAGAGGCAGGAGAAGAGGCAGGAGAAGAGGCAGGAGAAGAGGCAGGACGTGGCTGTGCTGCCAGCCTCGGGCACACGGCCATGCTCCACAGGGCACCGGTGTCTGCGTCTCCGAGCGCCAGAGTCCATCCAGGGCTCCTCTCTCCAGCACACAGAAGGAAGGAGATGTGGATTTGGGGGCACAGAGCAGGAGCAGGGAAGGGCAGACAGGGCGAAGGGGTCAGCTTCAGGTGCAGAGTTCTGCAGGCAAAAGGTGAAGCAGCTGCAATGTGAGGACAAGCCCACCTCGATGGCAGCAGGGTCCCCCAGGGTGGTCCCTTGGCCGCAGCTGTGCTCGGGGTCTCTCTGTGGCAAGTGGCCCCAGGCTCCTGGAGGGTTCTGAGCCAACCACATGTTCCTGAAGGCCACATCTGTCCAAACCAATGTGGGCCAGGACAGCACTGTCCTACCAAGCCAGGAGCTTCTCCTGAGCAGGAATGCTCTGGGACGCTGCAAAGGGGAATGACACATCCACATGTGACTGGTGCAAGTTGCCACCGTGGTCCCCAGCCCTCGGGAGTGTTCAGCCTGGGAGCCCTGGAGTGGGAGAAACCTTCTCCTGCTGCTTTTTGGCAGCAGAAAGCTCTGGGAGAGGCTGCGATGTGCCCGGGAGGGGGCTCAGGGCAGCCCACTCCCCTGCACTGCCCTGTCCTGCAGCCCCCCACTCCTCGGGGCCTTGGCTGGAAGCTGAGCACGGCTAAGTGAGGGTTGCTGGTGTCTTACCTTGAATTCTGCCTGAACTGGGGGAAATTTGGCCTCTGTCAAGATGATGAACAATCTGTGAGCGGGCCGGGGGCGGCTGTGTGGGTCTCCTGGAGAGAGGGGAGCGCAGGGGACACTCCGGGCTGAGAGCGCCTCCAGCAATGGGCGAATTGGCTCTGGGAGGTGACGAGGAGCACAGCAACGAGCACAGCGGGGTGGTGCGGCGGTGGCACGGCGTGGCGGTGACACGGTGTGGTGGTGACACAGCGTGGTGGTGGCACAGCGTGGTGCCGGCACGGCGTGGTGGTGACACGGTGTGGTGGTGGCACGGCGTGGTGGTGACACAGTGCGGCGGTGGCACGGTGTGGTGGTGGCACGGTGTGGCAGTGGCACGGTGTGGTGGTGACAGTGCGGTGGTGGCACAGTGTGGCGGTGGCACGGCGGGGCAGACAGCCCCACTGCCCGTGGCACTGTGCCCAGGCACGGCTGGCCCGGAGCAGCATTTCTGCCTGGCCCAGGGATGGGGATCCTCCCCTCGGCCCCCGGCGGAGCTCCGGGGCTGCCAGGGAGGATCAGCTCCCGCCGACGCTCGGGACCTCTGGAACAACCTTGCAGCGTCCGGAGCCGCAGAACTCGGCAGAAGCGGATTCCCAAAGGCAGCAGGGAGGTTAACAGGAACCTGTAATCCCTCTTCAGCTGAAGGTGCCAATCGCTTCCAGGGAGCGCTCCCGGGAGAGCGGGCAGGGACGGAGGAGTCACGCCGGGCTCTGCAGCCGCGGGCAGGACGAGGCGATGCCGCAGTCCGCTCTGCTCCGGGCTCTGCCAGCCCCCGCCGTGTCCTCCCCTCGGACCGTCCTTCCTTCCTCATCCACACAAAGCCCTTCCTGGCCGTGCCCGAGCGGGCGCTGCGCAGCCCGGGCTGCTGCAGGAGGCTGCGGGCAATCGCTCCCTCCTGGATGATGCTTCCAGAACATCCCACCGCGCAGTTTTGGGACAAACGCAGAGCAAGAACGAGCCGCGGCCCCACCGCCGCATCCCCCAGCAGCCGGGGCAGCTTCCAGCCCCAGCTGTCGGAAGGAATCACCTGAACTGCAGAAACTCGTTATTGCCAAACACATGCAGGTTTCTGGGGCGGGTTTTCTCACCTTTTATTTTATAATTAGTATCAGAAAAAAAAAATTGGCACATTACAAATCAAGCAGATTGATACAGTGACAGCCCACGAACATCTGCAAGGGTATAAAAGGAAGCAGCGTAATTGTTGTCCTTCCAAGAGAAATTCACCCTTCCTGAAATGTTTCTTTTGATGCCAGAAACAAAACTCGGGCCATTTAAATACCTAGCGGCAATCCTTAAGGAGAGAAGTATCAGCTGAAACAAGTGTCTTTACACGCTTCGTATCAGAATTCACAATACTGCTCAGAGTTAAATATCTCCCGTTTGGGTCAATACCATTTTTGACACATTTAAAGCACAGGTAACAAACCATCAATGGCTTTGGCATTTGAAAAGAAGAAAAACCTTCGCTATGGAATGGATGTTGGTGGTGTTTGACCGTGGATTCAAAAGCAGCTCTTCCAAATTTCCCATTTACCACTGGATGCTTGCTTTGATTTTAAAAAATGCTGCTTAGAAACTGCACAATCAGAAAAAATCTTTGCCAACGGCAGCTCTGCCTTCCTGAATAACTTATCCCACTGCTGGGGACCCAGCGCTGGAACAAGCTGGTCCAAAGCATCTGTGCAGAGAAGGGGAGCTGTGGTGGGGCTGGACACACAGCAGGGCACAGCCAAAAAAGGAGCCAGAACTGGCACCTTGGCTCTCCAGAGCTTTCGGGAGGAGAGGGATTCTGGGAAATGGTTTCATTAAAAACACTTACTTGCCACTAAGGCTAAGAAGGCTAAATATTAAATTTTCATGATTATATTAGAACACTAGAAAAAGGAAAGAGCAGGAATTAAAGCACATGATGAAGGGATTTCTCCCAGTTGTCACCGTGTCTCCGTTTTCATTCTGTCACCCACTGAGCTGTTCCAATTTTCTACAAACAAAATGTTACAAAAGCCCATTTGCAGCATTTCGTGCACATCACTCCCCTCCAGAGACACCCCAAATAACAGGAAGACACTTGAAATATGGTCACTCCAGTAACGAACTAAAGAAAACCCATGGATGCAAGTTTTGCAATGGAATGTGTCACCACAACAGCAGCTGGAACGGGATGATGGATGCAGGGATGAGATCTGCACAGCAACTTAGCTCTTGGCTTGAGGCTTAAAAAACTCAGAGTTAACAAAGGAAAATCCTTCAAATTCTGACTGGTCAATGTTCCCGACGACTTCCTGGTCGGGAGGTGTTAGCACGGGTGGATGGCGAGTGAAAAACCGGTCGAAGTTTTCAGCATTGCGTCCGCACTATGAGAGGGAGAAAAGAACGATGGTGGGTGGGGCAGGAAGCGTGGGATGAGGCCGCAGCACCCCCGGGAAAAGGTGCAAAACGCACTCTGTTAGTCAGGAGGGCCCGGCAGAGCCCGGCTGTGCCGCGGGAAGCGGCTGCAGCAGAATGAGATGGGCTGAGATGGCTCAGGTCACTCCTGCACACACACCTGGCACCTGCGGTGCCCACGGGGCATCCCCCCTTCCCCGGAGCAGGAGAGTGTCTGCACTGCTCAGAGCTTTCCTCCTGCTCGAGGACAGCAGAGGACACACCCCTGGCAGTGTCCCAGGCCAGGCTGGACAGGGCTGGGAGCACCCTGGGACAGTGGAAGGTGTCCCTGCCATGGCAGGGGTGGCACTGGATGGGCTTTGAGGTCCCTTCCACCCCAAACCAGTCTGGGATTCCATGGTTCTGATTCCCAGGGCTGTCCTTTCCCTACAGTCCAGTCAGACCACGACGGTCCACGGCCTCACAGTCCCCAGTGGTGCCAAACACCTGATTGAATTTTGTTAGCAATCAAAACAAAGGTCCTGTATCTTCCCAGGCTGCAAACCCTGATTTAAGGGAATAACAACAGCAGCAGCTGGGATCAGGTGGGTGCCAGGTCACAGCTACAGACCAGGCTCCAGCCCTGCCTGTCACCCACATGTCACATCCCCACGGCTGGCACGGGGGACTCTGCTCCAAGGGCTGGTGACTGTCCCTCCTGTCACACACACACACACAGAGCCAGCGCTCTGCAGGCTCTGTTTCCTCAGAGGAGCTGCTCAGCACCCCCAGTCCCCCNGTGCTGCCACAATTTTTCCTGGGAATTTAACTTCCATTTGTTAAGTAAACAGATTTGCATTTTTAATAAACGTCAGACTAAATATAATAAAATTTTAATGACAAATACATGCAGAAGTCAATGTTTCCCAGTTCCCTCCTCTGCTCAGAGGTTTCAGGGAAGACAACATGAATATCCATCAGCCTCTTATGGCCTGTGCCTTTGGCAGCTCCTGTACGTCCTTACAGCACCAAGTGAGACACTTGCTCTCCTCAAACCTCTAAAAAAGCTCTGTTCTGAGTTGATTTAACTCCAGCTCCAGCCCCTCCAGTGTGGGCAGCACGGCACCCTCGCCTTGGCAAGGCCACGTCTTTACATTTCTGGTCTGGCTTGGCTAAGGGAGCTCAGCAGGGGCTGGGCCCAGCCCTGCTCTCCTGCCCCTCTCCTGGGCTGCTGCCCCACACCACGGGACCCAGCCCAGCCTGAGCACTGAGCAGGAAGATGCTGGAGATGGCTGACAAGGCAGCCACAGCCCAACGCCCTCCCCAAGCCATAAAACAGCAATCAAATCCTGCAAGTGGGAGCTGCCAGCTCCACAGAGCCCAGGAGCCAAAGGCAGGGCACAAGGAGCCAGGCTGGGCTCGCCAGGGCCACTGGGATGGCACAGACTGGGAACAGGAGCACTGGGATGGCACAGACTGGGAGCAGGAGCACTGGGATGGCACAGGCTGGGAGCAGGACACTGGGATGGCACAGACTGGGAGCAGGAGCACTGGGATGGCACAGGCTGGGAGCAGGACACTGGGATGGCACAGACTGGGAGCAGGAGCACTGGGATGGCACAGGCTGGGAGCAGGACACTGGGATGGCACAGACTGGGAGCAGGAGCACTGGGATGGCACAGGCTGGGAGCAGGACACTGGGATGGCACAGACTGGGAGCAGGAGCACTGGGATGGCACAGGCTGGGAGCAGGACACTGGGATGGCACAGACTGGGAGCAGGAGCACTGGGATGGCACAGGCTGGGAGCAGGACACTGGGATGGCACAGACTGGGAGCAGGAGCACTGGGATGGCACAGGCTGGGAGCAGGACACTGGGATGGCACAGACTGGGAGCAGGAGCACTGGGATGGCACAGGCTGGGAGCAGGACACTGGGATGGCACAGACTGGGAGCAGGAGCACTGGGATGGCACAGGCTGGGAGCAGGACACTGGGATGGCACAGACTGGGAGCAGGAGCACTGGGATGGCACAGGCTGGGAGCAGGACACTGGGATGGCACAGACTGGGAGCAGGAGCACTGGGATGGCACAGGCTGGGAGCAGGACACTGGGATGGCACAGACTGGGAGCAGGAGCACTGGGATGGCACAGGCTGGGAGCAGGACACTGGGATGGCACAGACTGGGAGCAGGAGCACTGGGATGGCACAGGCTGGGAGCAGGACACTGGGATGGCACAGACTGGGAGCAGGAGCACTGGGATGGCACAGGCTGGGAGCAGGACACTGGGATGGCACAGACTGGGAGCAGGAGCACTGGGATGGCACAGGCTGGGAGCAGGACACTGGGATGGCACAGACTGGGAGCAGGAGCACTGGGATGGCACAGGCTGGGAGCAGGACACTGGGATGGCACAGACTGGGAGCAGGAGCACTGGGATGGCACAGGCTGGGAGCAGGACACTGGGATGGCACAGACTGGGAGCAGGAGCACTGGGATGGCACAGGCTGGGAGCAGGACACTGGGATGGCACAGACTGGGAGCAGGAGCACTGGGATGGCACAGGCTGGGAGCAGGACACTGGGATGGCACTGACTGGGAGCAGGAGCACTGGGAATGCTGCAGTGCTGCAGCTCATCCAGGCAATGCCATCCCTGGCAGTGCCATCCCTGCCGACCCCAGCAGCTCCCAGTGCACACCCAGAGCCCCCCAGGGCCCCCAGTGCCACTGTCACCCCCTGGCAGCTCCAGGGGACCCCAGTGCAGACACGCAGGGCAGCCCACATGCAGTGTCTGACAGCACTGCCTGCCTTTTGGCTACTAAGAAATGTGCTGAGGAAAAAAAAAAAAATCAAACCAGCAACCCCCTCAGAAAGATTGGGAAATTAATCCTGATGAGAGGCTGCCAGTTATTGGAATAGGAAGCACAAATATATTTTAATATGCATATTGGCAAGCAAGGATTTCTCACTATCACACAATGAAGTAAGAATATGTGGATGGAAAATTTGAAGAGTTGCATCTATCCACGGTATTTCCTGCCCTGCTGTGTGGAATTTATGGACTTTCTGTTTGGATGCAGATAAAATGCATGGGCAAATCCAATACTTTAAAGCTGAAAACTGTCTTTCAGTTCATAGAAGGCACATCCCAGCCCAGCCCTGAGGGCTGGGGGAGGTGAGTTCCAGGCCCAGGTTTGGCCCAGCCCTGGATGAGGGGAGCAGGGAGGATCCTGCTGCTGCAGGCAGCAAAGGTCACTGGCTGCATGGGCACCTTCTCCACAGCTTCCCAAACCGAGCTCCTGGTTAATGGACACAGATGCCATGTGAATTTTTACATTTGTCTAAAGCCATCTAGTGAAAAATTGTCCTCATTTTAGTCTGATATTAATGTACAGGCATCACTCCATCCTGACTGGAGAAAGGGGGAGGGTGGGAATTTATCTTACATAAATCCCGGTGTGTCCTGTCTAATATTTATAGCCAGCACAGAATGGCTTTTCTTCCTGAGCTGCAGAAATAAACCTGTCAGCTCCAAAGATGGCCTTGTATTTAATCACTTCCCTGCTCGATTTCCAATAGAGACAAAAGGCACAATAAAATATTTGCCATTGATCCCTGGGACGCAATTAAGGACCATGAGAAACAGAGAATGCTGCTGCCACCCACCCTCATTCCCAGTGCCAAGGGGAGGTTCTGGACACCCCCATTTCCCAGGGTTTTGTCCCAAACCAGTGGCACAGCCACAATCCCATCAGCCTTGCAGGCATCTCCTGGGCAAGCCTGACCTTCCTGGTGCTGCTCTGGGGAGGAAATTGGCTCCTTGCACCCTGGGGAGGATCAGGGCACCTCTGGCCGTCACATTTAGGGGAATTTGGGTCACAGCATGAACATGGGGCCACACTGAGGGTCCCTGTGCTGGTCAGGGGGGACAGTGGTGCCTCTCACTTGTGTCTGGCATCCAGTTTGGGATGCTCCAGCACATCCCTTTATCCCTGCAGCTGTCAAAGGGAGCAGCCACTGCAAGGGCTCCTGGTGTAGGACCATCCCTCTCAGGGAAAAAGCCAAGTTTCTGCCTGATAGACTGAAAACAGAGGCTGAATAGTCTGGGAAACCCCAGGGGAAGTCTTTACAGGGCTCTGGGTCTCCCGGAACAAATCCTGACTGGATTACCAGAGGTGTTTAACCTCAGCACATTCACCTGCCCAATGTCAGCCCCTCAATCCTTAAATCCCATCTAATTAGGAAATTGCTAATGCAAACATGGGAATTCACCTTGTACAGGCTGAACTAAGGCTACAAAACCCCCTATGCATGGAACTGGTGTTTTCACACACACATTAAAGTGGCCTTTAAATATTAATTAACTCTAAGCAGTTAGGGGGAAATTAATTTATGCAATTAAAAATTATTAGATTAAAAGCTGTTTTTTAACCCCCCTTGCTGTTGTGAATAATCCTGGGCTCTGCCCTGTGATTTCAGTGCTTTCAAAATGAGACTTTTCAAATCACCAGGTTTTATGTAAAGTAAAGGAGTAATTAGACACCAAAAACAATAATTATCTCAACGAGAGACAGGGAGAGCAGGGAAGTGTAAACACTCCCAGGGTAACTGCAGACCCAGGGAAGGAATTGTTATGCACCAGCCAGAGCAGGGAGCAGCCAAGCAGAGCCCCACGTCAGAACCACCAAAGACAACCCAGCCCCTGATCTGTCTTGTTCCTGACTCTGTGATAAAGGTTAATCAAGCACAAAGCAACACAGGAGCTCCTGGGAATTCACTCTGGGCACTGAACAGCCCGGCCAGGCGCAGCCTGGAGCCCCCATCGCTGGGAAAGGATGGAGCTCTGGGAGGGATGAGGTTCCCTCCCCAGCAGCAGTGCTGGGCAGGAACTGAGAACCCCCCCAGCAACCCCTGCACCCTCCCTGTGCCCCACCCCACCCTGCAGAGGGGCCACAGAGCCACAGGAATGCAGCCAGGAGATCTGTGGCTCTGTGGGGCTGGGAGGGGCTGAGCCACACTCACAGCAAACACCAGCTCAGGGTGCCTCTGACAGCAAAATCAGGCTGGAGACAATTTGGATGGGGCTCTGCCCCCGCTTGGCTGGTGTTCCCATGGAGTGCAGAAGGGAAAGGCTGGGGACAGGTGGGGGCTGACTCAAAGCCCTCGTTTGCATCTTATTCCTTACTGCAAAGCTCTGGATACAGACAATTACAGCCTGACCTTTATAGATGCTAACCACAAAAAAAATAAAAGGAAATGAAAATAGACTTAAGCCAAGGGGAAGAGCCAGGCCAGCACCAACCCCCTGAGCAGCAGCACTTGGCCCTGGTGTGGCCACCTGAAGGTCACAAACACTGGGCCACATGTCCCCTTGTCACCCCCAAACTCTCCGTGCAGTGTCCAAGCCCCACTCCCATCCCTGCTGCTCCTCCTGGCACCACAGAAACAGCTTTTTCCAGCACAGAGGCACTGCTGGAGAAATATCAGCTATCAGCAGGTACCTGAGTTGTCTTAATCCTCCCTAAATCCCAAATCAGCTGCTGTTAATCTCCCTGTCCTATCAAACAGGGAATTTTCTGGGCGCCAGCTGCTGGGTGAAGCGACAGCAGCAGCTTACAGTCCCCCTCCCCAGGGCTGGTGTCAGAGGGGTTCTTAAAGAAAGGAGGCATTTAGAACAGGACAAAATTTGCACATTTTAAAGCAGCAGAGCAGTAAGAAAGTGCTTTTGATGGAATTCAGTTGTTTTTCACTGTACAGCACCAAGCACCAACGCTCTGCCACTGCCCAGGGCAGGCAGTGACACTGGGGACCTGCCCAGGAAGAGACAGGGGGGTGGAGGGGACACAGCAGCAGCAGCTTCACTGAGAAAGGGACACCGAGGTGGGAGATGGCAGAAGCTATGGATTCAGCACACAGGGACTTCTGCAGAATGACCCCATGGTGCCCCTGCAGTGAATCCAGGTGTGGGCCAGGATCCCTCCACAGCTGGGGTCCCCCTTGTACCTCAGCATCCCCGGCACAAGGGTCGGATCCCACCCCAGACAACAAACCATGGGGTGCACAAACAGCCCCAGACACTCCCACAGCGTTGTACTTCGACCCCACGGTTACAGCTTTCCCAGCAATGCTGCTCCTACGTGGCCCAGTGCCCTGCAGGTTCCCTTCCCTCCCAGGGAAAGGCAAGCAGGCAGCAATCCAGGCTCCAGGAGTGAACCTGGTAAAGAACATCTGCCTGAAATGCAAACAAGCAGCCCCAAACACACGCAGGGCAGGGCTGGCAGCTCCCCAGGCCAGCACCCCTGTCCCCTCTGGGGCTGTGGAGGCTCCTGCCCAGCCACCACAGGGGTATCTCATCCCAGCTGGATCAGCCAGGAAAGGAGCTGTGGGAGGGAAAAACCTGCTGGAGCAGAGAGGCACAGAGAGAGAGCAGAGCTAAAGGCACCGAGCACCTTCCACCAAAGGAACCCCCACTCCATGTTTTCCCTGAAAGCAGAGTTTTTCCAAGCACCAAAGGAGGCCTCTCAAACGAGCAGGGTGTCTGTAAAGCAGAGGAAAAGCAGATGTGCAGAAGGCTGTTATGGGCAGTGGGACAGGGAGGCTGCAGGTAAACACATGGAGCATTCCTGGACTCTGAGCTGATCCGGGAGGATGGATTAAGGAATGTCCCCACATTCCTGATCACAAATATCAGCCATGAGATCAGATTCAGGGTGGATTCAGCTCTCTGTGAAACACCAGTGCCCAACCAGGGCCCTGCAGCCAGCAGGCACCTGGGGGGAAGCACGAGAACAATGCAAGCCTTAAGGACCTGGAGCCCCACAGAGAGACCCAGACACTGCTGTGACCCTGCCAGTCCCACCAGTGACAAAGAGAAACAGAGAAATCCAGGAAGGGACATCCCTGCTCCCACGTGTATGTCAGGGCAGGGAGAGCAAAGGGACAACACGGGGTCACGCAGAGTTTGGGGACCCAGAGCAGCCCCAGCACCATGGGCAGGGGCACACTGGGGTTCAGGCTGCACCCCTGCCCTGGTGTCACCCCTGCACTGGTGTCACATGGACAGAGGTCACCGCAAATACAGCTGAACAAGGAGCACTCAAGCATTCCTGTCTTTTTTGACAAACAGCTTCCACTTGCTGCCTCCCCCACCTCGATTTGCCCATTCCCCCCAGGCTGCACTCCCAGCACATCCCTCCAGCAGAGCCAGGCAGGGCTGGGCAGGAGCAGCCAGGGTCCCCTGGCCACAGAGCCAGGCTCCAGCCTCCTTCCACCCTGGAGAGAAGCTGTGGTGAAATCCAGCTCCACTGCCCACCCAGGCACACTGAGCTGAGCTGGGTGTTGAAATGAAGTTGGGATTAAAGAAAAGAAAGACCTGGTCAGCTTGAGAAAAAGGGAGGAAAAACCCAACAGACCGACAGACCCGGGATGACAAAACACACAGGCTGCAACACAAGGGGGTCCAGGGGCTGAATGTGTGGGGCTTCCACCTCTGCAAGCCAGAGCTGGGACCAGGCACCACGGGCTTCTCCTGCCCCAGCAGAGCGGTGGCACGTGCCAGGTCCCAGGGAACACAACCTTCCAAGGAGACAGGGAAGTGGCACCTCCAGGATGAGCAGCACCTACCGAGGGTGGGAGAGGCCCCAGAGGCTTCCTGGCAGTGGGACATGGAGGGTCCTGGCAGTGGGACATGGAGGGTCCTGGCAGTGGGACATGGAGGGTCCTGGCAGTGGGACATGGAGGGTCCTGGCAGTGGGACATGGAGGGTCCTGGCAGTGGGACATGGAGGGTCCTGGCAGTGGGACATGGAGGGTCCTGGCAGTGGGACATGGAGGGTCCTGGCAGTGGGACATGGAGGGTCCTGGCAGTGGGACATGGGGGGAGCTGGCAGCGGGGGGACCCAGCAGTAGGACACGGGGGGACCTGGCAGTGGGACATGGGGGGACCTGGCAGTGTGGGGACCCAGCAGTGGGACAGTGGGGGCAGCTGGCAGTGCGGGGACCCGGCAGTGGGACATGGGGGGACCCAGCACACTTACAGCCTTTGGCTTGAAGGGGGGCTGGATCTCCTTGCGCTCCAGCTTGTCCCAGTCGATGTAGCGGAAGAAGGCGTGCTCCTTGATGTCCCGCTCCCCCTCGGGGCCGCAGCCCAGGCGCTTGGCGGGGTGCTTGGTCATCAGCTGGGGACAGCAGGGAGGAACAGTCACAGCGTGTCCCGCTGTCCCCCAAATGTCCCCTCTGAGAGGCCCCCAGGGAGCTGTGTTTCCCAGCTGGACTCCCTGCACCAGGGTCCCTTCTCCTCCAGATGCCTTTGGGGCTCCAAGGAGAGGACACTGAGGAAGAAGCTGGAGTGACTCAGGGACAGGGAAGGTTGACAATGGCTTATGAGAGCAGACTGTGCAGATGGCAGGTACACGAGCACTGGTGGGATGAGCACATCCCCTTTCCGTCTGGGAACGAAGCTGGTTTGCCAAGGAACAGCCCCGGGGTGCTGGCAGGACTCCCTCAGCACCTGGCTGCAGCAGGGGAGCTGCCCAGCGCTCCCTTTGCTTGGCACAAACTTCTCAGCATCTGCAGAGTTAACTCTAAAACCCACTGCCCCTTTAGGATGGACAATCTGCCCTCCAAAACTTCCATCAGCCCTGGAAGCAGAACCCCCTCACCCCCTGTGTGGCAGCACAGACACGAGGTGGATTTCTAATCAGAGAGTCAATTTGGAGGAAAAATAGCACAAAGAGTCCATTAATGTTGTTTATCATCTAAACTTCTCCTCTTTGCTGGCTCAGAAAGGGAAAGGGGCCCCAGGAATTACGGGCAGCTGTACAACATTAATATCCTGGGGCAGGGTTTGAGCCCTGTTCAGAGATCAGATGGAGATTCCAGAGATTCACAAGACGTTGATAAGGATGGAGAATATGAGCTTTATACCTGCAACAAAAGCACTGCTTTATTAAAAGCAGGACAGTTCATCCTGATGCCAGGGCTGTGCAGAGGCTGCAGCAAGCCTGGCTCCGTGTCCCAGGGCTGGGGGTCTGGGGGAGCCCCGGGAGGGACAGGAGGTGACAGTGTTCCGGCTGGGGAGATGAGACACCTCCCCCCCTCTGCCTGGACACAGGTCAGCCCTGCCACCCCCATGGCACAAAACAAACTTGCTCAGGAAAGCTGATCTTTGACAGCTGCAACAGGGCACTGAAAGCAAGGAAAACCCTGGGAAAGAAACCCCCAAACCTAAAACCCTGAAAAGACAAAAAAACCCCACCCTCCAACAAATACAAGGTGAGAGCAGAGCCACCAACTGCTCTGTGAGCAAACAGCTCTGCATCCCTGGCCTCCAGCTGTGATGGCATCTGCAGCTGGAAGAGTGATGGAGAGTGGCTTCCGTGAGCAGCATCCCCCTGGAAAGCCCTTCTGCAAACAGCGAGGGCCTGGCAGGCTCTGCAGGCTGGGCCAGGGATTTTCCAGCCTCGGCTCAGGGCAAGGATGTGACTGGCATCAGCATCAGCCTTGCAGAGCCCGTCCTCAAGCAGGGAGCCAGGCTGCAGCCAAGCTGGTGGGCCAGGGAGGGAGGGGCCAGGGGCTAGCAAAAACAAAAGCAAGAATATTTTTCCAAGTTGCTTTTCGTTAATAATTGAGTTTCCCTCGGCATTGCAGCACACAGCCCTTTATAAAATAAAAACCCAACAACAAATCCCAGAAGCCTGGGAAGGTGGCAGAGGGGATGTGTCCTGGCCTCTGGAACACTGCAGCCCTGATGGGCTTTCCTCAGGCAGCAGCACCGGCGGAAATGCCACCCAAAACACCAAAACAGGCGAGGGCAGAGGTTTCTCCAGCTCCCTGCTGGGTTTGTGCCCTGCTGGCAGCCCTGCCACACCCAACACAAACAGCTCGGGGCAGCTCATCAAGGCGCATTCCACTGTATTCCAGGGGAAAACGTAAACACTTGGTTCCCAGCTTACTAAAAAATTCTTAAATCCGACACAGAGTTTTAATTAAAAGTGCCTGGTGTAGAAGTTTGGCGGTGGCAAAAAACGTCATGAGGTTTTGAAACAACGGTAACACAGAGGGAACCACCAGTCTGCTACAGAAAAGCACAGGAATTTCTGGAGAACCAGCCCTCGGTGCCTGCCCAAATGTCCTCCCATGCAGCCTCCCATCTCCAGAGTGAGAAAAGCCACGGCAGCTAACCCAGCAGGCGCGGCAGTCGCAGTCGCTGCTCCTTGATTTACAGCACCCACGTTGTGCCTGCTGCAGCAGCAAACAAAGCCAGCACAGCCTGGGCCCCGCTCCAGCCTCTGCTGCCCCGGCCCGGGGGATGCTCAGCAGCACTGGGTGTCCCCCACCCCCTGCCTGAGCAGGAGCACGCTGGATTTTCCCTTTCCATCCCAAACAACACCACCGAGAGGATGGGAGATGGTGACAGCCTCTGTGGGAACCCCCTCCAGCCACGCTCTGGTTTCTGAATCCAGGACTCGATTTTCCTGCATCCTGCTGACTGTGGCACGGCAGCACCCCCTCCCTGTGCCCCATTCCAGGTGGGAACTCCTGCAGCAGCTTTTCCCCACGGGACAAGTGAATATTCCTCTTTTAACACCAGCTCAGAATCCTGGCAACGCCAGGAAGAGGCTCTGAAATGCCGCAGTGGGAGCGCTAAGCGCAGGATGTGTCATTTGGAGATAGAAACACTATTTTGAGATAGAGAACACTCAGATATTTTCAATATTAACTATTATAAGCAAACATTTCTTAAATTCCTACACAAACACTTATTTATAGCAGTGTGTGGCACTGGGGGGTGAGATGAGGCTCAGTCCCAAGCACACAGAACAACATCAGGACCTCGCCAGCCTTTATCCATCACAGCCCAAATTAACTCAGGCTGCAATTAAGTCAGGCCTAGGCCCAGTCCATGGAGAGCCCAGCTTGAGATGCTGGGCAAGGCAGAGCTTCACTGCAAATTATGAGACAGGATAATGAAAATCCTGCCCTGACCTCATGGAGACACCACCAGAGCTTCAGGTTGTGCTGAAGGGCAACTTATCACAGCCAAGTGGAAGGATGAAGGTTTTGTATCTCATCTTGGGAAAACTGTTTTAGAATCACACCCATTTTCCCTGAGCATTATTTTTCATTCCAGGCAAAGGTTCACTGAGCTGCCCTGTCCTCACCTGGTGGGGCACAGGGTGTCTGGGCAGAAGCCCTCCCTTCCCACCCCCCAGCCAGCACCCCAGTTCTCTCCTGACCCTCCCCTGCCCCCAGGCCAGCCCCAGGTCCCAGCTGTATTTTGGCTCAGTGTAAGGGCACAGGGAGGATGCAGGTGTTGTTTTTACCTGGGTTTAGCTCCTACACACACAGTAGCACGAGCTTTAGCACTGGAGGGCACGGGCACCAGAACCCAACAGAGTCACACCCTGGCCATGCTGGGGAGCAGTGGGGTGGGCTGGGACCCCCAGGGGTGCAGGCTCTCACTCCCCACACTCCCCCAGCCCAGCAGAGGACCCAGCCCAGCCCTTACCCCTTTGCAGATCGCCACTGCCTCCTTGGACATGGACTTGGGGTAGGCGACGTTGTGCTCCATGATGGACTGGAAGAGCTCGTCTTCATCCTCTCCCTCAAAGGGGGCCTGGAGCAAAGCAGGCACAGCTTCAGGGGCGTTCCTGGATCTCACAGCTCCCGTGTGCTGCTGTGCTCCTTGGCCACGGAGCCAGCCCCGGCTGTGCCACACAGTGACAGGAGTCCTGCCGCTGCAGCCCCTGGGGTGACCAGTGTCACCCCAGCTCAGGGAGATGCCCCGGGGCAAATCCCAGGGCAGCCTGTGCTGGCAATGGAACGTGCCCCAGCCCGGAGGAATCGGTCCAAACCCAATCACCTGGCCAGCCAGCATCTCGTAGAGCAGGACTCCGAATGCCCACCAATCCACGGACTTGCCGTAGGGCTGGTACGCGATGATCTGCAAACAAACCAGAAACATTTCACCCCGAGCCCGGGGCACAGGGCAGGGCCACGCCGAGCTCCCGCGGCTCACAAGGACGGCGTTATCCCCCGGGACACATTTCAGCACTGAAATCCCTCCCCGGAGCTCAGCCCGGGTCCCTCCCCAGCAGCCTGGGAAATTCGGGTGTGAACACTTCACACCATAAAGAGCTGGAAAAGAAAAGAGCACTTAAAAGAAATCCCCTGCCCTGTGCTGTCCCCCACTGCCGGTTTGGGGAGGTCACAGCCCGGCAGGGGACACACCCCGGCAGGGGACACAGCCCGGCAGGGGACTAGCGGCTTTGTTCAGAGGGAATCACACACGGGGCCGTTCACAGGCTGTCCCTGTCACCTGGGCACGCAGAGCTCTGGTTGGAATAGAAAAAGGCCCAGAAATGGGTCAAGCAAATCGCAGGACAGTTTTACCCCGAAGCCACAGTGGCCTGAGCACATTGCAGCTCGCTGAGGGAGGAGGCACAGAGCAGCAGAAGGGCCCACGCTGGAGCCTGGCCATGGCACCACAACCACACAGCCCCACTGCTGCTCCCAAATGCAGTGGGATTGCTCCTCTGAGACCCACGGGCAGCAGGCTTTAATGCCTTTCCTGGGTGCCAAAGGGATTTGCATCCTAATTTCCCATTTGCTGTTTTCCTTTTGGAAAAAGACAAATTACAGCAAGGAGAAGAAAAGAAGAGTTAAAGTGAAAACACTTGGGCAAACACATGGAGAACTGGTCATTTGTCCTGCTTTGAAGGAGCATTAATCACCCACAGTCACAAGCTCTGCACCAACACCACCAGTATTAATCCTGGTGGGATGAGGGATGGATCCAATAATGGGAAACCTCACTGGGTGCAGCAAACACAATGTGGTTTAGCACACAAGTGCACTGATGTCCTAGCAAAGAGAATCTCTTTCTCTAAAACACTTAAATTAATAAATATTAACGTCATTGTTGCAAATTCAGCCCAGTGACAAGAGTTTAGAGGGATACTTTTAAGTGAAGGGAAGAGACATTTGAGAATAATTACTCCTCTGAATTTCACAGAAATTGTGAAAACTAAACTGTGCCCATACAGCACTTCATGGAGGTGTCACGTGTGACTCTGTCACATCAGTAAGAACCAAATGCAAAGTCATTTTGTGGGGATCTAGAGCCATGGATGGGAAGCCTCTCCCCATCACACACACGGCCCCTCACTGCCAACAGTGAG
This sequence comes from Leptocoma aspasia, assembly GCA_013399835.1. NCBI lineage: Eukaryota > Metazoa > Chordata > Aves > Passeriformes > Nectariniidae > Leptocoma > Leptocoma aspasia. The sequence goes on along the minus strand of VXAX01006508.1, from coordinate 190,258 downwards.
CTGGAGAGATCTAAGGATTACCACTCCACATGAAAATCTTATCCACTGATAATTCCCTGTTTCTCACTGATTGTGTTGTGCTGGAAGCCTTTATCACACACAGCGAGGGGCAGAGCTGAGCTCCTGGGTTTGCCATTTCCAGGAGCAAGGGAACCAGTGAGGAGCAACCTGCGGTGGGTCTGAGCGTACACAGGACAGAACAGGCACAGAGCTGCTGGCAGGATGGACATGGAAAAACCCCCACGAGGGGAAACACGGCAGGGAGAGCAGCATGAGGATGTGCTGCTCCTTGAGGTGGAAGCAGGACACAGCACAACAGGGGCAGATCCCCCCCGGTTCCCTTAGGGGGATGGACAGAGCCGAGGACATGGACTTTGCAGGCTGCTGGTGAATTCCTGAATGTCCCTCCCTGTTTCAGCTGGAAACTGCCCCCAGCAGGGTCACCCCACGGGGGGGGAGCAGCAGGGAGGCACAGGGATCACACCGGAGCCGCTCCCGTCCCTACCTCGGGCGCGATGTAGTCCGGAGTGCCACAGAAGGTCTTGGTGGTCACCCCGTCCCAGATGTTCTCCTTGCACATGCCAAAGTCGGCGATCTTTATGTGCCCCTCGCTGTCCAGCATCACATTGTCCAGCTTCAGGTCTCTGCAGGGCGAGAGCAAACCCGTGGCACAACACACAAGGCAGAGCCCTGCTGCGGCTGAGCTCCGCCTGCGTCTCACACCCAGACCCTTTGGAGGAGCACGTTTGGGAAACGAGTGAAAATAAGTCAGAGATCTGTCAGGATGGAGTGCTGATTTCACTTTTAACCCACAGGAATGCCGTGCTGGGCACAGCGCTTTGAAGTGTGCGATGGAAAACACTCATCTGGCAGGAGACGGATTTAATTGATTTTTTCCTTTCGCTCCCGTGAAAATCAAAGTGCACTTAGAGCTCTCGTGATGGAGAAACACCTACTCAGCACAAGTCCCTGCCTCACCTGTGCTCTGCTCCCCCCAAAGTACAAAGCAGCTGTGTTTCCCTCTGGTCCTCACCCCCAGAATACCTGTTTGTGGTACCCAGCCCCAGGAGCTCTGCTCCTTTGCACAAACTGTGGAGGTGGATCCAAGCGCAGATCCTCGGATCCGAATCCCAGCCCTGAGCCACCACTCCAGAGGTGGGTGCTCCAGCCACAAGGGCACTTCTGTAGCAAACACTGGGTATTTTGGTGCAGTGGGTACATTCCTGCTGGGTTTAAGGCTGTATTTTCCAATCATCATGTCAGTGCTCAGAACCCTGACAGGCCAAAGGCAGACGGACATGAGCTGGGTTTGGATTCAGAGGAAGGAAGGAAGCAGAGCCACTGGGGACCAGCAGACCTAGAATCTCTCCACAGCAGCTGATGGCAAAAAACAGCCCTCACGTCAAGTTTGTTCCACTTCTTTCATCTTTAGCATCTCCTGACTCCAGCAGCACTGTTGGCATCTCCCTTCACAGAGCACTTAATGGTATGTGACACTCATTAGGATGCTCTGCTCCACCCTGGGCTCTGGGAATTCTCCCAAGCAGGGAAGAGCAGTGAACGCTGGTTTCAGAGCTAAACCAGCAGCCTGTGAGCCTGGTCCCGCACATGGCAGTGACCCAGCTACCTCTGGCTGCTGGAATCATATTGGGAATGGCAAAGAAGCCTCAGTGGCTGAAGCAGAAGTGACAGGGTGGTACTGCAGAGCTCGGAACAAGCCACGGGCAAGCGCTGACTCCAGTGGCAATGGTAAGAGAGCAGTGCCCTGCAGCCAAATTCGGGGCTTGGAGCTGGTCCAGGCTGCCAGGGAGCATTTGTGTTTTGTGGAGAGGAACACATGGAACAGGGGCAGGAGAGAACCAGAGCTGCCTTCCCGTGAACCGGGCTAAAGCAGGAACCCACCCCAAACCAGGGGCATCCCGCGGCTCCCAGCTCCCTTTTGGGACACACCACGTGTGGAATGTTGGAGTCAGTGATCCCACAGGTCTTTTCCAACCTTAAGGATCCTGTCATGCTACCTGTGGGCAGCTGCCACACCCCGTCCATGGCACGGGCAGGACCCCCGAGCAGCTCTGCCCATGGCTCCGGCTCTGGGTGGAGCTCGGGGAACGGAGGGAGGGAGGGAGGGAGAGGAGCCCGCTCACCTACCGATAAATGATGCCTTTGCTCTGCAGGAAGAAGAGCCCGATGGCTATTTCTGCTGCATAGAATCTGAAAGAGGAGGTTTAAAAGGAAGACTGATAATTACAGGAGATAAATGAAAACCTCCCCAATCGGATGGCAGCGAAGGAAACGCGTCAGGCAGATGTGACCAAAGGACAAGGCAGCCGCGGCAGAGAAATTCCAGAGAAGGATCACACGGGGATGATCCGAGGCAGCCTGAGCTGGCAGGGGGCAGCGATGCCACCGGGCTGCTGGGGGCTGTCACTTCTGGTTACACAAATCCAGCAGGAGCCGGATCCACGGCTGCTCCTCACGGGACGCTGGCAGCGCGGCTCGGAAAGCCAGCCCTGCTCCTGGAGCCAGCAGGCACTGCCACCACTGCCCCTGGGAATATTCCGGGTCTCAGAGGGCTCTGCCAGACACCAGACACCGGTTCAGCCCAGCAGGCTCTGCTCAGCGTTTGTGGGCTTTATGTGAGCATCTGAAGGCTTTCAGGAACACATCCTGCTCTGCCCAGCTCTCAAGGAACAGGAGCCAAGAGCCCCCAGTTAACACTTGGGTTGGCCACCCTGGCAGAGGAGCCAAAACCCAACATCCCTCTCGTCCCCTGGGAAAGGACCAGGCAGAGCAGAGGCCTGGTGTCTCCCAGGAAGCCTCCACACCTCCCTGCCTCGTGCCTTTAGGTACCTAAATTTATCTATTTAGCTCAATTACTTACAAGTACAATGTACCCCAAGGGTGAGGTGGAGGCACCAGCATCTGGCAAAGACTTCTGCATCTCCCCATTCCTGATTTCTGCCCTGGAGCTGCACTGCAAAGTCTGTGCCTTGGGCTCTGTTTCCAGCCCCGTGACACACGTGGGTACATGCCACAGCTACCCCAAAGGTGCCAAAGCACTGCACTTACACAGCGTGGGGCTCCTTGAACCTCCCGACCTGCTGGATCTGGTACATCAAGTCCCCACCATTCACATATTCCATCACAAAATACAAGCGATCCTGAAGGAAAAAAAAGCAAGCAATTAGCAACAGGATAATCAGAGCAGGGAATCTGCAGGGGTCAGAAACAGGAACCAAGGTGACTGGCAGCTCCAATCTGTAATTCCAGGGAAATTCAGCCACCATCCCTGTGCTCCCCCAGGCTGCAGGGGCTGCTGCTCATACAGAGCCCATAAGCACTAATTCCTTGGGAATGCTCAGGAATGGAGCTCTGCCCCTCTGCAGACAGATCCGCTGGAGAAGGTGGGTGGAGGAGTCCCTAAAGCAGAGGTTTTTCACTTCCCAGGAATACATTTGCTCTTCTTGACAGAAGCCATTTTCAGAGTGTTGTTCTGCAGGTCCTTGCTGACATTTCCCCAGGCACTCCATGGCTTCAGTCAAGGCATGCACGGGAGACATGAGCAGTTCCCATGGGGACCAAACCCCATCCACGACCACCAGGACTCAGCCAAGCAGCAGGAGGGGTGTGTGACACTGTGCCCTCTCCCAGGATGGCAGTGCTGGGGGTGCACAGGTCTGCAGGGGACCCCATGTGAAGCTGGGGAGGCAGGAGGGGGCTGCACCCCTCTCCTCACTCCTTCCAGCCCGGGCTGAGGGGTCACTCTGGCCGTGTTCACATGGGGCCAAGGGAGTCCAGGGGAGGCCACGGGGCTGCTCCCAGGGCTGGAGCCCCTCTGCTCTGGAGCCAGGCTGGGAGAGCTGGGGGTGCTCACCTGGGGAAGAGAAGGCTCCAGGGAGAGCTCAGAGCCCCTTCCAGGACCTAAAGGGGCTCCAGGAGAGCTGGAGAGGGACTGGGGACAAGGGCCTGCAGTGCCCTCCATGCATGAGAGCCCAGGGACAGCCCCGGGCTGCCCCATCCCACCCACAGGAGGAAGGAAGGACACAGAGGCTGGAGCACTGCAGGAGCTGCAGGTTGGCAGCATTACATAATAAAAAATTTCCCATTGCTCATTTCCTCCTTAAATAAGCCTTGCCCTGCTTTTCAGACAGGAAGGACAGGGAGCCCACAAGAGATGCAGCTGGAGCACTGCCATAACCAGGGCTGGGGGGGAGCTGGGCTCAGCACCCATGGGACATTCCCAGCCAGAGGAGTGGGCTCAGCACCCACAGGACATTCCCAGCCAGAGGAATTGGCTCAGCAGCTGCTGCCCCCAGCTCAGCCCCCCGGCTGTGGGGCAGCCCCAGGGATCAAACACAGCAGTGCTGGGGCAATGGGGCTGTGTAAAACACGTGGCACTGAGGGCTAGAGCGGGGAATTCGGCTTTTCAGCTGCCTGGGGATTCGGGAGCACCCCCTGTGTGGAGGACAGCCCTGGCAGGAGCTGGCCAGCCCCCGGGGAGCCACGTGCGCCAATGTCACCTTGAGCAGCCACCGCCGCGGCAGCCAGCCCGTGACAGCACGGCAGAGCGGAGCAGCGCCGGGCTGGGCTGCAGCTGCCTCCTAAATATATCGATCTGCTTCAAGGAGGAAGAATATTAAAAAGACGGGCTCTTGAAGCAGCCAGCTGAGCTCTAAAAGCGGGAGCTGAGCTTTCCCCGTTTGGGTGGGGACGGGAGCGCTGGTGCTCGGGAAGCGGCGCCGTGACTCAGGCGGGCAGATGGCTGCGCTGCCCACGGGCTGCGGGCACGGACGGGCACCGAGCTGCCCCGGCTCCTGTCCGTGCCACAAGGGACGGCGTCTGGCCAAGGCTGGAGCAGCCAAACCCGCTGAGCAGCAGCACAGCACGCAGATGGAGATCCACTGCAGAGGCTGGCATGGAGCTGGTGACACTCCCCCGTCGCTGGGCAGCCGGGGTGACACTCCCAGGGCTCCTTTCAGTGCCCTTCTAATTAACTGCTCCATCCCCTGCCTGGCTGCACGCTGGGAACAAGACGCAGAGCCAGGACAACAGCCACGCTCCCCACCCACCCCTTGCTAGATATTAGGGAGAAATTCCTCCCTGGGAGGGTGGGCAGGCCCTGGCACAGGGTGCCCAGAGCAGCTGTGGCTGCCCCTGGATCCCTGGAAGTGCCCAAGGCCAGGCTGGACAGGGCTTGGAGCAGCCTGGGACAGTGTAAGGTGTCCCTGCCCATGGATGATCTTCAAGGTCCCTTCCAACCCAAACCATTCCAGGACTCTGTGATTTACCATCTCCGTGTGGCTGTGGCTGCTGTGCCCTTCACTGCCGTGCCCCAGGGGTCACAGCAAAGGCACAGCTCACCTGGGGACACCCAGCTCACCCCCCTCCCAGAGCCCAGGCTCTGACCTGGGACCTTTCAGAGCACCCCAGATCCCCCAGCAAGGGCACCTCTCACCCTCCAGCCCCAGGCAGGAGCTCTCTCCTTGCTCATCTTCCCTTTTTCTTTAAAAGGCAGATTTAGGGCTTTTCTCTCTCCCGAAGCCGCTGAGCCAACAGCCCTGGTGGAGAATTGTGCTCTGGACTGTGCTCCCAGAAATCAAAGTGCTTTGTGCCAGCGTTTGATAATACACCCTGCTATACATTTTGATTACATTACAAATACGATTACTATTAAGCTACTATAGGTCTGCCAGGAATAATCCCGCGCTGACTCACTTCAGATGCCAGGGAGATGCTGTGTGAAATAGCTGCTCCTGCCACGTTCTGATTGCTGTGCTGCAAAGCCGGGCCGCAGGCTTTAAATACACTCAATGTGTTTGGTAAATGAAATTTCTGGGACAATATTAAAATGTAATCCTCCTGGAAAGCATTGTCATCGTTCTAAAGGACTCTGCTGATTCCCTCTGCCGGCTCCCACTGACGTGTACCTGGACATTCTCATTCACAGCCTGCTCGAGGGCTCGGATTGCATTAAAGGTCCTCTGTCGCCCCTCTCCACTCCTGGCTCGTACAAACCCAATCACACACCCACGGAAAAGTGGATTTCCAGCAGTTTGGATTAGGTTTCCCCCTTTGCTCTGGGCTTTGATCAGAGGAATGAGTCCTGGGGAAAAGTGCAGCACTTTGCTACTGAACCATAAGGGACATTGTGGGCTGGGGGCACTGGGGGGCTGGGAAATCACCTCTAGTGGCACAGCAGCCCCCTGGTGAGCACATCTCAGGGTGCAGCTGTTGTGCATTACACTTCCATGTCACACACTCACATTTTGGTCCTGGAGGCACTTTTGCAGTGACCTGGAGAGGGTGTGAGGCTGCCAAGGCAGAGAATACACAATTGCTTTGGCAAGTGCAGCAATGTACAGAGAACATAAAATCCTGGAATGGTTTGGGTTGGAAGGGACCTTAAATCCCATCCAGTGCCCCCCTGCCATGGGCAGGGACACCCTCCCCTGTCCCAGGCTGCTCCAAGCCCCATCCAGCCTGGCCTGGGACACCATTCCAAACCATTTCCCAAAGTGTCAGGCTCCCAGCCCTCAGGGTCTCCAGCCCACCAGGCCCCTTGGTGGGGACCAGCCCTTACCATGGTCTGGAAGCAGGAGTGGAGCTGGGTCAGGAAGGGAGGCTTCCCCGAGAGCGCCAGGACACGCTTCTCCACCATGGTGCACTCCACGTCATCGTCCTGGATCACCACGTCCTTCTTCAGGATCTTCACGGCGTAGAGCTCGTCCGTGCCCTTCCTCTCTGCCAGCATCACCTGCACGAGGGACAGGACACGTGTGGAGCCACGGGAACCTGGATCTGCAGTGCCTGCAGCTGCAATAGCCACAGCCAGTGGCTTGTTGTCCTGCAGCTCCCCTCCTAGCCCTGAGGAGAGCTGCAGGTGCCAGACCACAGACAGCTGCCAGGGCTGCTCCCAAAAGCATTTCGGGGCTCTGAGTCTAAGGGGTGACATCTCCTCCCTCACCATTGCAATCACTGATTGCCTCGAGGAGCCCAGCCCAAGGGGTTTGATGGTGTCTGAGCCCAGCTCAGCCTCCAGCACCCCTCACCCCTGAGTCAGGGCCTGGTTTGGCACCCCCTGAGTGCCACCAGCACTGGGGGAGGGTGTCAAGAGGCTGAACACAGAGTCCATCAAATTACAAGGTGGTAAATATTTGAGGGGGAAAAGAATTAGTCTCTAGTGAATAGTAAGAAAAAACCCACATGATTTTCTCTGCCTCACCCCCTCCCTCCACAACAGTGAGCAAACCCCATCACCTGCTGGTTCATCACCCAGCCAAGGCCCCTCTCAGCCAGGAGAATCCACCCAACCTCCCATTACCAACCAGTCCCACCCATTTGCAGGTCTATTTATTGCAGTAAATGTGATTCACTGCTTCTGCTGGTGTAAATCCCTCGGGTTAATCCCATCAGCCCAGCGAGGGTCCCCTGCCCGACCCACCACGCTCCATCAGCCTAAGCTGCTCCTTGGGCTGCCAGCAAATAAACCGACTCTGAAACCCCACTTTGGTTCCTGTTTTCCCTCTCACACGCTCTCATTGCCTCAGATTGGAGTGCTGGGTGGAAATGAATTGCTTTTCATTTGGAGGAGTCGGCAGAAATCCCCCAGTCGCATCAGGAATGGCAGCTCGGGGTTTGGGAAATAAATTATGTGAAGTCAGCATCGATAGGGTGGAACTGAAATGTGCTTCAGGCTGGGGCAGATGGCCAGAGGACACATGGATGGGTCTCAGGGTGACTTCAGAGACACCAAGGACAGCAGAATTAACCCTCTGGTGTCCCACAGGCTGCCCGGGGCGCTGGGGGAGTCCCATCCCTGGAGGGATTTCACAGATGTGTAGTTGTGGCACTTGGGGACAGGGGGTAGTGGTGGCACTGCTGGGGTTGGACTCGATGGTCTCAGAGGGCTTTTCCAAGCTCAGGGATTCTGTGATTCCATTCTGGGACACAGCCTGAGGATCAGGGATGATGAGGCAGGGGACACAGCCTGAGGACCGAGGTCTTCGGTGCCACCCACTTGTTTGGGTGCAGGGACCAGGGACCAGCTGTTTGTGAGTGGCTCTGGAGCATTCCCAGCTCCTGGGGGAGCCTGGCTGTCCGAGACACGCTGCTGGTCAGGATTAGCTGGGACTGGCACCGGGGCTCCTCAGTGCCAAGGGCTCTGGAGAAGGCTCTGACATTCCCATTCCCAATCCCACGGGTGGGATGGGGCTGCAGCGGCCACACCCACGGCTCATCCCGCGGCAGGGCTGAGCCGGGGCTGTGGCAGGGACCTCGGGATGGGATTTACTCACCTGCTGATCCTAGAGGAACCTTGGGAACCCAGAGCAGCTCGTTGTGATGCTGGGATGGAACCCAGCAAGGCACTGGGACCAGCTGTGGCTGCCCCTGGATCCCTGGCAGTGCCCAAGGCCACGTTGGACGCTGGGGCTTGGAGCAGCCTGGGACACTGGGAGGTGTCCCTGCCCACGGCAGGTACTGGGTGGGATTTAAGGTCTCTCCAACCCAAGGCATTCCCTGTTTCTGTGCCAGGGCAGCTGCCTCACACAGTGTCTGCACCTCTGCCCTCCCCTGTGGTTCTGCCCAAACAGAACTGCTTTGGTTCATTGCCTCCATTTATCACCATTTTACACCAGCTGAGCTTTACAAGGCACCACGCACAGGTGCTAAAACCAGAGCTAATTTTTAGATGATAAAAGCAGAAGTGCTTTGGCTGCTCAAAACGGGTGGAAAAGAAGTAGTAACCACTCCAGGAACATATTTTGAGGGAAAATTAAACCTGTTACCTGAGTGTAAGAGCATTATATACATCATCAGTTATATACAGACCTGCCTTGCCATCCACAGCCCTGTCAGGGGAAAGTAACTAAAGTAAAAAAAGTAAAAAAGGGGAAAGTGAACTAAAGCAGAGAGCCTCAGAGCCTGGCATCTGCTTCTGCCCTGAAGGGACCTTGCTGAGGACGTGGCTCCCACCCCGCTCTGCAGAGCTTGTCTGGGGTACCCCCATAAATGCAAAAACTGCTCAGGGCTATCCATGGCTGTGAATGGCTCATGAGGCAGCTGCCCAGTGGCATGGCAGCACAGCTGAGCCAGCCCTGCTCCCTGGCACGCCAAAGGGAAAAGGGCCTTGCAGCTGCTGGGAACCAGCTGGGGGATACCTCGGGAATGGCCAGGTGTGTGCCCAGGAGGGCAGGCTGGAAACCATCCGGGAATCTGGGCTGGATTCCCCTCTCCTGTGTTACACAATCCCAGGATCCTTTAGGTTGGAAAAGCCCTCCCAGCCCATGGAGTCCCAGCTGTGCCCCATGCCCACCTTGTCCCCAGCCCAGAGCACTGAGTGCCACATCCAGACACTCCTCGGACACCTCCAGGGATGGACACTCCAAACCTCCTTGGGCAGCCCCTTCCAGTGCCTGAGCACCCTTTCCAAGGGGAAATTCCTCCGGATGTCTTCCTGATGTCTGAAGGTGTTCAAACACCAAAGATCCAAACAGCCAAGTGCCCCCAGCACAGCCCAGAGCCTGGGATGGGTGACAGGGGGAGCAGGGAGCCAGGCTCGCCCATGCCCTGCCCTGCTGCCAGGTTTCACACCCAGAGCAGAGCAGAGCAGAGCTTGGAGGTGATCACAGCCCAGGAGAGCTCTCTCTGCACTGGAGCCCGGAGCTGCAGCGGCCAAAGGCTCCGCCCTGCTCAGCACAACAACACAGACCCCGAACAGCCTGACAGCTCGAGAGGCCGACAGATTGATTAGCTGCAAAAATATGAGCAAGCCACCTAATTTCGCTTTCCTCTATTTATAATACACCAAAGCAAACCCAGGGTGGGCTGTGCCAAGCGCTGCCTCCCTCCGTGGGAGCCTCTCCCTGCCCGTGCCAGCCCCGTGCAGCTGCCACCAGCCACAGTCCCCGGCAGCCCACGGGGACCCCAGAGCACCAGGGCCATCTGTGTCCTGGGCCTGAACACACCCCCAAGCCCCTCTTTTCCAAGCCAGATCCGTTTTCCACCCCCTAAGCCTGGCTGCCTGGCTCGGGGGACCTCCATCTGCCAGCGCACTCGCTGGGAAGCAGATTGCATTCTTTTTTAACTTTTTATTGGTGCAGAAAAAAGGCTGATATTTAACTTGATTTATTCCTGTAATATAGAGTATTTGTTTGGGAATGCTCCAGCATAAGAACTAGAGATATTCTGAAGGCAGAGGAAGCAAGTTTGTCAAACTCCAGCGAGGCCAAAATGTTGGTACTCCTGACCTTGGATAGCCGAGTGTGGAGAGAGCAAAATATGAGCAGTAAATCTGAGGTCCTGATGCCAAAGGGTTAATAGAGACAGACAGGGGCTCACTCAAACAGTGTGACTGTAGTCCAAGAGCTCTCCCAGCCAGCAGGGACTGGCAGGAGGGAGGCTGGCAGCAGGCAGCCAGGCACAGGAGCAGGTGCCAGCCCCGGAGAGGGAAGGACACGGTGCCAGCCCCGGAGAGGGATGGCAATGCCACGGACACAACCAGCTGCCGGGCACACCGGGGGCTGGGGAGCTGCGGCGAGCTGGGCTGCTCTCCCTGCTCCGGGCACCTCTGCCCGGCTCCTCCCGAACATCTGGCACCTCTGGCGCGCACAGGAAGCGGGGACAGCGCTGTGGCACCTGGGTGTCCCCGTGCCGGGATGCCGGGGCAGCAGGGATGCCTGGGGAAGTGCAGGCACACGTGAGGGCGAGGCTGCATCTACCCGGAGAAACCAACGTGCTGTTTTAATTAGCGCTAATTAGCATATTTATAACATTCTGTTCCAGGGAACAGTTTCTGTCACACATTCCCTTATATAAGCCAGAGCCGACTGAGGAGTTTGCTAATGTTTCTCAAATTTAAGGGAAGAAGGCGGCGGGGGACACGGCACAACCACGGAGTCTCCAGATGCCAGGCTCCGGGTTTGGAAGGGATGAGGTGTCGGGAAGGAGGGGAGAGGGGACATTTCTGCCTGACAGCAGCACGGGCACCAGGCACGGGGCTTTCCTGCACCCCAGCATGCCAGCCCACAGCAAAGGGGGGCCGAGTTCAGGGCTGGTGCTCTGGGGGCTGTCAGGACCTCCCCCTTCCCTGTCTGTCACAAATGTTCCATGGATCTCTCAGCTCCCCACCTCTGGAGAGGGAGAAAACGCCCATAGAGCAGCTGGGACCTCCCAAAGCTCCAATGCCAGCAGGAGGCTGGGGAAGGAAGGGATGCTCCTGCTGCACCCCTGTGCTCAGGGGAGCACCCCTGCACACCCTCCTCACCTCCGCTCCCTGCCCGAGGAGTGAGCCTGCGGGCACAGCAATATTCCCTGCAATTAAGGCAATTCACTAATGAGAGTGGGGCCGGGCCAGGCATCACACCAGCAAACACAGCACCCACCTCCTGCAGGGCCCCAGCGCTCCCTGGGGCACTGGGATCCCGAATGGAAATCAAGAGAGCTGGCAAGACCCCAAGAAAACTGAAGGCTCCAAGTCACATAATTACCAGGAGAATGAAATTCTGTTACCACTCACAACCGGTCTGAGAAGTTAATTAAAATGTTCCCATACATTTGTAATTATTAGGGAAGAAGAAAACCCCAACCAAATTTAAAAAGGAGCTTTAAAGACACAGCTCATCCCCGGCTTCCCAAAAGGATGGATTTTGTGCTGGTCTCATCAGACATCTCTGCTGTCCTGCTGTGACACAGGGGAGCCCAGCTGGGCTCCCAGAGCTGTGGCACCAGTGCTCCCAGTCACCACTGGGAGTGTTCAGTGAGGACACGAGGGGGGAGCTCACCTTCCCAAAGCTCCCTTTTCCCAGCACCATCAGGAAGTTGAAATCCGAAAGCTTCATCCGATCCCGGCTGCCGTTGTTGTCCAATTTGGAAATGGCATTTCTTGTCTTCTCATCCGCAGCCTTGGACCCGGTTCCAATCTTGGCTCTCTGCAAAGGTGGAGATGGGGCAGGGAGGAAAACGTTACTGAGAACAGCAGGGAGGATGGGCATTAGAAACCCAGTGGGTGCTCCCAAAATCCCACCTCAGCAGCTCTTTCCCAGCTCAAAGACCAGCCTGAGCTTTGGGAGCCTTTTCCATGGGTGTGACAGGGACAGCAGCAAGAAAGGCACTGGAGGAGTCACCAGCCCTGGCCCATGGCACTGCTCAGCTGCTTCCCAGTTAACCTCTGCCACAGCAACTGGGAATCACCTGTGCCCGTGGTCACCCCTGTCCCCGTGCCAGCAGGACACAGCAGCCTGCCACGCCACCCTGCACCATGTCCAGGTCATCCAAAGCATGGCAAACAGGCCAAGCAAGCTCTTTTGGGGGAAAAGCTGCTTTCTGCCTCTTCCTCACCAGAAGAAGAGGGTGACTATAAATATATTAAGGTAAAACATGGGACTTTTAATCCAGCTCCACATCCATTAGTGCCCTGTGGTCCCTTCCATTTGAGATATTCTGTGATTGAATCTGATACTGGAGGGAATCACAGAGGAAGCCACAAATCCGTTTGGAACAGTCCAGAACAGAAAGGCCCCCAAACAGACAGACAGACAGTCTCTCCTGCACTCCCAGACAGACAGACAGACACACAGCCCCTCCTGCCCTGACAGACAGACAGACAGACACACAGCCCCTCCTGCCCTGACAGACAGACAGACAGACACACAGCCCCTCCTGCCCTGACAGACAGACAGACAGACACACAGCCCCTCCTGCCCTGACAGACAGACAGACAGACACACAGCCCCTCCTGCCCTGACAGACAGACAGACAGACACACAGCCCCTCCTGCCCTGACAGACAGACAGACAGACACACAGCCCCTCCTGCCCTGACAGACAGACAGACAGACACACAGCCCCTCCTGCCCTGACAGACAGACAGACAGACACACAGCCCCTCCTGCCCTGACAGACAGACAGACAGACACACAGCCCCTCCTGCCCTGACAGACAGACAGACAGACACACAGCCCCTCCTGCCCTGACAGACAGACAGACAGACACACAGCCCCTCCTGCCCTGACAGACAGACAGACAGACACACAGCCCCTCCTGCCCTGACAGACAGACAGACAGACACACAGCCCCTCCTGCCCTGACAGACAGACAGACAGACACACAGCCCCTCCTGCCCTGACAGACAGACAGACAGACACACAGCCCCTCCTGCCCTTACAGACAGAAAGACACACAGCCCCTCCTGCCCTGACAAACAGACACACAGCCCCTCCTGCCCTGGCAGACAGACAGACACACAGCCCCTCCTGCCCTGACAGACAGACAGACAGACACACAGCCCCTCCTGCGCCCCCAGACAGACAGACAGACACACAGCCCTGACAGACAGACAGCCCCCCTGCCCCCCAGCTGCTCACTGAGGACCCTCACAAAGCCCCCCACTTTTAAACCCCAGACCGCAGCAGGGTCCCTCCCCAGGCCAGGGGCTGTGATGTGCTGCTCCCCCTCCCGTAACAGCTCCCTCACAATTTATTCCCTTTCATTTACAGCCATGTGTGGCAGTGTGAGGCCTGTGCCGAGCTCAGCCTAGCATGAAATTCCATTAACCCGATCCCGGCGGTTCAATCTGCCTGCTGCTGGCAGCCCCTCCAGACAACACCTCACGGGAATCTCCAGCCTCTGCTGCTGCTAATTGCTTCTCACAAGGTTCTCAGGCTGCAGAATTCCCCACTCAAGGTCACCTGCAGCACCCCTGAGCACCGGAACAGCTCCTGCCCTGCAAACCCAGGGAATGGTCTCTGGGATTTTCACACCCATCGGTGTGACCGTGGCTCTGCCCCGGCACGTCCCAGGCTCCAGCACACTCCACTCCTCATTCCCAACACCAGCACCAGCCACAGCCCAGCTGGAAGGGGATCCCTGCCTGGGACACCAGGGGAGGAGTGGGGAACACACAGCAGGTGAGGGGACAGGTGTGCTCTGGCACCTCTGCACAATGTGCTTTCTCATCTGTAGACAGCTCATCATCTGACAGCCCAGACCATTTTAACACCACTGGAGCACCATGAAATACAACAAAAGCCAGTTGTTAGTTCTTTGTACAGCCAGAACCCATTGGTTGTAGCCAGCTGTTGTATTAGAACTGTCTTTCCTTGGATATTCAGGAAAGTTGTGTATAAATAAGATAGAAAAGAAAGGAGAACAGGAGCTAACTCTCCAGTCTCTGCTACAATTATGGAGTTCATGCTGAGAACCATAAGGGCAGCTCTCTTATTTCTGCATGGCTCATTGCATGTGAGTCTCCAGATGCACCACACTCATTCCCGGGGTTCTGTGGAGACCAGCTACACTGAAAAATGGCAAATTTCTGCTAATTCAGCAGTGCCTGGATCAATCATTCAGCAAGAACCTCCATGGCTTATTAAGTAGTAAATAGACATTTCTCCTTGGAGCCTGTTTGGGGAGCTGGAGCCTGCTCCACGTTCCCTGCACTGCCAGGGGCAGAGCTGGCAGGGACAGTCCCCTGCCGAGGGCACGCCAGGCAGGCAGTGAGGAAAACCCCCGAGCCCAAGAAAATGCAACTCACCTCAAATTTCTGCCTCAGTTCCTCGTTTCCCTCCTCTCCCTCGGGAGGCACCGGGACGTTGAAATACTCGCCCTCCTCCTGGCTGAGCAGCTTGAACCTGGAGGGACAGAGAGCACGGGGGGCTGAGGGAGGCAGGACCTCACCCTGCTCCAGCACAGCTCTGCCTCTGCTCTGCCACCATCCAGGGCACCCCTCCCCGGGTCAGCAGAACCCCAAAGCACCCAGCTGGGCGAGCCCCAGACCCTCTGGGAGTGGCTGGAGGGTTTCTGGGTCCCTTGCTGTCCTGGGGACCCCCGCAGCCCGGGGAGTGCCTCCACTGCCTGCTGTGGTGGGCACACAGAGCACTGGGGTCGCTTCCAAACCAACCCCGACCCCAAACCCACCGACAAACTCGTGTTTCTGCTGCCAGCCACGGGCACAGGCGTGGGCAAACCCCCTTCCATCAGCTGCCCCACGAGGACAGCACATGGCACGTGCCAGTGCCGGGCTGGCGCTGCCAACCCCGAGCACACAGACAGGATGCTCCTCCAAAGGAGGAGAAAAGCTTAAGCAGCAATATTCAGAAATGATGGAAACGCCACTCAGATCCCAGGAGTTTCACCCAGCTGCGTGTGCCCCAGGAAGGAACAGCCCCCAGGACCCCCAGCCCTGGAGGAGGTCACACATGCTGGGCACTCAGACGCTGCCCTGGCACCCCTGGTGCCACACAGACACCCCCTCCCTTGGCACCAGTGACCCTCAGCAGCCCCAGGGGTGGAGCAGCACCTTCCACGGAGCTGGAACAGGCAGCTAGAGCAGAGGGAAGCTGGCGAAGTCTGAGGGGCTGCCACACTCCCATCTACAAACGCCCTGGGCTGCTTTGTGCCCAGGCTGGTGACAAAACAACCCCATCTCACCATCCATCCACTCCTGACTTCTGCAGCTCCGAGATGCCGAAGGACAAGGAGCCCATGAAATCATTCCTGCTGGTCAGGTCCCAGTCCCAGATCTCCACAGACAGCCGCCGGTCCTTGTCCGCCTCCTTCAGCTGGCTGCAAGACAGGGGGGAGGAGGGCTGCCTTCATCCTGAGCTGCTCCCACACCACCCTGTCCCCCCAGGCCCCACCAGGACACGGATGCCAAGGGGAGGGACGGTCCTGGAGGCCTGCTGAGGTCTCCAACATTTAATTTCCAAGGCACATGTGAATCACATGGAGAGCACAGAGTTCCTGCCCTGCCACACTCCGCTCTGAGCAGGGTCAGGGCAGAGGTTTGAGTGCTTCTGTGTCACTTACAGAACAAAAAGAATCATTTCTCAGTTGGGTCAGCCCAATGCCTCTGAATAATTAAATCAGAGCAAATAAAGTCACATTAATTCTTGATGGGGAGAAAATTCACTTTACAAATTTAAACATTTTCCTTGTACTTACAATTTAAATGTCTCATTCCACTCAGGATTCAGGGAGCACTTGATAGTTTTGGTCTTCTGTTTGCTTTCGTTTTTGGGGTCAGGGATTAGTTTAAGCTTCACGTAGGGATCTGACAAGCCATTAGGGTCCATAGGAACTAGGTTTTTAGCATCTCTTACTGGGGAAGAGAAAAAGGATTAAATTCAGTATTCCAGCTATAAAAATACCCAACAACTGACAACTTCCCTGTGTGCCAAGAGTAAGTGTGAAAATAGTGATTAAAAGCAGAATTAAACTGGATCTGTGCAGACATGGGCATTACATGAGGAACGACATAATTAACGCCAAGCAAACGCAGCTCTCGTGGATGGGGGAGGCTGCAGGGTCGACTCAGGAGATTATTTTTACTTTCTGACAGGCTGATTTGTTGTTTGCTCTCGGTTTTAAGCAGTTTAAAGCTGATTTGTTTCCTCTTGCCCCTCGGGAAGCAGAATTGCAGGGATTTGTGGGGGCCTGGGGCTGGAGGAGGAGTGGGAACAGCGAGGTGATGGTGCTGGGGTGGGAGCAGGAAGCCAAAGGCACCACAGCAGTGGCCACATCCAGCACCCAGCTCCCCCCTGGGGCTCAGCTGCCGTGGCCCTGGGGGCTGGGGATGCCCACGGGCACCGTCACTTGCCCACTGGGCACACGGCCCCGGCTCTGGGGCCAGCATCTCCTCCGGGAAGCAGCAGCAGAGCGGGAAGAGCAAACCTGAGGTGACTCAGCTGCTTCTAATTGGATTGCAGCTTGGACAAATTAAATACAGCCAGGCTGAGCTGAGTCTCTTCACCCAGATTAAGTCCAAAAGGGTCTGTCTGCCAGGAGAAGGATCTTATCTTCCCCCCCAGGCTGAGCAGAGATATCAGAGATGGGAAGTCCGACGGGTCCGGATGGAGCCGAGCCATAACCTGGGGAAAAACTGTTTGCAAGGAAGCCCAGAGCAGAGCCCCCTCCCCAACTCTACACACAGATCAGGCACAGAGGGTCCTGCCGTGGTGGCAACAGCCTGAAATCCCAGCAGGTCCCACCAGCAGCTCTGCTGTGAGGCTCACAGGGGGCTCAGCTTCACCCCCTAATCCCACCAGGAGGAGGAGAGAACTCCAGCTCCTGTGCAGCACCGCAGCATGGCAGAAGGTGCTTTCAGGGTCAGAACAGTAAAACCGATTGCCCAATTCCCAACTCAGCAGTAAGGAACTTCTCAAAATTTAAGGATGAGGTTGGGAACTAGAGAGCTTTGAAAACCGAACAAATGCCCCAAAATCTGCCGCCTACTGCCCTCCTCCCGAAGCACTGCCCAATTTCCAGCTCCGTGGAATCGAACTCGTAGCCAAAATTCAACTCTGCGTTTATAAACGAGCTCATTTATCAAACGTGACAGCCCTGACAGCAGCGTGTGAGACAGGGAGAGGTGTGAGCGTGCTGGGAGGCGGCGGCTGCCCCATCCATCCCGCAGCTCCGTGCCCGCACATCCCTGCCCTGTCCCATCCATCCCGCAGCTCCGTGCCCGCACAGCCCTGTCCTGCCCTGTCCCATCCATCCCGCAGCTCCGTGCCCGCACATCCCTGTCCTGCCCTGTCCCATCCATCCCGCAGCTCCGTGCCCGCACATCCCTGTCCTGCCCTGTCCCATCCATCCCGCAGCTCCGTGCCCGCACAGCCGTGTCCTGCCCTGTCCCATCCATCCCGCAGCTCCGTGCCCGCACATCCCTGTCCTGCCCTGTCCCATCCATCCCGCAGCTCCGTGCCCGCACAGCCCCAGCCCCTCCGGCAGCGGGGAGGGAACGACTTCATCCCCGACGGTGGCACAAGGGACCTCGCCGGGGATGCTGTCATGGAACCATCGACTCCTCGACTGGTTTGGGTCGCAAGGGACCTTAAAGCCCATCCAGTGCCACCGCTCTGGGGCTCCCTGTGCACCCCCGGTGCTGCCCCGGCATGGGGAACGACGCTCCCAGTGCCCTGGGGTCTCTCCACCCCACCCCGAGCTCTTCCTGCCTCTTATGGCCTTCCCGGCTTTCAAACGACCATGAAAGCGTGTTCTCAGTGCCCCTGCCCACCTGCAGCAGCGTGGGAGCCTCAGGGAGGGGGGGACAGCCCATGGCCAGTGACAGGACCGGGCACCGATGGCAGCCCCAGGGCAGGGGACTGGGCTGGTCCTCGCTGCTGACCTCACCCCTCTCCTGCCCCAGGGCCAGCAGAAACACCCGAGGACCCCCATGTGAGCAGCAGAACGAGCCCAGGGCTGGAAGAGGCTGATTGGGCTGTCACACGGCCGGTGTCCCCTCACTGGGAGGAGACACAGAATGATGTCACACGGAACCGGCTGCGACTCTGCCCCGTGTTTCACTGTCCCAACAGCCAACACAACAACCTCTGGAGACTAATGAACAACCCTCTGTTGTTTATCAGGCTGCCCTTCGCTTCTTTAAGGAACAGGAGAAGCCGTTCCTGGCCCCCGCAGTTAATCAGTTTATGCCCTGAAGCATGAGATTTGATTACCTCATGTTATTATCTCAGCGTGCAGACCTCAAAATTTCATTAATGGGAATAATTTTATCTATTCATTTAAAAAAACCAAAATGCTTCTGCTTGACCTTAAGAAACTTCCTGACTTTTCAAGCAGAAATCAACAATTAAGTGAAGGAAAAATAGAAACCTGGAGCGGTGCAGCAGCGATACCTCACGGCAGGGGAGATGTGCTCCTCGCCAACATTTATGGCATTTATTTGACAGTTAAATTTGATGTAAAATAGTTTTATATCTCCCATATCCTGACAGTTTTGTGCATCATTAAGAAGCAGTAACATCATTATTAACAGTGATGAGTAAGAATATTATGATTGCATTTAAAGCAAGTCCTAAATCACTCGGGGTCCCAAGTGTGGCCAAGGAGATGCCACTGTGGGCTCAGGCCATGGTCAGGACGAGATGTTGGCAAGTCCTGGACACCTCTGGGGCTCGGGGGGGCAGTGCTGGCAGTGCCCTCCTCATCCACATAATTCCCGTGGCACTGGGGACACTGCTCCACTGCCACGGGAAGGAGATGTCATCCCCTCTGCCCTGCAGGGCCAGGGCAGGCAGAGCCGGGTGAACGATATTTGAATTTATTCTGCAAAGTTTGCAATAGCTTCTTAGCTTCTCAATGAGGGTTCAGACAACATCTCTGAATTACTCCGGCAGCCGTAACTGCGGCACTTGGGCAGAGACACCCACATCTCCCTGGAAAAGCTGGGAAGCACACCAGTGTGCCACACCCCAAGCAGAGGGGCACCGAGGTCATGGCCAGGAGCTCTCTGTGGCTCTGAGAGCGGGGCAAGGCAAGATTCATGCACTGGATAAACAAACCCCAGGAAGCGATTTCCTAAATCTGCCACGCGGGGTCCACTTTGCTGTGAAATTAAGAAAAAGCCTACAAGAAACCCACTCCTGCCCCGCTCTCCAGGCAGCTCCCATGAGCTGTCACATCCTGTCCCCTCCTCTCTGAGCACGTGGGACCACGGAGCCCGTCCAGAGCAGAAGTTCTGCTTCCCACTGCCCTCCAAAGGAAAAGCCACTGCCACGGGGAAACTGGGGCTGTCACAGCCCTGGAAAGGTTCAAGGACTTGGAGTAACCTGGTCTAATGGAAGGTGTCCCTCCCCACGGCAAGGGCTTGGAGCTTTGAAACAAACCATTCCAGGGTTCTATGGATCTGTGAAAAACCCTTCCAAAGCCTGGGTCCCTGCAAGGTCAGAGCTCCATGCTCTCATCCCAGCCCATCACCTCTCCTGGCCCTCGATTCCACAGCTCTAGGATGGGATTTTGGGGAGGGGAGGGCTCTCAGGCTGACCTGCAGCACTCCCCTTTATCCCTGCAGCAGCACCAACATCCCCGGGCGGGAGCAGCCGCATCCCAGCCAGCGCTCAGCGCTCAGATTAACGCCCTCGTGAGTTAAAACTTTTAATTAACGCTCTGGTAAGAATGTATTTGCACATGCTCATACAATGGAAAAGGCACAGGGCTCGTTACGGCTGCATCTGCCTGGGCCGGTGATTGTTAATTAACGCACTTCCAGCTCGTTTATCTAATCAGCATAATTGGTTTCAGTGTTGGTCACTGTTTTCCCTCATCAGCTCGGTAAATAGGGGCGCTCCGGGAGGCTCAGGGCTGCCGGGGGGCTGGGCCGGGCAGGAACCCCCGGGAACATCGGCACCAAGGAGATTCCCGAGGGAGAGGAGGGAGCCGGGATGGTCCCATCGGGCAGGAGCACAGGGCACCCCTGCTCCAGACACACATAGGGCAAAGATCCCCCAGTGCCCACAGCAGAAACCCTGCAGTTCTGCCTCTCTTTTAAACTCGGCACCTCTGGGACCTGCTCCCTTCACCCCAGCCTCCCTGGGGCAGCGCAGGTGCAGAGGGGTGCTCTGGCACAGGACAGCCACAGCCCCCAGAGCTGGCTCTGCTTCGGAGCCGTGCCCAGAGCCCTCCACACAGCTCCCAGCCTGGAGCAGCAATGGCTTTAATGCACCCCCAGCCCTCACATCCTCCCAAGCCAGGCTCAGGTGCTCACAGCCCTTAACACGACAGGCTCAGCACAATCTGCACTGCAAGCTTTGCTACTAGGCAAGCAGAACTGCTCAATGCCTCGATGCCACGCTCATTTGCTGTGATCTCCTACTTTATTCCACAGCCTTTTCCCACTAATTCCCACTTGATCAAAGCCCAGAGCAGGACAGGGACTGTGGAGGTGCATTTGCTCCTGTCCCACACCAGCCAGGCAATGCCCTGGGTGTCTGTCTTCTGCATCAGGGCCTCAGAGACACATCCCACATCCTGAATGTTGGGAAGGAATTGTTCCCTGGGGGGGGTGGGCAGGCCCTGGCACAGGGTGCCCAGAGCAGCTGTGACTGCCCCTGGATCCCTGGAAATGTCCCAGGCCAGGCTGGACAGAGCTTGGAGCAGCCTGGTCTAGTTGACGAGCTTCAGAGATGCATTTTAATGTCTCTTCCAATCCAAACCATTCCAGGACTCAGTGATTCTGTGAAAATCCGTGTTATCCATCGGGAGGGAAAGACTGGCTTTACAGAGAGAAGGGGGACAAAAATCGGGGCAAGAGAAGAGAAAAGCACAGAGCTGAAGAGCGTACGGCAAATCCCTGTTGATCTGTCATCTCGACAGGAAAATCAAAGCGGAGTTGGCCGTGCCCGTGCTGCCGCCTGCAGGCACCGGCCCTGCCGTGCCCGCTCCTCCCTGCGCCGGGCACCCTCCTCACGGCACGGCCGGGATGCTCCGGCCGCGGCCAGGCTTCCGAAATTCCTGGGCAAGGCCCCCCAGCTGGTGCGACAGCGAGGAGATCTGTCCCTCCCCTGCCCCGGCAGAAGCAGCCCCCGGCTCCCGAGCAGCAGGAGCAGAGGTGGGCTCACCCCCGCCAGGCTCAGGGGCTGCTCCATCCCCCTCCGCCCTCGACAGAAATCCGCCCCGCGCTGGGATTCCTGCAGAAAAAGGGAAAAGGGCATTTCCCACCAGCAATCTGCTCGGAGGCAGCCTGGCTCTGCCCCCGCCTGCCGCCTGCCCCCGGGCACGGCAGCGCTCCCCAAGCTGCCCCCGTGTCCCCCCCCAGCACAGCCAGGGCGGCTCCTGCAGGAATTGGGAAATTCCTGAGTCCATCCAGTCCAGCCGCAGCTCCAGCACTGCCAAGGCCACCACTGCCCCATGTCCCCATGTGCCACATGGCTTTTAACTCCCTCCAGAGATGGGGACTCCCCCCCTGCCCTGGGCAGCTGTGCCAGGCTGGACAGCATTTCCAGGAGGAAATTCTCCCAAATATCCACCCTGAGCTCCCCTGGCCCAGCCTGAGGCCGTTCCCTCTCCTCCTGTCCCTGTTCCCTGGGAGCAGAGCCCGACCCCCCCGGCTGTCCCCTCCTGGCAGGGACTTGTGCAGAGCCAGAAATTCCTCCTGATCCCCCTTTTCACCAGGCTGAGCCCCTTTCCAGCTCCCTCAGCCCCTCCTGGGGCTCCAGTCCTTTCCCCAGCCCCGTTCCCTTCCCTGGACACACTCCAGCCCCTCAGCGTCCTTGTCGTGAGGGGCCCAGAGCTGCCCCAGGGCTCCAGGTGGTCCCTCAGCAGGGCCAGCACCGCGTTGGGTGGCTCCATCTCCCAAGGGCTGGGTGCCCACTTGTGCTCTGGGGGCCATCTGGGCCCCCCAGTGCCCAGCCCTCCTCTCCCAAAGCACTCCCACTCCTCTCTGGAGAGCTCAGCACGCTTCCCTTCCTTTCTGGAAAAGCCAACAGCTGACACGTTTTCACCAACACCTCCAGAACGGGCCAGAAATAAAACAGCCTTTCAAACCCAGCTGGAGCCATGAAAATCCAGCTGCACAGAACGGGGCTGGGGAGCTCCTCCCTGCCTCTGGAGCGGTGGGAACACGGCACCAGGAGCCTGTGGTGCCAGCAGCAGGGGCAGATCTGCGCCCCGCTGGCATCTGATGGAGCCTGGAGGCAATCACAGGATCGTTAGGGTTGGGAAAGACCTCCAAGATCACCAAGTCCAGCCTCAGGAAGGTGCCTGGGAAGCAGGACTTCTGCAAACATAGTTCTGCCTGCTTCACTGAGGCTCTCCTTTAAGGACAAATACAACAAAAAAGAAATTATGAAGTCCCCCGCAACTTTTTGCAATTTTTCATTAACATTTTCAACAACTTGATATTTTTCCTGAGAACACTCCTGATGGCTTTCCCGGGGGGGACAAGCACCCATCACAGCGGCGAGGAGCACCACGGGATCCCACAGAGCCAGCCCCATCCCACAGAAACAAACCCTGGCGATGTCACGGCTTCTCCGACTGTGACAGGATGTGGGAAAGCAGACTGCCGCGGGAGAGCCAGCCGAGGGCGGGGGGATGATGGAGAAGGATCCGGTGTTGCCATGGGTGTCCCAGCCCGGGGTCCCCGCCCACCCGGGGGCACTTCACACCCCTGGCTTTGACTCATCCGGGAATAACGGCGGCAGCTGGGAGCCGGGAGCCGCCTGCTCACCCCGCGTGGGCAGGAGCCTCCCGAGCCCGGCACCAGCCCAGCCTGCGGCACACGGAGCCGCGGGGACCGCCACTGCCCTGCCCACAGACAGCGAGCCCTGCGTCCCATCCCTGGCACCGCTCCACCGGCCCCCAGAGCCGCGGCTGGGGCTGATGTTCCCGCGCTGGGGACACCAGGCTTCACAAGAACGCGGCTCAGTGTTTTGTGAGGTGCTTACAGCCAGCATTATCTTCTGGGAACTCAAAATCCAGGTGGCTAGAGCCTCTAGAGACGAGAGAACCCTGCTCCCTGCCACAAACCACACCCTCCCCAGGGTCCTGCAGTGGCTGAAATTCTACATCGCGCAGAAGCCGCTTTGAAAAGTCTGTGACTGGAAGTGCCATGAGCACACGGAGCCCTGGAGCCCCAGACAGGCTTTGCCGGAGGGCTGGAGCGTGCCTGGAGGAGGCTCGGAGCCCCGCGCTGCCCTGCTGGGGCTCCGGGCACCCCTGGCACACACGTACCCACGACGGTGAGCACGTCCTTGTCGATGTCCGCCCGGATGTAGATGCGGCCGCGGCGCTCCGTGTGGTCCGTCCCGCACAGGCTGGGCACGTTCATCACGCAGCGCTTGTGCACGTTCATCATGCAGGCTGTGGGACACAAGGGGACACTCAGCAGCCTGCCACCGCTGCCAGGCTCTGAGGAGGGGACGGGGACAACGTGCCCTCCTGTTAGATCGGGATGTTGTGAGAGACTGGGATAAACACAGAGGAAATGGGTCTTCGAGGGCAGCTGGAGACTCCGCAGAGCCTGGGCACAGGAACCCACAGGAACCCACTGCCAGCAGCTCTGGGTCTTGCCCGAGACACCCCAGGGCTTTGGACCCTTGGTTAAACTGTTTGAGTTCTGCTGACTCATTAAAATTCTCTTCCATCACCCCCAGGGTGCTCAGCTGGATCCACCAGGAGCCAAAAAGGGGCGTTAAAAATTACCTGTGTATCTGTGTACACGTAGAGAGGCATAAAGATCTATCTATCTATATATAAAGACACATATATCAGTATTTACATTTTAAAGGAGTTCACTTCCCCTTGGCAAGATTCCCAAGGTTCTAAGGAATATGCTGTTCCCAGACAGCCAAGCCTCCCCATCCCTGAGCAGGGAGCAGCCAACATGCTGCATGTCCCAGTCCCCTTAAATAGGAACATACAGGATTAACTTGGAAAATTACTGATTCCGTCCTTTCCCTCTGCTTCCAGCCCCCGTTTTCTCCTCCCTGCGCAGCAATTCCCCCGCTGGCAGCGCCGGGAGAGGCGGCGGC
>VXAX01006508.1:150360-163749 GCA_013399835.1 Leptocoma aspasia | reverse complement strand
CCGGGGTGCCTGAGCCACCCCCTGTCAGTCACTTACTGTCACATTTCATCCCCTGGTGGATGAGCCCGTACAGCAACGACCCGCAGTGGTCACAGAAGGTGGGGCTGGAGTACGTGTGGATTTTAAACTTGTGTTTGCTCCGGGGATCCTGGGAGGAAAATAAAGGACAAAGATTATGAACTTGCATCAAACGCTGGCAAGGCACCCCTGCTCTTCCCGTTCCAAGTGCCAGCTGGCTCCGGAGGTGCTGCTAATGGACTTCAGTCAACTGCCACCAGCATCCAGCTTTATTCCTCTTCATCTGTGTTGCCATAACAATGAAAAAGCAATGCACTGGCTCGGCTGGGGATTTACTGTTTTTCAATAACTCAGTCTTAGCATGGAAAACACCAGGTGAAATTGGTAGGTACGAACCAACAGAAGGGCTGGACACTGCCCAATGTCCACGCAGAGCAGGAAAAACCAACCATGAGTCCATCTAAATTAACTCCTGCCCAGGAAACATCTCCTGTGCTCTGGTGCCAACCCTCCCCTCACACTCCCAGGCATTCAAGCTGCTTAGGAGATACTTTAATATTTTGAGCTTTCTTAAAAGCAAGGGCAGATTTTTGCCCAGCAGCAAAGGGTGCAGACCCAGCAGAGCCCAGTTTATCCCTTTATCCCTTGTGCAGGCACTGGGCAAACTCCTGGGCTCCAGAAAAGGTCAACAGCAGTTAGAGCCAAACAAACCCAGATCGTGGAATCATAGGATGGTTTGGGTTGGAAGGGACCTTAAAGCCCAGCCAGTGCCACCCCTGTCCTGGGCAGGGACAGCTCCCACTGTCCCAGGCTGCTCCCAGCCCCAATGTCCAGCCTGGCCTTGGGCACTGCCAGGGATCCAGGGGCAGCCAGAGCTGCTCTGGGCACCCTGTGCCAGAGGAAACTTCCAGAAGAAACAGCTTCTCACAGGGAGACAGAACCACGCACTGGAACACAGCACTGTGGCAGAGCAAGGGTTTGGCATTTCTTGGCACGTCCCCTGCAGGAGAGGACAATTCTGGGAGCTTGGCAGAGCCTGGAGCAGCGGGGCTGGGCAGAGGAAGCTGCTGGGAGCAGCACAGGTAAGGGGGGAAGGCTCCAGCAGGGAGCAGCTTGATTTCATCTCACGTTAATTGTTTAAGGGTTAGGGACGAGGCTCAGCTCCCAGCTCCGTCATTCGAGCTGAGCAGCTCTTTAATGGCCTGGAAAGCTGCCCAGGCATTAGCAAAGACACCTTTTCAGGGCACTGCCAGCGGAGTAAATAAATAAAGAATGGAATCAGAAGCGAGCTGTAACATCACCACCAATACATTCCATCCCCCTGAAATTAATTTCCCAGCACTGTTGCATTGGAGCTTCCAGCTGCATTAATCAACAACGTTCTGTTTTAGTGCTCAGCACCACAGATAACCCCAATGGCACCCAGGAGGGGGAAAACCAACAGAGCTTCCTTTAACTTTGTGCCTTGCCAGGGATCGGGTACAGGCTTCAGCCAAGGCACTGAAAATGGAAATATCTCACATTTTACCCCAAGGAAACTGCTTCCAGACACAGCTCCCAGCGTGGCTCCAGCTGGCAGAATGGCACAGGAAGGTTGAGGGGACAAGAGGTCACAATCAACCTGTCTTCTGGACACCCCAAGCAGTCAGTCCTGTCAGTGACTCCATGGGTCTGAAAGCCTTTTGCATTCCTCAGACATTTGTAAAGAGAGCAGAGAAATTAAGCCTGGATTTTAGGCTAGACCAGGAGGTGGGGGGAGTTTCCCCCCATGAAACTCAGGGCAGGCAGCCAAGAGGCAGCAGGGACTCAACCTTGAGATGATCTGGAAAGTTCCAAACCATGCTGTGATCCTGATTCCCTTGCCAGTGTCCCGGGAGGGAGGAGGTCTCTGGCTGCACCCTGCAGAGCCCCCAGGCACAGCACCTGCACCAGCCACCTCCAGCTCCCCTCAGCAGCGAGGCAGGGGCAGGGGACACGGGGGCAGCTCTGGGAGAAGCCACGTGCCAGCGCGTGACACCGGAGGGATCGCCCCCGAGCTGCTGCGCTCCCTTCCAGAAACAGATCCTCCTGCTCAGGCAAGTGAGAGCGTCAGTCATTCATAAAAAACACAAGCTTTATGCAGAAGGAGACAATTCCCGCTCCGTGCGAAGGATGCTGAATTCCCCCCGGAGCCCAGAGCTCGAGAAGCCGGAGCTGGAAAAGCAAAGTGCCAGGGCAGGCTGGGCTCCCCAAAGCAGCACCCTGCCCAGGGTGGGGGCTCACCCTCTGCTCCCACCCCTGCTCTGCAGACACCCTCACCCACAGGGGCACAGCCACAGCCCGGGAGGGTGGTGCAGCAGCCAGGAAGAGCTGCTGGGCTGTGGCTGACAGGGGCTCATGTCACCTTGGCCAGCGCCTCAGAAAGTGCCAGAAACTGGCAGTTCTGGGGACCATTTCTGAGCAAGGCTGAAGTCGCTGTGCAGAGACTATTTTTGTACCACGGAGACAGGACTGACGAGAACACTGCGTATGCAGATGCTGAGACTTAAAACAAGAATGGTTAAAAAGAAGTTTGCCAAGAAAAGAAAAGGCTCTTCTCCTCCCCCACCAGCACTGAGCCAGCCTGAAGAACGGGGCAGGAACAGCTTTCTTTGGAGCAGAGCTGGAAAATGCCATGAGCAGAGCCTGTGCATGGTGAGGCCCTTCCCTTCCCTCAGAGCCAGCACCCTGTGCAGGGAGGGACACCAGCCTGGGCCAGGGAGCAGCGTGGGAGCCAGGGCAGGCCAGCAGCTGCTGTGGCTTTGAGCTGCTGCTCTGCAGAGGTGGCAGAACCCACCTGGCTGCTGCTCCCCAGTCCAACAGAAGGTTTCTGGTCTGAAACGAGCTGGTGCAATATCCCATCCCTAATTGCATCTGAAGTTTCTCCTGTTTCCTTGTCCAAATAAGAAAAAAATTCCTCCCTGTGAGGCTGGGCAGGCCCTGGCACAGGGTGCCCAGAGAAGCTGTGGCTGCCCCTGGATCCCTGGCAGTGTCCAAGGCCAGGCTGGACAGGGCTTGGGATAGGGGAAGGTGTCCCTGCCACCGGTCTCCCAGAGCACTGGAACTCCAAATCTCCTGCAGCAGAGCCTCAGGAAGGGGCAGCTGGACATCAACAGCCAAGGGTGTCTGAAACCTCTGCACTCACATTTGCTGCTTTTGACAGAACACAGAGCTTTGCCTTCAAGATTAGGGGCTGCTGCTTTCCCCGTCTCACTGCAAAGACAGCTTTAAATTATCTCTGCTGAAGAAGAATTAGCCCAGTTCATGTGAAGAGACCATTTTAAAGTGAATTTCATAGTGATTTAAACAGCATAATAGCACATACAACACAGCCACAGCTTACTGCCTCACTCAACAAACCCTGGCAGGGACATAAACCCAAAACCTCGCATTTGATCCCCACATTTCCTGTATGGAAAATCCCCTCGGTGTGCAGGGAACAACTGAGAACAGACAGAAGTGGTCTGGCATCCCTTCCAGGGAAAGCATGGATTGCAGCAGGCTGGCTCAGGGCTGGCAGTGTGACAGCTCCAGGTGGCATCCTGCCACTGTGCAAGTCGTTCTCAGGGGCATCCACCACGGACAGGGAGCAGCCCTGCCTGGGAGCTGCTGCCCTGGCCGTGCACCCCTCCTGCCTGCACAGGGCTGGGACAACACCTTTGGTGAGAAACAGCTCCGAGTCCCAGCAACAACCACGCAGGGAAGCTCAGGAGCAAGGGAGGGAGGGTGATGGGTCTCCGTGTCAGTGAGAAGAGCCACAATAAATCACCCAGAGGAGGTCACACACACAGGAAAACAGGTCCTGTTTGGGGCTCCAGCAGGGTGTTGGAACTTGGTGGCCTTTCAAGTCCCTGCCAAGCAAAACCAGCCTGTGATTCCATGATTTGGAGCATCCTTTCTGCCACCCTCACTCCTCCTCGGCAGCCTGCCCGAGCCTGCCTGGCCATAAAGGCACTGTGACATTGCTGCACCAGGGACAGACAGCAGAACTGGTTTTCTGTAGTTTAAAGCTCCCAGAGCACAGGGCCATGCAGGATGGAGGCAGCAGGAGGAAGAGGAGAAGGCGGCAGCTCCTGGGGAAGGAGCAGCAGCAGCAGCCAGGGGCACCATGCTGGGGCTGCTCCGTGTCAAACACAGCCTGCCCCCAGCAGCTCCCCGCAATAAATACATTTCTATTGACAGAAGATCTCATCCTCTCGTCAGACAACTGCAGAGGGATATGGATGACAGTCGTTCTTCTCTGGCTGCTGCTGCCAACACCAAACAGAACTCTCTCTCTTTCCCAGCAGCAGAAAAAAGCCAAGCTCAGCTGCTGTGCCAGAGCAGTTTGCATCTCGACATCCTTCAGACGTGTTTGGTAACTCACACATGCCTTGGGAGTCATTTTATTGCACCTCCAGGAGAGCGGGGCTCCCTCGGCACCTTCCCTGCAGCCTGCAGCTGCTGGCACAGCACACAGACCCCCAAAACACCTCCCTCCTGCAGGACCAGCACCACCCACCCCATCACCCTCCCAGAGAGGGACAGAGCCAGCTCAGCCCCAGGCCTGGCACTGCAGAGCCACGGGGAGGGCACGGACCAACCACCCCCTGCAGCCCTTCCTCCAGCCAGCACTGCCTCTGAGCTGGGCTCACCAGGTCCCTGCCCAGCCCCAGCCAAGAGGGAAGAGCTGCTCAATCACAGGGCTGGAGCCACGGCAGGAGGAAGAGCCGGGCTCTGCTGGGGCTGGGCAAGCACCAGAAGGTGCTGGAAGGGAGCAAGGCAGAGACATCTTCATCCCACGGGAATTGTCAGGGCTGCCGGAGCAGGAGCAGGTGCCCTCGCTCCAGGGGCAGATGGCACAGCACGGGAGCTGGAGAAGTTAATTAGCAGGACAACAGAAAGCAGCAAGATGCAGGAAGGTTGTGGGGATTTGCCAAAGCGCCGGCCAGGGCAGCCCAGAAGGACGGGAGCTGTGAGGAGGGATGGGGGTCCGGGGGCAGCACCTGGGTGAGAGGGGACTGGGGCACAGCCTGGAGCCCTTCCCATGGAGAAACCCTTCCTGAAACCCTCTCCCCCAAGCCACAAACGGGGACAATTCACACACAAAATTGAAATGTAGCTACACTGGCCCGTTACCTTCCCAGAGCAACTTGATATTTATTAACACATCCTGATTAGATGACCTTTAACAGCATCATGCAAAGAAGGTCATCTTAATGATTATTTTGTCTACAATTTAAATAATTATGCATTCTACTAATAGCTCCAGCTATAATTAGGTTTGCCAACTGGAATATATTACACAGGCTGGCTCTGGGTCCTGGAGACCCTGCTGTGGGTCAGACAGAACCTGGCTGTGGGTCACTCCTGCCCAGTGGTCATGCCAGCTTTGCCTGCTGCCAGCAGGAGAGCCAGGAGTGCCAGATCTGGGAGTGAGGAGCAGCAGAGCTGACAGGGAGGGGGCTGTGGGCTGTCAGCCCCTCCTGAGCAGCTCTCCCCTCAGGAGAGGCCCCAGGCACACAGGACACCAGGGTGGAGCCAAAGTCCTGCCCTGCCTGCAGAACACAGCCCCGTGTCTGCAGCACCAGCGGTTCCAGCTGCAGCCTCATTCCCTGCTGCAAGAAGCAATTAATCTTTCATTTTTTCCCTGCTTGGAGACACTATCTTGTGTAATTAGTCCTCTCTCCCAGATGGAAGCTCCTGCTCGGCAGCCTTGCCAAGGTTAAACACACAGCCACGCTCCTGCTCTCCTCAAGGAGCTTCAGACACAACCAGATCAAACAGGAGCACCCCAAGGTGGGAGCACCTGCAGTGACAGGGACTCTGCCATGTCACTGCTCTCCAGGGACCCTGCTCTGCCCCCCAAGCGTGCAGCCCCAGCTCCCCCCGGGTTCTCTCTGCACACACCAGCCTCCATCCCCTGCAGCACTCCAGCACCTCTGAACCTCCAGCTGCAGAGCCCTAGCTCAGTAATTAGAATCACTAATTACTAATGAGTTGTTAAAATGTAAACATTCAGGTAGACCATAAGCACTGTACAGGTACTAAATGGTTTTCTCCTCAATTCTCCAGCACTATGAAGACATGGAGATCAAGGAGCGAAGTTTAGAAGATGTTTTTCTTTTCACACAATTTTTACCCTTGGCTCCAGGTCTTGGCCACAGGGAAGAGCAGCTCTGGGATCCCAGCTGGCAGCAAAGCCCCAGCCCAGGCTGCAGCATCCCTGCCCTGCTCTGCTCCCCTCCCTCTCCAGCTCAGCAGAACCACTGCAAGGATGAACCCACTGCGAGGTTTGACACCTGCAATAAAACAAATTCCTCCTTTCAGTGGGGTTCACTGGAGATTCCTACTCATGGAAGAGTTACCAAAACCACATCCCTGTGAGCAGCACAGCCTGATGCCACCAGGTCTGCCACCAGTACAGGTGGCTCTGGATTCTCACGTGGTTATCAGCAGCCGTGGAGCAGAGGGAAACTGCAGCTTTGCATCGTTCAAAGCAAAGCCCCTGTCCCTGGCTCAGTCCTGAAGCCAGCAAGGTGTCACTGTGTGCTGAAGCAGCTCTTCCTCTCCTGATTCAAGGCTCCTTAAGGATTGTATGATTCTATATGATATGATAAATATGATATATTATATATAAAATTATGCTGCTGGAAGAGCAAGACTGACAGTGCCAGAGGAAGGAAGCTTGCCCTGCCTGCATCTCCTGTGTCAGAGGGCAGGAGACAGACCTTAGGGGCTCTGGTGATCTTTGCTGAAGAGAAAAAAAAGAAAAGAGGACTAAAAAAAGCAATAAAAGGGCTGTTTTGTCCCTGCCTTAGTCCTAAGAACTGCATTCTGCCTTCCTTTTCAGAAGTTATGTATTAAAAGATTAATTAACAGCGCTGGGCAGCTGTTACCTGTCTGTGCCTGTGCCACAGTGCTGATGCTCCCCCAGGGACAGCAGTGAGTGACAGGGAATGTGACCAAGGGCCTTTACACCAGCCCTGCTATGGAGTGGGGTCTGTCAAATTTGTGACAATTTTATTTAGACCCTTCCCTTCCCTGGCAGAGGCTGCCCAGAGTCACCCAGAGCTGCCGCAGAGACCAGCTGGGACCTGCCTGCCCGAGGGCCCCTCTCTGTCCTCGTGTGCCACAGCTCGGGCAGGGCTGGTGCCAGGGAAGGCAGAATGTGCTGTCCAGCCTCAGACAAAGCTCTGTGGGGACAGGTGAGCGTGCCCTGGCAGTGCCCAGGTGCCCTGGCAGCGCCTGCACCCGCTGGCCTGCCACCAAACCTCGTGTGCCCCAGCAAGGTGAGTGAGTCCAGCATTGCTGTCCCCTGGGCACCCTCGTGTGCCCCAGCAAGGTGAGTGAGTCCAGCATTGCTGTCCCCCTGGCACTCACCCAGCTGCTCCCAGGGCCACTCACAGCCGTGGCTGGTGGCCCCTCGCTGTCCCCTGCCCGGCTGGGGGGAGCTGGGGCTCTGCTCCTTCCCCCTCACTCTGCACCACAGCCTCAGCAGCCAGGTTCCATCTCAGCACACACAGGGAGCTCAGTCCTGACCTAACCAGAGAGGTCTGGGTGGGTGACATTCACCCCCAGCAGGTCACAGAGACGTGCCCAGGGGACTCTCTGCCACTGTCTATAGCAGAGGGACAGCAAAGCCACCACCAACACTGAAGAAGCTTCAGGCATCTGCTCACACAGAGTAACACCTACCACTCCAGAGGGCTGCAAGCGTCTGCCCTTTATTGTTCCTCAGTTTTACAACCTTTTAAACTCTTGATCTTACATGCATTCCACCTGTGTGTCCTCTCTACCCTTTTGTGATTGCTCAGTGCTCCTCAGCACTCCGTGTCTCATCACCTTCACCTGTTATATTAATATAACCTTCAATATTAATCACCTGTCCTACACAGCTGCAGCTCATTGGGGATGAGGCTCAGCCACAGCCCCACTCCCAGTCACCACAAACTGTGTGCCCACAACAACACTCTGTGTCTGAGGTGACAGGGAACAGAGAGAGCGTGACAGTGTCAGAGCTGCAGCCACACGGCCGGAGGGAACCTCCAGTGCCACATCATGTCACAGTGCCACATCATGTCACAGCCAAGGGCTAAAGGGCTCTGAGGCCTCTGGCACTGCCAGCTCTCCATGGAGTGTGGCACGGGCGGGGACAGGGCTCTGCCACATCATCCAGAGGGACACAGACACTTGCACTGCCCGGGTGGGCAGGAAGGGATCACCCCCAGCCCCATTCCCTCGTGTCCTCGTGCCTTCTCAGCTCTCCTTGAGCTTTCAGCAGCAGGGAGTGACACTGCCTGGAACAAAGGCCGAGATGGGAAGGTGAGCAGCTCAAAGCCATCACTTCCCTCTCCTGCAGCCCCATTCCCTCAAGTGACCTGCTCCTGGCCAGGGCACTGGGACAGATGCTGTGCACACCCACAGACCCCCCTGCTCCCCGGCACAGATCCTGGGAGTGCCACCAGAGAGGGGAGAGGGATGCTCCCAGTATCCCAGCCAAGCCTCAGCTCCCTCCCTCTCTCCAGGCAGGCAGCAGCTCCTGCCCACGCCTCCACCGGCAGTCCCTGCTTGTCCCCGGCACAGGAAGCCCTCAGGGCCTTCTGTCCCGTGGGTGACAGCAGTGCCACCCTGCCACCTCCTCCCGGGTTGGCTGCACTGTGGAGGAAGGGCCGTGGTGCCGCAGCTGCTCCCGTGGAGGCTCGTGGGGGGAACAGCCTCCACCCGGGCCCAGAACAAACCTCACCAAGTGCTGCTGCCCCCCGAGAGCCCCGTGCCCCCAAAGCCCCTCTCTCCCGTCACGGGGCACAGCCCCATTTTGGGAGACAAGGCGTGTTTAGCCTCCACCTTCCGCAGCCTGTTACGCCGCCTGCTCCCACCACTTCTATTTTTAAGGGTGAGAGCTGTGGTGCTCTGTCGTTTCCCCAATTCGAGCTCCTCTTTCCCAGCAGTTCCCCAAATTAGCCAGTTTCCACGGTAAAACACAGAACCTGCCAGACGGCCCTGAGTGGTGCTGGCAGAGCTGGGCTCCCCAGCCCCGCTGCCCCCAAGCCAGGGGATCCACTGGGAAATGAAATCCTCATGGAAACAAGGATGGGGACTTAGCTGGCAGGAGCTAGGGTGGTTTTCTGACACAAGGGATAGAAGGATATCAGGGCTGCAGGCTCAGCCCCAAAGGGAAATCTCTGCCTCCCCGTGTGCTCCCTCTGCCCTGCTGAGCACAAGTTATTGGCTGGTTTGAGTGTTTTAAGTGTCCCAGAAACCTACGAGAGTCCCCACAACTACAGAATCCCAATCCCTGGAGGGATTTAAAAGCCTTGTGGATGTGGCACGTGGGGATGTGGTGGCCTTGGAAGTGCTGGGGAATGGTTGGACTTGATGATTCTTAGAGGCTTTTCCAACATAAACCATCCCATAAATCAGAGATGCCTGCGAAACAACAACCCAGGAGTGCCCTCAGGAAGCTGCAGGAGCACCCCCAGCACAGGACCCCTACTTACATCCGAGGCTGGGCCCTTGTCGGCACCGGGGCAGGAGAAGGTGACGAATTCATGGCACCTCTTGTGCACCACAAAGCAGCAAACTGCAAAGAGAACAAAGGGACAGGGTCAGGGCCACGGCACTGGCACCACGAGAGCCCAGAGGTAACAAAACAAACCCCAGCCATGTTGGGTTGCTGAGCAGTCCCAGGAGGTTTTCTTTAAACAAACCTGAGGCAGATTTTTAAACCTTATGGAATATCCCCAACCAGACCAGGCATTTTGGTGAGGCTCAGCAGAACAAAGTGTTGAGTGAACGTCAGAGGAGGGCTGGGAACAATTCTGTTCCTCTGAGCTCATTGTCACTCGTGGCACACACTCTGAGGTCACTGCTGGGAATAAAAAGAGGGAGAATCTGGCGTTTGCGGGTATCTGAGCTGAAAAGTGCATGTGGCCAAAAATGGAAGATTGTACCCAAGGGAACAGGTGGGCAATTTTCCTCCCACAGCTCTGCTTTTCTCCAGCATCTCCCCAGCCTCCGTTTGCCAGACCAGAAGACACGCACGTCTTCCTCCCCTCACACACGTCAGTGACAGCCTTGCCCTTCTGGGAAAGGCACAGGGAAATCAATCCCGACATGCCACTGCCCAGCCTTCCAGGCAGGAGTACCCAGAGCTAAACCCCCATCCCCTAAACCACCAAACCTTTCCAGCACTCGCCCGCCTGAAGTTGCCAGTACCGTTTCTGCAGTTTGTGCAGCCAAAGCTCTGAATTTCAAGGCTGACTTTTTTCCCCCAAATGCCAAATAAGGACCTCACCTTCAGTGGCAGACCTTAAAGAGTCATTTGTCACTGTAGGCAACTTCAACTGACGGCCCAGATCCTCCTCCAAGGGTCTCAGCCCCTCTGACTCTGCAGCTGGAGGTGGCAGCACTGCTGGGGCTCCCCAGGTGTGGGGAGCAGAGGCACCAATCACAGCCACGTCCCCTCTGTCACCTCCTGGGTGCCAGGTGTGGCCTGGGCCACCTGCACTCCGCAGCCACGCCCCAGGGATGCTCAGCTCCAAGCACCCATCCCATGCCCCGTCCCACACGGTCAGACCTCAGCTCCAAGGGGCCCGAAGGGAGCCCAGGCAGGAACGGAGCAAAGGAACAAGCCCTGGTTCTGAGGGGAGCCTGGGCACCACACCCTGCCCTGCCTCAGGGCTCTCCCACCCACCACAGCCTTTTCCCAAGGGCTGGAATTACACTGAATAAAAGCCTCTGGAAGGTAAGGAGCAGGGCTGAGGTCTGGAGACAGAGCAGAGGAACCAAACTGAGCTGTGCAAGAACAGAGCAGGTTCCAGTTGCAGCAACATGGGACTTTTCCTAAAGAACAAGGAAAAGGCAAGTGACATCAGCCATGAACCTCACAATCCCCTCTTTGTGCCCTGCCACATCCAGCTGTAAATTCATTTTCCTTTTCACATTTTCCATTGTGAACAAAAACAAACCCAGAAGGTTTCAGAGGCAGAACAGCTGCCAAGAGCTCTCTCCTCGCAGGACCTCTCACTTGCTTTTCTGAGTCAAACAAACAAACATTTTCTTGAAAGCATTGCTCACCATTTCTGTCATTTGTATATGGAGACAGAAGCATCTGGGAAGCAGGAAGGAAGAAATTAGAACTCTATTAGCAGGGATTTCTCCTGAAGTGTGTGTACAAACTCAGTAAGCCCCGTGACACCCCGAGCACAGGCACAGGGTGGGGGCTGCTGCCAGGGGCTGGGCTCTGGTGGGAGCTTCCCAGAGGAGCCGGGATCATTCCAGCTCAGCAGGGGAATCCAGAGTGCCACCAGGCTGAACTTGCCGTGGAAGGGTTTGGGTGGGAAGGGACCTTAAAGGCCATCCCTGGAAGTGCCCAAGGCCAGGCTGGACAGGGCTTGGAGCACCCTGGGACAGTGGAAGGTGTCCCTGCCCATGGCAGGGGTGGCACTGGATGGGCTTTAAGGTCCCTTCCACCCAAAATGTTCCGAGATTCTGTGATTCTGATCAATGGCAAGGATGACCCACTGGAAGATGGGCAAGCAGAACACTTCCCTGCACATGCCAGGCAAAGCAGAGCCAGGTGGGCTTTGCACCCCCTGCTCCCAAGGAAGCTCCACAAGCCTTGGTAGGATCCATGGAACACTTCCTGTGTGCTTAGGTGAGTGTTCCATCCATGCAAAAGGAAAACAGGGCCAAGAGAATGGATCAGGAGCAGGATCTCATGCCAGCAATCCTGTCTCAGCTCCTAAACGTGACCTGCCCAGTGGATGTGAGGAGGCTGCAGAGATCTTTCCACTGCTGTGCCCTCCTGCTGTCATCACACTTCAGCAGTTCCAGCCCATGTCTTTGTCAGTTTAGAAACCCCAGCACGAGCAGCAGCTTTCCCAGGTTGCTAATTAGACAGGTAATTTGTAAATCTTATTATTTGGGTAATAAAGTTATCAAATCCCACTTGTTGGCTACAAACATCCCAAGCCATTTGTACACAACAAGAATGAAAGATTAAGCTTTCCCATTCCTTACTGCATAGTGCAAGAGGGTTTCCTGGCCCTAGACTCTGCTTCAGGGCCAGCTCCATTCCAGGGTCTGGGGAGACATCCCTGTCCTGGGAGAAGGGAAGGATACAAACCCTATGGAAGGCAAGAGGCAGAGCCCTGAGCTCTCCACGGCCTCAGGAGATTTGCTGGAATGCACATTTTTCACAGCAGCCCCAGCACAGAGTGTCAGATCTGAAAAGATTTGCACCAAAACATCAGGGCAAGATCACACACCTCTGTTCCCTGGGACCCTGACACAGCCCTGGGAAGAGAGATCTCCTGGAAGATTTGGTTTGAGAGCTAAGAAACCACAACAGCAGCAGGGCATTCTCAAACCCTAGGAAATGTCTTATTGTGGAGGATGTAAAGAAAGAAAATGCTAGAAAATGCTAACACAGTATTACTTTTATATATATAGATATAGATATACACATACACACAGAGAGAAAGGCATCTTGGCTTAAACCACTGCTCAGAAACCCTCCAGAAAAACCACAAAGCAGTTTCCCTGCTGACTCCCTGCTGATTCCAGGGGCTGCCAATCAGAACAACCACATCCCAATGCGTTCCAGGCGTTTGAAGTTTGCCGAGCACATCTGGCTGTAGCTGCAGCCCGGGAAGGGCTGTCCCGGGAGGGACCTGCAGGCAGCTCAGCAGAGCATCCCCCGGAGGCCCGGGGTGCTCCCCGGGATGCAGCAGGACAGGCTGCAGGGTTCCAGCTCCGAGCAGCAGCGTGGGGATCCTGCTGAGGCTTGTGGAGCTTCCTTGGGAGCAGGGGGTGCAAAGCCCACCTGGCTCTGCTTTGCCTGGCATGTGCAGGGAAGTGTTCTGCTTGCCCATCTTCCAGTGGGTCATCCTCGCCATCGATCAGAATCACAGAATCTTGGAATGCTTTGGGTGGGAAGGGACCTTAAAGCCCATCCAGTGCCACCCCTGCCATGGGCAGGGACACCTTCCACTGTCCCAGGGTGCTCCAAGCCCTGTCCAGCCTGGCCTTGGGCACTGCCAGGGATGGACTTTAAGGTCCC
Organism: Leptocoma aspasia; assembly: GCA_013399835.1. Classification (NCBI taxonomy): domain Eukaryota; kingdom Metazoa; phylum Chordata; class Aves; order Passeriformes; family Nectariniidae; genus Leptocoma; species Leptocoma aspasia. The sequence goes on along the minus strand of VXAX01006508.1, from coordinate 150,668 downwards.
TTCCCACCCAAACCATTCCATGGCAAGTTCAGCGTGGGGCCGGGAGCAGCGTGCAGGCTGCCTGCTCGGTTTGGAAGGATGCTGCAATTCCTGCAGCAGCAGAAGCTGCTGATCCCGGGAGCAGCACTGCCAGCCCTGCACGTGCTCCTTGCTCCTGCAGGATGTCCCTCCTCTCCTGTTCGCACCGTGTGAACGAGCTCGGGAGCGTTTCCCTGCCGTCCCTCCCCTCACACTCTCCCTCTCCCCTCACACTCTCCCTCTCCCCTCACAGGCTCCCTCTCCCCTCACACTCTCCCTCTCCCCTCACA
>VXAX01006508.1:115338-150178 GCA_013399835.1 Leptocoma aspasia | reverse complement strand
CTCACAGGCTCCCTCTCCCCTGACACGCTCAGGCACTTTGCCCAGAGTTGCCCGAAGATTTGCCCTCAGAACACAAAACCCCTCCTAGGCCAGGGTTTCTGGCCAGGAAAAGCCCTTTATCAAAGCACCAGTCTACCCTGGGAGCCAGCCCAACACGAGCACAGCTATTCCCAGGAACAGGAGAGCCCAGGAAAGGCTCAAGCCAGTGTTTCACTGGCAAACTCCCGAGACTGCTGAGCCCATCCTGAAGAGCACAAACCCGTGGCACCCCTGGCACCTGGAGGAGCAGGGCTGGCTCGGGTGACAAGTGCCCTGGTGGCCCTGCTCGCTGCCAGCCTGGCACAGGAGGTGGGATCAGCCCCATCTCACCCACAGAACGCCCTCAGCTGCAGGAAGGCACCCAGCCCTGCCCAGAGCCCTGACAAACGGCTTCCTGCAGGAGCCAGCCCTGCCCACGGAGCAGCCCTGCCTTCCACTCCATCTCCATTTGTTGCTCTAATTTCATTGCATGAACTCCTTGTCCCAATGTTCTGAAGAAGGGAATAATCAATTTTCCCGAGTCCTTTGCTGAATGAATAATTCAGGGACGTCACCTCTGATGGCTCCTGAGCCCACCCCTTCCCAGAACACACATTCCCACCGAAGGGAAGCCTTTGTTCTCCTCCGTCAGGCCAGGGAGAGGTCTGGAAGCACCAGGAACAGTCCTGGATACAGCATGTCAAGTAAGGGAGACAGATGGAGAGTTAACAGAGACAGAAGAAGGTTCAAGCAAGATTCATCTAAAAATCAAAGCCAGGGAGGAGTTCAACCATCCCCAGGGAGCTGACGGAGCTGAGCTTAGGCAGATGGCTCCAATATCAGGGAAGCTCAAAGATTATTTCAAGCATATCTCAGTGTGTAGCTGCTCCCTTCCAACCTGTGGATATTCTCATTTGGATAACGTCTCCACTTCCCAAGGAACAACAGCTTTAGGAAACAGCTTGGAATTCAGATTAGCAAAACTGAAGGAAACAAAACAACTCAAAAAAAAAAAAAAAAGAGAAAAATTCTTTTTAAGGGAGCTTTGTGTTGCTCCACCCACGCTGGGCAAACCCCCGGGGTCAGAGGCACCAGCCTGGCCCCACTGAGGGACCAAAACCTGCCCCAGCCAGAGCTGCCCACGACTTTCCATTCCATGCTAAAAAATCACACTCACGACATCAAACAGAGGCAGTGAAGCATGGTAATCATAAAATAAGGGGAAAGAAGGGCTCCAGGAGGGGAAGTCCTGAATTTCTGACAGCGCTTTACAGCTTTTAATCACTTAGAGCACACAGAGAGAGAAGCTGAGCTAAAATTTGTGCTCTTTGGATTTAATCCCCAGCTTTGGTTAAAAGCTTTCTGGGGTTCTTACAGCACAACAATCTTCAGCTCCTCAGACTTGAGCTGTTTTCCCACTGTCAGCTCCAGAGAGAGAGAGAGTGAAACCAGCTGTGATCCACAGGGATTTCTGGACAGCACCAGGAACAGCTCCAGGGGTGGGGATGGCACTGCTGCAGGTCCGGGCTCAGGCACTGGGTGCTGCTCGGCTGGAGGACAGAGGCAGGGACACCAGGGGCCTTGGGATGTCACCACCCAACGCCAAGCTGCAGCAGCATTCCCCTGCCAGAGCTGGGTACAAGTGGCACCTGCAGCTTCTCGGGTAAGACCTGGCCAGCAGAACCCCTGTGAACCCAGAGCTGCTCAGAAAAACCCCTGTGAACCCAGAGCTGCTCAGCAGAACCCCTGTGAACCCAGAGCTGCTCAGCAGAACCCCTGTGAACCCAGAGCTGGCCACAGAACCCCTGTGAACCCAGAGCTGTTCAGCAGAACCCCTGTGAACCCAGAGCTGCTCAGCAGAACCCCTGTGAACCCAGAGCTGCTCAGCAGAACCCCTGTGAACCCAGAGCTGGCCAGCAGAACCCCTGTGAACCCAGAGCTGGCCAGCAGAACCCCTGTGAACCCAGAGCTGGCCACAGAACCCCTGTGAACCCAGAGCTGGCCAGCAGAACCCCTGTGAACCCAGAGCTGGCCACAGAACCCCTGTGAACCCAGAGCCCACAGAGCCCCACAGCAGCTGGGGAGGAGGGGCAGGGAGGCTGCTCTGCCTGTGCTTCTGAAAGGGACATCTTTAACATTCCTCCTTTCTCATTGAAAGGGGTTGAGTATTTTGAGCCCAGCCACGTGCTTTTAGAAGGACTTCATGAACAAAACACCCCAAGCCGCCTGCGGTTTTCCATGAAATACCATAATGAATTGACAACATCCTCTGCATGACAATGAACGTGCTGGAGCCAGGCGGGATGAGGAGCATCAATCATCCCCGGCAGTGGAAGAGGAGTGGGTGGGGACGGGACGGTGACAGCAGCAGGGCTCGGAGCAGGGAGAGATCTTCATCCTGCCAGAGCAGCACCAGAGCCACGTGCGTCCCCGAGGACAGGGCACAGGGGCTGCACGGCGGCTGCAGCTGGCCCAGGTTTTGTGGCTCTTGCTGGCACAGGAACCTGTGCCACATTTGGACGTGGCAGAGTTCCTCCACCCAGGGCATGGCACAAGCCCAGCTCCTGCTTCCTCTCCAGATCGCTTGGGTCAAAAAAAGCTGCTTGGGAGCAGCGGGCGGAGCATCCCAACATCCAAAGACACCCTGGGGGAACAGCTCTTCCCCTGCCCTGTGCCTGTCCCTGCACCGTGCAGGTGCATGGCCCTGTCCCACCACGAAACAAGCTATGCAGAGACCACCACCAGCTCCTGCAGAACTCTCAGAGGGGCTCTTTGCAGACGGGGGGGCTGCCCCACTCGCCCACTCCCCAAAGGCTGCTGCCCCCAGCACACAGCCAGGGCTGGAGGGAAGCTCCAAGGCACCAGAAGGCAGCAGTTTCCCTGCAGGCACCTTTGTCCCTGCCCAGAGCCACGGGGCAGGGCAGCCGAGGGCCCCGACAGGAGCCCTGCAGGAAGGGGAGCGGAAGGGGCTTCCCCCAGTCCTCGATTACAGCCAGGTCATACACTGCAGCAAGAGGAACAGGGCGTCTTTCAAGCTGGAATTTGGTTCTTGCCATGCTAACAATCCCTCTAACTTGTTCCTTAAAAGCCTGGATGATGAGCCCTGTGATCATGGAGAGGAGGTTGGCACGGGGACACGCTGGGCTGGAGGGGACAGCCCCAGACATGGGGCCACCAAGGCAGGCAGGGACACTGGTGACTTGGGGGTCACAGGCACTGGAGGAGGACCAGCCAGGTGCTGGCCAAGGTCAGGCAGAGGAGAAGCTTCTGAGATGCGGAATGGATGGACAGACTTGGCTTGTACCTCAGACAAATGGGGACAGGCATCAAGGACACTCTGCAGCCCCTCTGGGCCCAGAGACTTGGCAAGGGGCTGAGGTCTGGGTCCCTGGGGACATCCCTGGGGACATCCCTGGTGCCTGCAGCCAGCCCCACTCACAAACACCCACACACCAGCGTGGGGGCCAGCCCCACAACGACACCCTCAGAATCCCCACCAGCGAGAGATGAAAAATAAGTACTCTGTGATTAATCAAAGCCCCGAGGGAGCAGATTAAACGGTCTTGGCAATTAGTTCTGGATTTCTTAGGAAGGCGCTGGAAGCCAGTGGAAAGCTGCTGCAGTCCCTGAGGATGAGCACCGAGTCCTCCTAAAACCCTGCACCAGTTACACAACTCGCCGTGGCGATGTGTTAAATTACAGATGGTCTCAATTAAAAGTGCAGAGATGGAAAGGAGGCTCGGAAAAAAAAAAAAAAAAAACCAACTCCACATGAGAAGAAAGGGAAGATCATTAAAAACTTGGCAGCCTACTTTGACTCTGGTGACCTGGTAATTTAATATTGTAATTGAAACCCCGGGTCAGGCTCTTGAGAGGAGGGAGAAATATGGAAAGGTATCCCGGCAGGATCAGTGCTGCCCAGAGGAGAGGTCAGGCATTAGGAGAGGGCAGTCCCAGCACAGATAACCCACCAGCAGCCCAGCTTTGGCTCCTGCAGCTCCCAGCCCCAGAAGATGCCTGCTCGCCTGCTTTGAAGCCATTCCTTTTTGTCACAGCGTATTAATCCTGTTCAAGGCAGATAAAAACCCAGTCCCCAAAGTGCTAATAATGTAACTCAGTTAAAGCTGGATTGTGTAGCTTATCTCCAAGACAGAGAGGGGAACTTCACTCCCATTTTCTTCCTTGCGTCCCCCCTCCTTCCCCCTTAATTTTGAATATTCTGAGCCCTGTCTCATTTCCAAAAGCAGAGCCCAGGTGGCACTGCCCAGGAGCACTGCCTGCACCTCCAAACAGACAAGGAGGCGCAGGGACATCAGGTTGGTGAAGAGTCTTTCAGCACTCAAAGAGTCCCAATTCCAGCTGTGCCTGCAGCTGGTGCCCACCCAGTTGTCCCAGCACTGGTGTCACTGGTGTCTCGTGGTGGCCAGAGCCAGAGTGAGCAACCACAGAGGTGGCTCCAGCCTGGGGACAGGGACACCCTGGAAGGTGAGGGGATTTGGGAGCCTTTCCAAAGGGTTCCTCTTCCAGAGCCCTCACCTTCCCTCCAGAGGTGACCAGTGAGCCAAGAGCTGGAGTCCAACACCAGCCCCACAAACGTGAACAATTCAAGCTCTTTGCACAAAACACCACCAGGAGCAGACCATGAACTCAGAGTCACTGCACAGCAAGGGCTGGGAGGCATTTATACACTGCTAAAGAGCATGGGCTGTAATCCTGCTCCCCTCTGCATTTCTAAAAAAACCACAATACTGCATGGTCCCTTTGCTTTCCAGGAAGTGCAGAAAACAAAAATAATCATGAATACAACACAAACTTTTTTTTTTTGTCCGATATGAAGAGTAATGACTTCCCTGCTGCTGCCTGAGGCTTATTTTCAGCTGGCAGCATCTTAGGAGGGTTTGTTCTCCATACACCGAGCAATGTTTGAAGGGTTTCTTGAACACCCAGGAACGTGAACAGCTCAATTTAACTACAAGTGAAAGCATCAATTAGCCAGGGCCCTGCTCAAGTGAGGCTGCCTACAGAGGATTTATCTGGTGCTGTAACTGTGCTGCTGTGCACAGCCCTGGCTCTCCAGCACCAAGCACTGACCGTGTCCCCTCTGCAGCCACGCCACCAGCACAGCACTTCCCTGGGGACCAGGCACAGGAACCCATGGCGAGGACTTGGACCAGATGGTTTGAAAGATCCCTCCCAGTCCAAACTGGCCCTGGCAGCACTTTGGGCACAGGCACAAGCAGCTCCTGCCACAACACACCTCCTGTCCATGCCACCAAGCAAACGGGCTGCTCAGACNTCGCCCAGCCCCGGCAGTGTTATCACAGCAGCTCCATCTGCTCGGGCAGTGCTGACTCACAGTCCCCACGCTCCACCCCGGCCCCCCATGCTCTGCACCCTCCCACAGCACCCAGCCTGGGGGGCTGAGCACCCAGAGCCACCCCATGAGCCACGGACTCAGCCAGGAGCTGCTCCGTGGGCATTAAGGCTGTTTTAAAACAGAGGAGAGATAAAACCAAGCACTGTTTGGTCCTGGCTGGCTGTGCTTTAAAGAGCTCCCTGCTACCACAGTGGGAGGATCAAACACCCCAGGCTGCTGCAGGCAGGGGAGGGATGTTCTCCACCACCAGTTCTCACCAAAGGGCCTCCCCAAAAAGCCACCAGCAGCTTTCACCCCCCAGCACAGAGTCTCCAAAGAAACACCCATCGGGCAGCACCAGGAGCCAGGCAGTGCCCTGGGAAGCAGCAGCAGCCCAGGGCAAAGGGATGCAGCACTGCAGAGCCCCCTCCCAGCAGCAGCCCCTCTGTGGGGCACCCCGGGGTGGGCAGTGGGTCAGGGAATCAGCAAACACAACAGCAGAGCCAGGGCCAGGGGCTCCAGGGGCAGTGCAGGCCCTGTCACACGCACCCAGAGGAGGTTTGTCTGTCAGTGGAGCCAGCATTTGTCCCAAGCACACACCAGGGCTGTGGCTGAGCAAGGCACAGAGCTTGGCTGCCCCAGCACTGCCCCAGCCTGACCAGACACCCCTGACCCCCTGGAGGGCAGGGGCACGGACCTGCCGGGGAATTGTTCAGGGATATGCTCCTTAGTATTGTTCAGTAATATGCTCCTTAGGAACATATTACTCCTGTTTTCCAAATCCTGTCCACAACAGCAGCCAGGTCGGTCACAGATTTGTCCTGGGGAGGCGCCTGGCAGGATCCAGCCCCTGAGCAGCATCCCCAGTGCATTTCCTGCACCCTGGGGTCCCTCAGCCAGCCTGGGGCCCCTCTGCCAGTGCCATCCCAGAGCCATCACCCACGAGGGCACCGTGTGGAGCAGAGGTGGACAAGCTCCAGCTCCCTGAGGCAGCCAGCAGCTCTGGCTTTACGTAACAAACTGGGTGTCAAGAGGGAAGGACACACCAGGGTGGGAGATGCCGTGGCTGAGGCTCAGGGAACGGCTCTGCCGAAGGCTCCCGAGCTGCAGCNTTGGGGCACAGGCACAAGCACCCCCTGCCACAACACACCTCCTGTCCATGCCACCAAGCAAACGGGCTGCTCAGACAACCCCGAGACACTCTTCTGTCCACTCTGGCCTCTCTCTCCTGTTGTTGGACTTCTGTCCACTCTGGCCTCTCCCTCCTGTTGTTGGACTTGTTATTGCAGCCCCTTCCTGCTGCTGCAGGGCACAGGCTCAGCACCACAGCTCTGACACGGGCAGGGCTTCCCCTGCCTTTGGATTCCCCCAGGGACCCCGTAAGGGCAGCGTGTCCCTGGAGCTCTGCAGCTGAGGGGGGCTCTGAGGGGCCACAGGGGCGGGCGACTGCACCCCCAGNCTACCACAGTGGGAGGATCAAACACCCCAGGCTGCTGCAGGCAGGGGAGGGATGTTCTCCACCACCAGTTCTCACCAAAGGGCCTCCCCAAAAAGCCACCAGCAGCTTTCACCCCCCAGCACAGAGTCTCCAAAGAAACACCCATCGGGCAGCACCAGGAGCCAGGCAGTGCCCTGGGAAGCAGCAGCAGCCCAGGGCAAAGGGATGCAGCACTGCAGAGCCCCCTCCCAGCAGCAGCCCCTCTGTGGGGCACCCCGGGGTGGGCAGTGGGTCAGGGAATCAGCAAACACAACAGCAGAGCCAGGGCCAGGGGCTCCAGGGGCAGTGCAGGCCCTGTCACACGCACCCAGAGGAGGTTTGTCTGTCAGTGGAGCCAGCATTTGTCCCAAGCACACACCAGGGCTGTGGCTGAGCAAGGCACAGAGCTTGGCTGCCCCAGCCTGACCAGACACCCCTGACCCCCTGGAGGGCAGGGGCACGGACCTGCCGGGGAATTGTTCAGGGGATGCTCCTTAGGAACATATTACTCCTGTTTTCCAAATCCTGTCCACAACAGCAGCCAGGTCGGTCACAGATTTGTCCTGGGGAGGCGCCTGGCAGGATCCAGCCCCTGAGCAGCATCCCCAGTGCATTTCCTGCACCCTGGGGTCCCTCAGCCAGCCTGGGGCCCCTCTGCCAGTGCCATCCCAGAGCCATCACCCACGAGGGCACCGTGTGGAGCAGAGGTGGACAAGCTCCAGCTCCCTGAGGCAGCCAGCAGCTCTGGCTTTACGTAACAAATTGGGTGTCAAGAGGGAAGGACACACCAGGGTGGGAGATGCCGTGGCTGAGGCTCAGGGAACGGCTCTGCCGAAGGCTCCCGAGCTGCAGCCCCACACAGGACACACCAGGGGACAGGCCAGCAGCCCTGGCACAGTTGTTAGGAAAAATTTGCTATTTTGGAAATGCTTTGCCTGTGCCAGGAGCTCTGTTAACCCCACCACCCAGGGCTGACCTCCAGCACTTGTGCCAAAGTGTCAGGGAAAAGGAGCGAGGGGAGGGACCCTGGGTAGTACCAGGCACCTTCAAGATCCCCTTCCCAGCCAGCCTCCAACCAGCTCCTCACCCCTCAGGTGAAATCCTCCCAGAAGCACCGCACTGGAAAATATTTCACACACTCGCCTAATTTCCCATAAAAATGGGAAATGAGACCACCCCAGCCCTTGTTGAAGTCACAGCCTCTCCCCACTGCTCCTTCCTGTCCCTCCTCCTGCAGTGCTCCAGCCCCAGTTTGTGTTGTGAAGGAACTCCCACGGGATTTGTCCTGGGACAGCCGATCCCTCGGAGCGCTGCCTCCCACCACGAGACAAGGCGAAGGCTGGTGAGGAGAGCAGGCAAAAACACAGCACCAAAAAATCTCAATGATTTGGAAAACTTCCAGAAGAGGGAAAAAAACATTTATCGAGCACGGGCCTTTTCGCAGGAGAACAAACAGCAGCGCTGAGGATCCAGGGCAGCCTGGGCAGAGCCAGAACCCAAGGAAAAGATGGATGGATGCCCACAGGGACCCTGGTTACAGCTCGGGGCAGCAGGGGCTCTCAGGGGGCACACCAGCATGCAGCAGCCTCCCAGACAAGTCTCACCCCCACAGGACACTGCTCTGCCCAGTTCTGCCATAAATCAGGCATGGCCAGAGCTGGGCACAGAGCTGCAACCCCCCCAGTTTTGTTCCAGCAACAGCCCAGCCCCTCCCTGCAGTCAGAGCTGCCCAAAATACAGCCCCTGCACAGGGGCTGGGCCATGGAGCACTGCAGTCATGACTGGAGCATCCATAACCTGCCTTCCAGCTGCTTTCAACCCTGCTCAGCCCCAGACTCCTGGGAGGGAGCTGCCAAGACAAGAAACGCTGCCACTGCCTGGGCAGGAAGCCCCAGCTGCAGCCAAGGGAGGGCTGGAGCACACGGAGCTGGGGCAGAAAGCCTCGGGCCACCCAGGGGATGCTCGTTCCCGACTCCTGGTGAGGGTTTGGCTTTCCTTGGCTCGGCTGACGCTCGCCCTGCTGGTGAGGCAAACCTGGCCAAGCCAAGGGGCTGGCACAGGGCTCACCCTGACTGCCAGCCCAGCCTGGCTGGACCTCGCGGGGCTTTGGCACCTCGCTGGGCACGGAGAAGGGAGGGAAGGAGGCGGGGAAGGAGGGAGGGAGGATGCTTGCCGCTCTCCTGGGCTCCAGCCAGGAGAGGAATGCTCTCTTCCCGGGAGAGGTTTGCCAGCAGCACCAGGAGCAGCAAAAGCGCTCAGCGCTGACCCTCGGGCAGCCCCCAGGGCCGCAGGAAGGGGAGGGGATTTCACGGCTCCGCTTGGCTTTCCTGCCTGGCAAACGGACCACTGGCCCCCGACGGGCTGCAGCACCGGGCGCTGCTGCACAGCAACATCTCTGCCTTGAAGACATTCAAAGGGCTGCAGCTGGCAAGATGCTCGTGTACTTGGCACCGTGTTTGATGCTCCACGGATAAGATATTAAAATAACATTCCCAACATGCAGATTTACTGTGTCTGCTCCCTCCTCGCTCCAGCCAGAGCTGTTTAGAACAGGCTTTTGTTGATGCTGCCAGACAGGCAGCGCAGAGCTGGAGGAGTCACCTTGCTACGGGAGGAGTGGGCAGCTCTGTCCCGGGGATCTGTCTGTCCCTGTCCCTGGCTATCCCCAGGGAAGCTCTGGGATGCAGCAGCGCGTGGGATGAGCTCAGGAACCTGCTCAAGGTGATGGCCATGGAGAGCTGGGACAAAGGAGCACCAGGCCCTGGCCAAGGTCAGCAGGGAAGGTGAAATCAGACACTACCTGCAGGATCCCATTAAGGGAAGTGTTTTAAAACACATTGCTGGGGAGGAGGGAATCAAATCTGCTCCATGTTTTACCTTATTTTAAAAGAAATTATCATTTAGGTGAATTTTGCTTTAACAAAGTGGCTGAAATGTTTGCCTTCTGCTGTCCTAAAAATCTCCATCAACCCAGGGACTGAGTTTGCTGTTCGTGGGGAACAGTCCTGTGCAATTACACACTGCTGGCTTCACTGAGAACGTTCTCTGGGCTGGCAGCTCGAGGAGGAGGAGGACAGGACAAAAGAGAGGAGCTGTTTTATTTCCATGGAGCTCTGCAAAGAGCTTTCCTGGCTCACTGTGCCCGTCCACGTCCCTGCTGGCCAGTACGACTTTATTAATGTTTACAATATGCCCTACTTCCTAATGCAGCTCTGCCCGCTGAAAGAATCCATTTGCATTTTTAATGAAATTTGGATAAGCAATTTAGTGGATCCCCAGCTCGCTGGGCTCTGGAACCCTCACCCAGAGCCCAGGGACCACAGCCCCTGGAGCTCCTGCCAGCCCTGGTGTCACCTAGAGCAGTCCTGGTGTCACCCAGAGCAGCCCCGGTGTCACCCAGAGTGGCCCTGGTGTCACCCAGAGCGGCCCTGGCACCAAGAGGGGACATTTATCCCAAATCTGTGCTGGCACAGCTGGCACAGCACCCACCCTGCCGCAGCCAGCGTGCCCAGAGGCAGCTTTACATCCAGTCTGTTTTAATAAAGCAATAAAGGGGAGAGCTCCATACATAAGAGACTAAGTGGGACAATAAAAATCTGTGAGCTCGCCCAAAATGTCTCCCAGCTGTTCTGCAGCACTCTGGAGGAACAAAATAGGGCAGATTTCAGAAATACGGAGTTGTGCTGGGTTGTGTGTCCCCAGCCATGCCTGCAGCTCTCACTGGCCTCTTCCTGTGTCCCCTTTGCTGAGCAGTGAGAAGAGAGGAACCTCTCTGCTGAGCCCTGAGGAGCTGCCAGCAGAGCCAGGACGAGAAGGAGCAGAAGCTCCTGGTAACTCCTCGGAAGCTGCAGCTCCCACACAGGCAGCAGCCCCCAGCTGTGTGCCCAGTTTTTCCATGCCACCAGTTTGATTTTTGGAATAAAAACCTGGCCTTCAGCGGGAGAGATGCTCACCCTTCACCCGTGACACAGCACAGGGCCAGGCCTCACCAGGGCAGGAAAATCAGCTGCAGGAAGTGGATCAAAAATCCCACCCCAGTGCCCAGCAACCTTCCCACCTGGAGTTTCCCCTTCCTTTTGGAAGGGACCACGGTGCAGCATCCCCACAGCACCAGCTCAGCCACCCTCAGTGCCTGGCAGCACCTGCAGAGTGCAGGGAATGCTGCAGGGATGGCCCCAGCGCTGCCCTGCACAGCAGCCTCCTGCAAATAAATCCCTGCAGGAGGAACAACGCTCCTGGGGGATTAAAGGCTGCCTGGAACAGCTGGAGGCATGTCCCCAGCACCCTCCCCACTGAGGGGGGGTTCCCCTCCATGCTGCCTCCAAAGCTCCCCCAAAGCCACTGAAAGTCCTTGCAGCACAAACTTGTGTCTGTTGGAAGAGTCTGGGGCGAGAAAACCCCGAGAAGAGGTGCCCGTTCAACCAGATCTCATTTCAGCCCCGCTCACGGCGCCTGTCCCTCACAGCCGGGCCCCACTGACCATGGCCAGGGTCCCCCAGGGTCCTCCTGCCCTTCCCTGGCAGCCACATCCCCGAGCCAGCCTCAGCCCAGATTGGCAGCTGCTCGGGGGCGGCTTTCCATCGCTGAGCGCACGGCACCCGCTCCTCAGCACATGATCGAGTAATAAATATTTGGAAAGATCTGTTATTTTTACATAAACAGTCACAACACACTGCCGAGGCTGGGGAATGAGCCGGCTCCTCGCTGCCGAGCGCTGCTGCGACCCCGCCAGCCCCGGTCCCCTCCCGCTGTCCCCTCCCGCCTGCCCGGCACCTGGAGAGCAGCTCCGAGGGCTGCGGGACTGGCTCCTCCCGGGGCCTCCCTCGGGATCTCCTCAGCCCCTCCAAGCCCCACCAAAGTTCTGCAGGAGCGCAGCTCCATCCCCTCTCCCAGCTCCCGTTCCATAAAATCACGGAACTGCTGAGGCTGGAAGGGATTTCTGGAGCTCATCTTGTCCAACCCCTCTGCTCAGCCAGGGCCACCTGCCCAGGACCATGCCCAGCTGGCCTTTGAGTATCTCCAGGAAGGGAGACTCCACGCCCTGTTCCAGCCCTCCCCTGGCCACGGGACTGCTCTAACACAGAAAACCTCGGGCTCATCTTCCCTTCCCTCTGCATCTCCTGGCTGCTCCCATCCCCAACACCATCAGCCTGGCAAATCTGCCAAAGGCTCCTGAGCCCCCACGCAGCTCTGAGCTGGAATCAATTTGGTCCTTCTGTAAATCACTGCCTGCACCACAAGCATCTTATCCTGAGAATTATGGAGACTGGAGCTAAAGGAGAGGAAGCAGGTTCAGCCCAGGACTCAAACTCACTTGCCAGCCACCCTGAGGGAACCTCTTCTCTGCCCTTTGGACTCTGGAACATCAAACACCCACCAAAAGGTGCCTCCCCAAAAACTCATGTTTTGCACCCTGCCAGGATGCTAATTCACAGCAAACTGGTTCTCAAATAAACTACATTTACAAGGCTGAATCTCCTCCTGGACTGCACGTTCTCCTGCCTTACACCATCCTTCCTCCTTCAGCAGCTCCAGGACCTTCCTCCCCTCCCACCCTCACCTGGCACGCTGCTGAGCCACGGCCCAGTGTGACACCCACCTGCGTCAGCTCTCTTCCAACCTGGGGGCCATTCATAACAATTACCTCGTAATTCTCTTTCATTATCCTATTATTTTGGATGGCAAAGGCTGACCCCAGCATATTCAGCTCGTTAATGGAATTACAGCTCCTTCTGCAGCCCGGGGCAGGGAGCGAGCGAGAGCTGCAGCCCCGGGTGCTGGAGCTGCCCTGTCCCCTTTCCANCTGCCCTGTCCCCTCTCCAGGAGCTGCGCTGTCCCCTCTCTGAGCTGCTGGAGCTGCCCTGTCCCCTCTCCAGGAGCTGCGCTGTCCCCTCTCTGAGCTGCTGGAGCTGCCCTGTCCCCTCTCCAGGAGCTGCTGGAGCTGCCCTGTCCCCGCTCCAGGAGCTGCTGGGACAAGGACAAAGCCACTCCGGGGATTTGCCATTGCTCAGGGAGCAGCTGTTGCCGCCGTCCCCGGCTCGCCCTGGGCTCTCACACCGGCCCCTCCCGTGGCCCGGTCCCTCTGGGAGCGCCCCTGGGATCCCAGCACACGGGCTGCAGCTGTGGGGGCTCAGCCGGCCCCCAGAAACGCCCAGAGTGATCAGGGCATGACTGAAGCAGGGCTTGGGTGCTGCCCCAGCCTTTTTCTCTCCGGGGTGAGGGCTTGCAGAGCCACAGCCCCTCCTCCCTGCCAGCCCCAGCTCCTGACTGCTGTCCCAGTTCCCGTCCTGGGTACAAGGGAAACGTTGACATCTCACTTCAGAGCAGCTCTTTGCTATGGAGTTCTAACCCAACACAAATGCTTTCTGCTGCTCTTTTCAGGGCTGCAGTTTCCCAGAGGAGCAGGGGGGGTTGGTGGGGCCCTGGGGGGCTCGGGAAGGGCTGGAGCTGTGACCCCAACACGCCCCTGGTTCCCATCCCCACCTAAACAAGCCACTGCCGTGGGGGTTCGGAAAGCAGAAAAGGGTTTTCAGAGGCAAGAGAGGGTGAGCAAGCTCCCAGGAGCAGACACAGCTCCTCGTGGTGCTGTTCTGGTTCCGCAGTGCCCGTTCAAGAGGGCCAAGTTCACCAAGATAAATTTCAGCTGGGCTAACGTGACTGCAGAACAATTCCTCTGGAGCTGCTTGCTCCAAGTCCAGGGCTCGGCCTACATAAGATCCCATCACTCCTCCAGCAGGCTGCTGACGTCCCTTCAGTGAGGAAGGAACGTTCTGGATGGTGTTTGTTAGAAAAACCAAATGTAAAAGAAACACCAAGAGCGCTGAGCATCTCCTCCATCCTGCAAATTACAGGCTGGTTAAGGCCTCCCCTTCTGTACCTGCCACTGGTGCACCTGACAAAGACAGCAGCCTCTGCACTGGCAATTTTATAGAAAAACATCCCAAATATAAATTGATGCAATATTAGAAGGCAAAATACTCTCTATGGCAACCTGAAAGGTCTTAATTATCCCCGCAGGTGGCAGAAGGAGCAGCCCCACACACACCGAGCTGGCAAAGTGGGCTTTTGAGTGGGTATTGAGGGGAAAATCTCATTCAACCCCTTGAGGGTTCAGGCAGCTCCTTCATTAGGGAAAGATCCTTGAACTCCCTGCACCACCCCAAAACTATTGTATTTGTGACTTGAAATCCATCTGAGTGTCTTAACTAGCAGGGAGCAGGAATCAAACGAGCTTTCCAACTCCAGAACGCCCGTTCCCTGTTCCCGTGGCAACAGCAGCCCCGCGCTGGCGCGTGGGGACAGGAACGCCGTGGGATGGGGATGGGGATGCTGTGCAGAGCCTGCCACAGCCCCGGCACACGGGAACCCCCTGCCTGGGGCTGGGACACCTGGGGTGCCACCAGAAATCACCAAAGCCCAGAATGTTTGGGTTGGGAGAGACCTTAAAGCCCATCCAGCCCCACCCCTGCCATGGCAGGGACACCTTCCACTGTCCCAGGCTGCTCCAAGCCCTGTCCAGCCTGGTCTTGGGCACTGCCAGGGATCCAGGCACCCTGTGCCAGGGCCTGCCCACCCTCACAGGGAAGGATTCCTTCCCAATATCTAACCTAAATCCCCCCTCTCAGTGTGAAGCTGTTCCCCCTTGCTCCATCACTGTCAGTCCATGGGGAAGTCTCCAACATAAAGCACATCCCTGTCTTGCAGGAATTCCAGTGCCCAAACCAGCTGGTTTGTAAAGATGTGCTCTGATGGCTCAGAACAGAAGGGCCAGTGGCATCTGCAGGGAGGAGAAGGTGTTTAACCACCACTGAAACAGAAATTGCCTCCAGGGAAAAAGCATCCAGGTGGGCACACATGATTTGGGAGTTACTGCTGCAGGAATATTTCCTTTGGAAATTATCAACTCTCCAGTGAATTTCTGACCAGCTGGTAAGACACTGCTTAGACATTATTTCTACAAGTACAACAACCAGAAAAAAATAAAACTAAAAAAACCAACAATCAATTTTCAGCAGAATCAGCCTGAAGTCAACTTCCAGGAGAAATTTGCTGAGTAATTCTGGAGCAGAAAAAGCTCCTTTTCAATTACTCCCAGTGAGGGTGGGCAGGCCCAGGCACAGGGTGCCCAGAGCAGCTGTGGCTGTCCCTGGATCCCTGGCAGTGGCCAAGGCCAGGCTGGACAGGGCTGGGAGCAGCCTGGGACAGTGGAAGGTGTCCCTGCCATGGCAGGGGTGGCACTGGCTGTTCTTTAAGGTCCCTTCCAACCCAAACCATTCCAAGAGCTGGTAGCTTTCCTCCCTGAGCATTCCTGCTCTTTGCAAACACTTACCACACAATCGTGGATGGAGCTCATTGAGAAGGATCCAAAGTTTTTGTTGTTGGGCACAAAATCTGACTGCAAAGAGACAGGAACACAGCTCTGCAGAGGTACCTGGGGAGAACAACACCTCAGCATCCCCCTTCAGCTGCCCACAGGGCCACTGAAAGCTGGCTGTGGGGACCAGCGTTAGCAGATCCTGGACTCCAGGCTCCTACAGAGGCAGGGAAGTGCCAGCCAGCCCAGCACACTGGGGAGAAGCTGCAGAATTCCCGAGCTCCAGGCAGGTCAGTGCCGCTGGTTTGGAAAGCCCTGACCCACCCTGCAGTAACAGCACAGGAATTTGGCACAGCCCCCGGAGAGCAGCTCCTCTGGCAGCAGAGGGGCAGCCCTGGCTCCATGGAGCCCGGGGAAAGCTCCCCCTGTCCATCTCTGGCATCTGACAAGGCCCAGCACCAGCAGGGCCTGCCTGGGCTCACACACTGCCATGCAGGAGCCCCTGAACCTCCATCTCCACCAGATCCAGGCACCCACCCCAAAGCCCTGGGGTTGGTGCTTCACACAATCCCAGACCATGCTGAGCAGATCAGGGGAGCTCCTCCTGCACTCCCCCACGCTTTCCATCAGAAAAAACCTCCCACAAATTTTATTATCAGCTTCTAGTAACAAGTCTGGAGCAAGGAATTCTTCAGGCAAAGGCTGGGGATTGAGCCCTGCTCCCACAGCTTCCCGCAGCGCCCATGGGAACCGTCCCAGGAGCTCTCGCCCCCGCTCGGGAGGTTTCACCACAGCCCTTGCATCCCCCAGCACATCAAGAGGCAGATGGATCACTCTCACGTCAAGGGGAAGATGGACCGAGTCAAAACAGAGCAGGATTCCTTTGAAAGGGCCCCAGTGCGGGGACGGTGCAGCTGCTGGGGATGACAGAACCAGGCAGCGTCCCCAGGGACAGCTCCAGGCAGCTCCTTGCTCGCTCGGGTACAGAAGTGGGAGAGCAATTAGGAGGAACAGCAAGGAGCTGCCCCCCCTTCCAGCCTTCCCACTCACACCCCCCTCCACGGTGCCGCAGTGCCGGGGGACAGCCCCCCAAAACTGCCAGCGCGGGGACACCCTGCAGCCAACCCCCCGTGGGAGGGCCTGGGCACCCTGAGGTGACAGCCAAAGGCTTCCTGAGGGTGCAGAAGGCACCGTGTGTGTGACCCCCAGTACAGCCACTGCTGCTGCCCCAAAATCTCCGTGGGGCAGGGACGAGCAGGGACAAGCACAGGACTCGCTGCCACACCGGGAATTGGCGCTCGAGCCCCGCCAGACACGAAACAAGACAAGTTCAGGCTGAGCAGTGAGAACCTCCCGTGTCAGAAATAGCTTTGGGGAAGTGATACCACAGACAGGGCTCCGGGGCACACACGGGGACTTCTCGGGGCACGGAGCCTGGCACTGCTGTGCTGCTGCCCCTTCCTGCTCTCCCACGGGCCCACAGCAGAGCCACAGCCCCCACGGAGCAGCAGTGCTGCAGGAAAACCTGGAGAAACATGAAGATGATGTTGCTGCATCTCCTGCACCTCCCACCCAGTCCCCTTGTCGGTGCTCTGGGTGCAGCCTGGCCTCAGACTTCCTCTGGCTTTCCCCCAGACCAAGCCACCAGCACAGCCTGCCCCACACCCAGGCACTGCCACCCTCCCTCCCATGGACTCCTGTTCCTCTGCCTCGACGTGAAGTCATGTGTTGAAGTTATCAGAGAGCTGGAAGTGAGTCAGCACAGCAAAGCCAGCCTAAGAATGAAACTAAACTAAATTAAAAGTACTCATTCAAGCCTGCATGTTGCACCAAACCCGGGACCCCAGACAGAGCCAGTGGCACCAGTGGGACGCAGGACACAACCCCAGTGCCTTGGCTCCCACCTCCTGCAGCAGACTGCACAAGGGATGGGTCCCTCCATCGCACAGAAGTCAGGGGCCATGCTCCTCACCACACACAGGTGGGCTTTGAGGAGCTTTTCTTCAGCCTGATGACTGCAGAGGTCAGGCTGCAGCTGGGGAGCACCTGAAGCCATCCCCAGCCCACCAAGGGGTGTTGGACATGTTGGTGACTGGAGGCAGCGAGTGAAACGAGTTGGGACAGCCCCAGGCCACGCAGCAGGAGCAGGTCAGGCAAGGCCTTCCCTGCCCTTATCCTGTATTTACCCTCCCCTTCTCTTTTCCAGGGGTAAGAGTGGCATTTTCTGACCAAGACTAAAACACCTCAAGGTCAAACAGGGATCTGAGCCCTCAGCGTTCCACAGATCCAAAAGCAATGCCTTAACCAGGTCTGAGCAACTCCCAGGGACTGGGCAGGACCTAAACACTTCCCTGGCACTGGCTGCTGCTGTTGTGGCAATGCTGCACCAAGAGGTTCTGGGACATCCATCTGCAGGGTGACACCCACGGGGACGGGCCTGGAAGGCTGCAAGAGGAGAGGTGTTGGTGTCAGGGTTTGTGGGCATCCATGGGCACAGCTGGAACACCTTGGCCCTCCTCCAGCAGACAAATACAGCAGGGAGAGCCCTCACACCAACACAGAATCCCTGGGGTTGGAAAAGCCCTCTGAACCCACCTCAGAGCCCAAACCCGCCCGCTCAGGAGCTCGGGAGCGTGGCAGAGCAAAAGCATTTTCACCACTGGCTTACACGACTAACAAGCATTTAGCTAAACCCTCTCTGCTGCTGAGAGAGCATCCTTCATGCAGCTGAGATGGAAAATGAGCTTGAAACCAAATCCAGCTGGTGCAGTGGGCAGGGAGGGCAGCAGAGCCCGGCTGTGGCAGGTCCTGGGTGGGCAGCGGTGCCCCCGCAGTGACAGCCCCACCGTGCTGGGGGACAAGACAGACTCACAGCAGTTCTGGAGCAGTTTCTGGCATTAAAGCACAGAGATGCTGAGTGCTTTATCCCTTGCCACCCTCCCAGCCAAGTAAGACAAAGCAGGTGCGAGCC
This sequence comes from Leptocoma aspasia, assembly GCA_013399835.1. Taxonomy (NCBI): domain Eukaryota; kingdom Metazoa; phylum Chordata; class Aves; order Passeriformes; family Nectariniidae; genus Leptocoma; species Leptocoma aspasia. The sequence goes on along the minus strand of VXAX01006508.1, from coordinate 132,042 downwards.
CCTCTCGTGGATTTCTGGTTTGATATCGGCGTGTAAAGCAGAGCTGCCTCATGCTAACAAACCCTGACAGGAGATAAGCAACCATCCAGCCACGAGCCCTGCAAGAATCACACCAGACAATTAAACAGCCCTTCCAAAAATAGCCTACCTGACCTGCTACCACTCCTGACTATCAATCCAGCCCTCCCTGCAGAGAAGCTGCTACAGCTGAGTCAAACCTCAAAATACTCCCTCAAAATAGAGGCAAGCCAGTGCCGTGTCTGAAAGCGATCCTCCCCTTCCTCAATTTAGATTGCTCAGAAACCTTCACAGAGAGAAAAATCACTACGTGTCAGGCAGAGCAGAGGCAGATATTGATGGCAAACACGGCAGCAGTGGGGGGAGGCTGCCAGCCCGGGGTGCAGCCAGCTGGGGTGGCACAGTGACAGGGAGTGGCACTGGGACACCACACCGGGGAGCTCCGGGAAGAAATTCAAGTCTGAGGCCTCCAAAGGTCTCTGGCTGGTGTTTTCCATGATCTGCAGAGCTTGGGACTGCCGTGCAGCACGGGCAGGCTGCCTGTGCAGGCAAGTGGGGCTCTGCCTGCACCCCATGGGGCTTCCAGAGCCCCCCTCTGCCTCCCCCACATCCCCCGGGCTTTGCTGATTCCAGCCCCTCTACAGAGCCCTGGCTCACACCAAGGAGCTGCACCCTCAGCTGCTGAGGATGAGGAGGGTTCTGTCCCAGGTGTTGTAAGCCCACAGTGCCTGGGTTCCCCCAGAGCATGCACACAGCCACCCCACACCTCCCCTCCAGCCCCATGGGAACAGGAGCAGAGCCCGAGGAATCACACACGGGTTTGGGTTGGAAAGGACCTGTAAGGCCATTGCCACCCCCTGCCACGGGCAGGGACAACTCCCACCATCCCTGGCTGCCCAGAGCTCCATCCAGCCTGGCCTTGGACCCTTCCAGGAAGGACCTTGCAGTGCCATGTGAAGGCAGCTGAGGCTCACACCTGAATGTGTGCAGGAATTCGAGCAGCATTCCTGGGGGAAGCCACGGCACTCCATGACAATTAGCTAAACCACACAGGAGAAGTTTCTGTCTGGGTATGGTGACACCAGGGAGGCTGGGTGTCACCTCCCCCAGCTGAGTTACCCCCTGCCCTGGCAGAGCAGGCTTCCACATCAGTAGATGCAAAAAACTCTAAAAAAACGGCCCTTTCTCACAAATTACACAAAAACCTGAAATGCACCCTTTGATTCTTCATCTAAGCCTTTTTAAAGGCTGTATAATTTTCATTCCTCTGCCAGTGGAAGTCACTCACAGGAAGTTACTGCACAGTTTCCTTGTTACTTCAGCACAGCCCTGCTTACAAAACCTGGCTGTCCCACAGAAAGCTCCACAATGTGCCCCAGGGAAGCACCGAGGCCACCAGAACTGTCCTGGCAGGATGTGCCTCCTCCTGTCCAGCTCCCCAGGGTCTGGGGGGACACCAGAGCTGGTTCCCAAAGGACAGACAGCGTGGCAGCAGCACAGAGCCAGAGGCCCTGCAGGAGATGAGCAGCATCCTCATCAGGCAGCTCCACAGGGAGCAGGGGGATTATCCTGCCCGTCCTTCCCTCCCAGAGCAGCTCCGGGGCACTGCTGGGCTGTTACCCCAGAGCACAGCTGGGCTCTGCTCCTCGGGAGGGGACACTGCAGGGGACAGCCCCCGGCACGGCCCAGGAGCTCCAGTCAGGCCACGCGGAGGCCAAAGGCTCCTGCCACAACTCGCCATCACGGAGTACAAATGTGGATTTTCATAATAATTCCATCAGATCCAGCTGTCCCCGCGGGCTGCCCTGGTCACTCCCCCTGCAGCTCATCTTCTCCAGCACGAGGGGAAGGGGCTGCTCGCTGCACACCCTGCAGCTGCAACAGCAGAGCAAATTTTTGTGCAGGACATCACAAACGGGCGCTTTTCCGAGCTGTTCCAGCCCGGGTTTGCTCAGCCCCCTGGAGCAGCAGCAGCACAGCTCCCAGCTGGCAGTGCCAGCCCCAGGGGGAGCAGCACAGCTCCCGCTGTCCCACTCCCAGCGCGGGAGGTGCTGAGCCACAAGGTGATGCCGAGCCACTCGCGATTCAGGCGCTCGTTTCAGGGTGATGGCTTGGCAGGGCCTGGGCGGCAAATAAACCCGAGCAGGGCAAGACCCGAGTGTGCAGCAGCCCGATCAAAGGGACAGCTGTCCTGACAGGCAGCCACCTCCCTCCCACGGCCACTGCAGAGCAATTAGAGGAGCCCGAGAGGCCCCGCAGGGAGGAAGATGAGACAGAGCTCGTTACCAGCCATCCATCGGCCCGGCTGGGCAGGAAAGGCCATCAAAGCCAAAGGGCAGCAAAGGGGGACAGGAACGTGAGCAGCAGCACCCACACACCTCTGGTACCAGAGCACCAGGTGATGCCACAGCACGCCCAGCACCTGCCTGGCAGCGCTCCACGCTCGCCTGCCCCACATCCCACACCCGGAACAAAATGCTCGACCCCGGCAAGTGCAGTTTTAGCCTTGCACGCTAAATGGACGGGTGGTAACAGCTCCCCAGAACCTGTGGGGTGTTCCAAGAGCAGCAGATGATGGTCCTGAGCGTGCCCATTCCAACACAGGGGGGGCCAAGCCACCAGCAGCTCCGGTCTGGCTCCAGCCCACCAGCATTCCTGTTCCTAACTCGGCGCTCCCAAAGCCAAAAGCTTTAGCACCCCGTGCAAGTCAGCAGGGAGCTGACAGCTATTATTTTGGGAGTCTCCATATGGACCCATTGCAGCATCTTGCTGCTCTAATTTAGGGCACAGGCTGCCGGGGAGGGGATGCTGCTTCCACCCCCGGGGGATGCTGGACTTGGAGCACCTGCCTGTCCCTAGAGGGGTTCCAAGAGGGGAGGATTCCAGGGGGCTGCCCCTGGATCCCTGGCAGTGCCCAAGGCCGGGTTGGACAGGGCTTGGAGCACCCTGGGACAGTGGAAGGTGTCCCTGCCATGGCACTGGATGGGCTTGAAGGTCCCTTCCAAGGCAGCCAGCACCAGCATCCAGCTGGTCCCAGAGAGCTTCCCTGAGTGCCCCAGCCCAGGGCAAGGAGGGCAGCCCTGGCTGGGAGCCCTCTGCTTCCCCTTTGGGAAGGCAGCAGATGGGCCACGTTATTCTGAACCCTCTCTGAGTGCTGACACAACACTGCTCCCTCACATGACTTTCCTCTTGCTTTTTAAAGAAGTTTTCTTGTTTCACTCTGACACAGTGGAAGTAAATTCACAGCCCAGGCAGGAGTGATAAGGGAAGAACTCGCTGCAGAGCCCGAGGCACCTGATCCAGGAATAAGATAAGTGACCAGGCCCCACAGCAAGGAAGGGGCCCCTGTCCTGGGGGGTGCAGGGCAGCCCCTCCACCCCCAGCAGGGAAGGTTTGCTGCCTCCAAACCCCAGAGAGCAGGAAGAGGTCCAGCAAAGGGCAAGATGACCAAAATTTTGGGGTTGGCTGCACATGGAGAGTAATGGAGAAGGCTGCAAACCCCAGCCTGGGGGTGGGACAGATGGTGGGGGACACCATAAAGCCACCAAGTCCCGGCAGGAGGGAGGATTGGCTGGTGTGCCTCTGCCAGGACCATCACACAAAGGTGCTGCTTCCAACCCAAACCAGCCACACCAGCAGCAGGGAGAGCAAAGCAGAGCTTGGCCAAAGGGACCCTCACGAGGTGCCCCTGGCCCTGGGTGGGGTGTGCAGGCACAGGGTGACGCTCCCTTTGGTGGCCCTGGAGTGAAGCACCCACAGCAGCCAGCAGGTACCTGCTGGAGCATTCCTGTACAGGAATCCAGCCTTATAATTTCTGCAATTAAAAAGGGAGTTCTTCTACTGCGAGTTAAAATAGAAGTTTTTGTCACAAATTACCGGCTTTCACTCCCCTCATACCTGAGCTTAAACTGAAACTTAAATGGAAATTTACAGGAGAATGAGAAAGTGAGTCAGCCTGCCCTTCCCAACAGGCATTTATTTTCATCCTCTCGGACTCAGTTAATAGTAACAGCAGAGAAATTAAGTTTATCCCAAATTTACAAAGCCCAGAAGAGGGGAGGTGTTTTTGGAGGGAACTCCACAGCAGCAGGGACCATGGGATTTGCTGCTGGCCAGGGGTGCTGTGGCTCCTGTCCCCAGCCCAGCAGGCACCACAGGATACAGGGATCCTTCCTGCTCTGTGGGGCCTGTCCCCATGGCAGGAGGTGCTGCAGTGTGTTATGTGACCCCAGTTATCCCACTTTTCCCACCCACACCACCCTGGGGAAACAGCTAAAATGACCTAAAAGACAAATCAGCCTCTTGCCTCATAACCTGTTGGGCCAAACTGCAGCCGGGTGAAAGCAGAGGGACTTTGCTTTCCAAAGCCTGGCACAGAGGCCAAAACAGCTGGGGATTTCCAGCCCTCATTTGGGAAAGGAACAGCAACTATCCACAGCAAAACCAAAGATGAAAGCAAAGCAATCCTCCCACGATGAGGGACAGGACCCAGGCAGGGCCAGGAGCTGCTCCCAAGGAGAGCCAGCCCAGGTGGGCAGGGGACAAGGACAGCCCGTGAGGGCCCTGCCAGGCACAGCACTGAGCCACTGCTGCCCAGCACAAGCCCTGGTGACAGAGCCACCACCCTCAAGCACCCAGCCTGTGACACTCGTGGGCAGCACTGAGGCAGTCTGGAGCAGGAGCCAGCCCAGGGGTGTGAGGGTTTGTTCTCATTTTGCACTTGTGCAAGCTGACAACGCAGGAGAAACAAAAAAACTGTCCAGAACACATTTCAAAGCGTTCAGAACACATTTCAAAGCACCTTATCCTCCAGCAGCAGCAGAGCTGAGGTTCAGGAGATGCACTGCAAAGCTTCCTACCCTACTACACATCTCCTGGGTATTCAGGTCAGCAGAGGGGCTGCTGGTAGAGCAGAAAAATCCTTTTAGGTACATAATAAGGGAGAATTGAATTCTGCTCCGAGGTGGAGAGACAAAAGCCATTTGTCATGCAGCATTTGCTGACAGGACATGTCCACAGCCCAGCCCTCCTGAGTGCTGCAAACAAAGCAATTCTCACCCCAAGTGTTTGGGACCAAGGCAGACATTCTCCCAGCTGCAGAGAGGGAAGGAATCTGAGCTATAGTTCGAAGTTATTTTAGAAGAATTCTCTACAAGGGTTCAGCACCAAAATGCAAATCACCATCATGGCTTCCTGAGCAAATGAGCTATTGCTGCATTTTTCCAGTCCGGCAGCATCTTGCTCTGAAGATCTAATAGCAGCCCTACTGAGCAGCAGCTAATTAAAGCCTTTCCTCCTGCCAAAACCCCAGATTCAGTCTCTAAATGACCCAGTAAGTGAGACTTTTTCCACCCCAGAAGCCCTGGGAGACACCAAGGGCAGCTCTGCCCTTGTCACCGCCGTGGCTGTGCCCTCCCTGCCCAAGGCAGAGGCACCAAGGACTGATCCCTGCTCCTCTCCCTGCTGCTCCTCACAAGGGGATGGCTGCAAAGTGAACCCACCATCTCTCTGCTCCCATCCCATCCCTCTCTGCTCCCATCCCTCTCTGCTCCCATCCCTCTCTGCTCCCATCCCTCTCTGCTCCCATCCCTCTCTGCTCCCATCCCTCTCTGCTCCCATCCCTCTCTGCTCCCATCCCTCTCTGCTCCCATCCCTCTCTGCTCCCATCCCTCTCTGCTCCCATCCCTCTCTGCTCCCATCCCTCTCTGCTCCCATCCCTCTCTGCTCCCATCCCTCTCTGCTCCCATCCCTCTCTGCTCCCATCCCTCTCTGCTCCCATCCCTCTCTGCTCCCATCCCTCTCTGCTCCCATCCCTCTCTGCTCCCATCCCTCTCTGCTCCCATCCCTCTCTGCTCCCATCCCTCTCTGCTCCCATCCCTCTCTGCTCCCATCCCTCTCTGCTCCCATCCCTCTCTGCTCCCATCCCTCTCTGCTCCCATCCCTCTCTGCTCCCATCCCTCTCTGCTCCCATCCCTCTCTGCTCCCATCCCTCTCTGCTCCCATCCCTCTCTGCTCCCATCCCTCTCTGCTCCCATCCCTCTCTGCTCCCATCCCTCTCTGCTCCCATCCCTCTCTGCTCCCATCCCTCTCTGCTCCCATCCCTCTCTGCTCCCATCCCTCTCTGCTCCCATCCCTCTCTGCTCCCATCCCTCTCTGCTCCCATCCCTCTCTGCTCCCATCCCTCTCTGCTCCCATCCCTCTCTGCTCCCATCCCTCTCTGCTCCCATCCCTCTCTGCTCCCATCCCTCTCTGCTCCCATCCCTCTCTGCTCCCATCCCTCTCTGCTCCCATCCCTCTCTGCTCCCATCCCTCTCTGCTCCCATCCCTCTCTGCTCCCATCCCTCTCTGCTCCCATCCCTCTCTGCTCCCATCCCTCTCTGCTCCCATCCCTCTCTGCTCCCATCCCTCTCTGCTCCCATCCCTCTCTGCTCCCATCCCTCTCTGCTCCCATCCCTCTCTGCTCCCATCCCTCTCTGCTCCCATCCCTCTCTGCTCCCATCCCTCTCTGCTCCCATCCCTCTCTGCTCCCATCCCTCTCTGCTCCCATCCCTCTCTGCTCCCATCCCTCTCTGCTCCCATCCCTCTCTGCTCCCATCCCTCTCTGCTCCCATCCCTCTCTGCTCCCATCCCTCTCTGCTCCCATCCCTCTCTGCTCCCATCCCTCTCTGCTCCCATCCCTCTCTGCTCCCATCCCTCTCTGCTCCCATCCCTCTCTGCTCCCATCCCTCTCTGCTCCCATCCCTCTCTGCTCCCATCCCTCTCTGCTCCCATCCCTCTCTGCTCCCATCCCTCTCTGCTCCCATCCCTCTCTGCTCCCATCCCTCTCTGCTCCCATCCCTCTCTGCTCCCATCCCTCTCTGCTCCCATCCCTCTCTGCTCCCATCCCTGAATCAGCCTCTCCTCAGCAGCGCTGCCTGGGAAGGGCTCCGGGGCTGGAGACACAGTAAATAATGACTTTGCACTGCGTCAGGAGCTAATCCACTCAGTGATGCAAATGAAATTCATGGGCCACTTCCCCCTCACTCCGGCTCCTCAGTGATATTATAAAACAATCCTGACTTCATCGCGATGTCACCGCGGCTGCAGGAAGCCTTCAGGGGAGCCAGGACGACTTTCACTCCTCTTCACCACCTCACTCTCTCATTCTTCTGCTATAATTGGAAATCATGAAAATGCATTTGTTCATGTGCTCCGAGTGTCAGCGATTCAATGTGCTTGTGCTCTCTGTTCAGACCATCAGAATAAAGGTATTTAACTGTTCCCCCCAAAGGTGAAGCTATTCCTGTTGCATCCTTTCACATGGCAACAAAAGATGGGGAGGAATCCACCAGCAGGATCAGCTGGAACACACTGGCAGCACAGCGTGAGGAAGAGGAAGAACAGCTGAAGGCTGAGATTTAGACATCTGAATCTTTTTTAGCTTCCCTGCTGCTGACTAAATATCAAATGTAGGAAGATGAGAGCAGAACTACCAGAGACTGGAGACTTTAAACATAGAATCAGAGAATCCTGGAATGGTTTGGGTTGGAAGGGACCTCAAAGCCCATCTTGTTCCAACCCTTGCCATGGGCAGGGTCACTTCCACTGTCCCAGGCTGCTCCAAGCCCTGTCCAGCCTGGCCTTGGACATTTCCAGGGATCCAGGGGCAGCCACAGCTTCTCTGGGAATCTGTGCCAGGGCCTGCCCACCCTCCCAGACAGGAATTCCTTCCCAATATCCCATCCAGCCCTGCCCTCTGGCAGTGGGAGCCATTCCCTGTGTCCTGTCCCTCCATGCCTTGTCCCCAGTCCCTCTCCAGCTCTCCTGGAACCCCTTTAGGTCCTGCAAGGGGCTCTGAGCTCTCTCGTGGAGCTTCTCCTCTCCAGGTGAGCCCCTCCAGCTCTCCCAGGCTGGCTCCAGAGCAGAGGGGCTCCAGCCCTGGAGCAGCTCTGGATTCCTCTGGACTCGCCCCAGCAGCTCCAGGTCCTCAAACACAAGCCCTGAGTGACAGCACAGGCAGAGCCACCCGAGCACACAGCTCCTGCTCCAGACCAGCTGCTCCCAGATCTCCCTGCAGACACCAGTTATCCCCCATCTTCCCAACCACATCCCAAAAAATAAGCAACTCATCTCCTGCTTAGAGCTGGAAAGCTGCCCCTGTTCCAAAGTCTGAGCTGGGGAGGGAGCTCCCACCCAAAGAGGGAAGCTCATAGACTGGCTCCTTGGAAAAACCCAGATTTAAGTAGATGCAAAAAAGCCAATTTTCAGGGAGCTGTGCCATAACAAGCCTCAAGTTTGCAAATCCAGTAACTTCCATGTACTGGAGCTTATTAATATTGGATTTTTTGGCAGGCACTGCCTTGTCCAGCTCGGATTAGCAGCAAGTATATTCTGCTTGTCAGATTTAAACAAGATGTATAAATCTGGCACAAAAGCAAGACCAAATATGGAAGCAAATTATTTAAATTGACAAGATGTAGCTCACAAGCACTGAGCACTCGGCAGTCAGTGCCCATCAGCTGGGGCAGGAAGGCTCCTGCTCTGGCCCACAGGAGTTAAACTCTGAAAGCAGGAGGCTAACGAGGTTACCCACCCCAAACGCTCACTGACTCCAGTATCAGGCTGGATTGGAATTTATTCTGTCTTCCCCCATGATGGGAAGAGCAGGATGGCTATAAAGAGCTGAGGGAGTCAGCCCAAAATCCCTCAAAAGCAAACAGCTTGAGCAGAGCCACAGGAGTGCCCGAGGTCAGTGCCTGGGCACAGAGCCTGGGCCCTGCCAGCCCCTGGCCACCACCTGCCCTGGGCAAGAGCCACACCTGGGCCTCGAGAGAGTGAGCAGCACCTGGAGCAGAGCTGGGGAGGGGAAGGGAAGGGAAGGGAAGGGAAGGGAAGGGAAGGCCCTGGCTCACAGGAGGTGACATGCAGCCCTGTCCCCATTTGGGACACACAGCTCTAGGGGCCATCCCGTGGCTATCCTGTGCTGCAGAGCAGGATGTGGCCAGGGCCAGTGGCCAGGGCCCAGCAGAGCCTGGCAGCTGCCAGGGAGGAGCAGCAGGAGCAGAGCTCCATCTGCCCCGTGATGCTGTGGGAGCAGAGCTGTCACGTCTCATGAAAGGCATCTCCCTTCACAGGGAGCCAGCCTCAGCTGTCAGAAGCAATGGCCAGGGCTCCAAGAGGGGCCCTGGGAGGGCTCAGCAAGCTCCCCACCCATGAGCAGGAGTTATCCTCAACAGCAAAAAGCAAGTTGTTAATTACACAGAGTTCAGGTGCCTCCTCACAGGGAGAACATTTCAGTTGGTTTCATTTTTCCAGTGGAGCCTGGTCTAAAACCAGGATGGATCAATCCCTCAGGGCCTGCAGCAAAGTGGTCCCAAGAGCCCAGGACTAACCACAGCAAAGCCAAACAAGCCACCTGCACACAGGAGGACTCTGCTTGGCCAGAGCCATCCCTTTGGCTGGTCCAGCCGAGCCTTGGCCACCCTCTCCAAAGGGGAGACACATTTGGGGTGCTGAGAGAAGGAGCTGCCAGGACACAGCTCCATCCCCCCACGGGCACCCCGGGAGCTGCAGTTCCTCACCACAGTCAAAGCCATTTCCTTCCCACAGCCCTCGGGGCTCCTTGGGATGAGACACAGAGGAGGGAGCAGAGCATTCCCTAGGAGAGACCCCACAGCTTCCCCACATGGGATCCCGATCCCCTGGGTGAGCCCAGCCTGGCCCTGCACGGCTCTGGGTGCAGCAGGAGCAGGCGGTGGTTTGGAGCAGTGCCTTCCCTTCCCAGGAACAGCTACAGCCAGCACAGCTGCTTCTGGGAATTGCTTAACACAGAATTTGGCTGCTGCCAACCACCACCACTTCTTCCTGACTCCCCCATCCCTCCTGGGGCTCCTGTGGAAAAACTGACTGGTGCTGGCTCCTGCAGGACAGGGCCAGCCAGGGTCACATCTCTCCCCTTCTCAGCTGGGGCAGCAGCCCCTGACACCAGCCCTGATGGGGCTGAAGAGCTCCAGAGAGATTTTCACCTTCATCCATCTGGTCACGGCAAAACTGAGGCAGATACCGTGTCATTTTACATCCCCGATGTTCATGGCACCTTTCTGCCCCCAGGCACTCCTGGCCATGGCACAGAGGCCACCAACACCAGCCTAGAGCAGCAATGGGTGGGTGGATGGGTGGGCTCAGAGCTGGGGAGCAGCAGCCCACAGCTGTCCTTCCCCTGAAGAAAGGGAAACCCAAGGGACAGCCCTTGTCTCTGCCACCCTCAGTCCCAGATGCCCCAGCCCCACATCCCTGCTCAGGTACCAGGTGTGAGGGCACTGTGTCACCCCAGGGACCCTTGTAGGGTCCCACTCCAAGGAGCACAGGACCTGTGGTTTCTGCTAAATCTCAAAGTATGGGACAGAGTCATTCCAGGGAATGTACAAGTGCTTGGCCAGGCTTTATTTCCTACAGCATCACTGGAGGGGCTCTGGGGCTCTCCGTGCTCTCTGTCCCCTGCCCTCACCCAGCTGTGGGACAGGACACCCACCACCCAGGTCTGTGGGGCAGCACACAGGGCAACCCCAGAACACGGGGCTGGCAACCCAAGGCTGCATCCAGGACCCCCACAGGAGGACTCCTGATTTTGTTTTATTGCCTTTTCCAAAGAGCTCATTTTTGACAACCCCCAGCCCTCCAAGAGCACGAGGAACATTCCTGAGCACCTGGGTTGCTCTTCCCCTACAGGGAGCTCCTTACTCGCCCTTTTCTGAGTGGCTCTAATGCATGGACTTGCAGAGCAGTGACTCAGGAAGCCACAGCCCTGGCATTAATCTCACCAGCGCTCTCCACCACGCTCTGTGCTGCCACTGCGACCTGAGCTGGACCACAGGCACAGGAAGGCCACCAGCCCAGGGTGGGCTCTGGCAGCTGTGGCCCTGTGCAGCACCAATCCTCTCACAGCTGGCTGCTGCAGGAAAAGCCACCCAAACACTTCACCTGGGCACGATCCCCTCTCGTTACCACACACCTTCAGTTCAGGGGAAAGCACTTCCACCTGCCCCTTCTGATCACAGCCCTTGTCACGAGGTGTTTCAGGCAACCCTGCCCTCGCTGAATTACGGGCACAGCCAGAAGTTAATTTCTCAGTCACTGTGACCGTGCCACTTACTGCTGAGAGATCCAACAGGGGCCTGGGTGGCACTGAGGAGCCTCTCCGGCGTTTTCAGGTTTTTGCCTGTTGAGCTGCAGTAGGAGGAGCTGTGCTGGCTGGGAAGGAGGGAGGGCAGCAGCCCACAGCAAGGGCTCGCACAGCTCCCACAGGAAGCCCAGCAGTTAGCAGAATCCACACCAAGTTTTGGGAGCAGGTTCAACCCCAGCTCCTGTGCCACAGCAGACACCAAACCCTCAAGGTCTTGCTGTGTTTCACAGCATCTTCTGCTGGTGCCAAGAAGGTGAGTGTCCCCCCACACCTCGCCGCCAGGGAAGGATGCCCTGCACACCTGCTAGGGACCCGTGTGCTGCAGGAATCTGTGGGATCACATGTGTGTGAGCGAGCAGGCGTGCAGAAATGCCTGCACTGCTTGCTGAGAAGTCTCCTTAGAGACAGCCCAGGCATTAAATTCCCCAGGAAGACTCAATAGCTGGAGAATAATCATGGCAGAGGCTCAGGGCTGGGGTGGTTTAACCTCTGCAGCGGTGTCAGAGCCAACAGGCACCACGCAGACGTGCTGCAAACCCTCCTGCCAGCCCACGGCACCCAAATGCCCACGGGCCAGCTCCAAACCCCACACCCAGCATCCTCAGGCTGGCACCAGGGAGCAGCGGATACCCCGGGAAGGAAAGAGACCACCTCATTATCCGGGCCCGAGATCGTGTTAGGATGACAGCTATCTCCGGAGGTAAGGCAGAGAAATCCACCCTGCAGCTGCCGGGGGGAGGGAAAGAGAAACCACTTCCACTGCGAGGGCCGGGCCAGCCCTCCTGAGCTGCTCGGGGACAGCCCCGACACCGAGCTGTCCCTGCCCTGCCCCACAGCCCCGGCACCGAGCTGTCCCTGCCCCACAGCCCCGGCACCGAGCTGTCCCTGCCCCACAGCCCCGGCACCGAGCTGTCCCTGCCCGGCCCCACAGCCCTGCCAGCGGGGCTGCACGTCCCACCTGCCCCCAGAACACCCCACTGCCTCCAGAACACACCCCATCGGCCTCCAGAACACCCCACTGCCCCCAGAACACACCCCACCTGCCTCCAGAACACATCCCTCCCACCAAACCCCGCTCCCCCGCGCCGCAGGTCCACCGTGCAGGGAAAGCCGGGATTAGCGAGGCCAGCTCGGGTGGCAGGCTCTAAGCCCAGCCTGGGAAGGACCCTGCGAGGGGCACACGTTCCCATCTCTGCCAGCCCTGTGTGCACTCGGCTGTGCAGCACCACAGCCCAGCCGTGCAGGTTCCCTTTTCTGTTCGTGCTGCTCTGCTGCCCCAGGCTCCGTGCGGGGACACCCCGCTGCCCTGGGGACACGGCTCCAGCACCGGGAGCTGCGTTACCACCACAAAAATCCCTCCGAAATCATGTTTCCAATTTCTGCAGCATTATATAATTAGCATCATTTGTGTTGCAAAAGTAATTGCAGTAACATTTTTAATTAGTCTATTTGAACACTAACATTTCTCCAGTGTGCATAATATGTTGACACGAAATTACTGGGTTTGAGGCAACTCCGAATGATTGGAGTTTGTTTTGCTTTTGTTTCTTACTTGTTTAATAGAGTCAATAAGAGGCGGCAGCGAGCGGTGCCGAGCCCAGCCCGCAGAGTGGCTCGAGGAGAGCAAAGTGTGATGGGTTTCACTTCCGTCTGGGGGGAGGAAGGGTGGCTTCTGAAGGCATTGAACAAGAGAGAAATACTTGCTTGAGAGGTAAGGCCTGGGTGACATTTTCCAGCTGCTCGGTTCTGCTCTCAGATGTTGACTCGTGAAAACACAAAACAGAGCGAGAGCGCTGGCCTTGGAGGACAGGGAGAGCAAAACCTGGGGGGAGGAATTCTGTGTGGTATAAAGTTTGGAAGCAGATCTAATCTAAAGAGTTTCTTTGCTTACTGAGTCATAAGCAGGGACAAGAAATAAACATTCTCCCCAGAAAAGTTACTGCATGACATCCAAGCACACATTACCAAATTATGCTCTTTTTTTCCCCTTTCTCTTCAGGAAGAATCAAGATTCTCCTTTCCAAGATCTTTTCTACATTGCACACGTGAAAGCAGTGACAGATGCAGGAATTATTTTTTGCTCCCGAGTGTGAATCGTGTTCCACTGCTCCTCACCTCTGCCCAGGCCCCCAGGGTGTGAGTCCAGCCCAGCAACTCCAGGCTGAGCAAAGCCAGCTCCGGGGACACGTCCCCATCAGCACCCTGCTCCACAAAGGGACCACGAGGTGCCTGGACAGCAGGAGAAATGGCCCCCGAGGATGCCAAGGCGGGGGAAACACAAGCAGGAAGGAGAAACCTGCCAGCTTCCAGCAGCAGCACATTCCCAAGAACTTCGCTCTCAAAAGCTTTCAAACCAATTCCCTCTCCTTTGCCATCCCACAGCACTCCCTGCGTCAGGAGAACCAGGGCTTGGCCACTGGTCCCTTCCCCAGCTGCAGACCCCGAGGGGCTGCTCCCTCCCTCCTAACCCGTCCCTGGGGTTGGTACTGCCTGGTGAACCCCCCGGCACGGAGAGAACACGCTCTGCCCTTTCTCTTTGTTCTGAGAAGTTTCTGCACCTTCCAGCTACAGCAGGGCCAGAAAGCCCCTCTGAGAGGCAGCCAGGGGCCATCGAGCCTCTCTGGGGAAGAGTTCATCTTCCTGCCAGCTCCAGGCACATCCTTGAGCTTCCAACACCCACAAGATATTGATTTCTTGTTGTTAAGCTGCCAGAACCAGCCCTGCTCCTGAGCCGGCTGTGCACAGACCTCCCCAGCCCGCACCCAGACACTTTCTGGCTCTCCAGAGAGATGTTGGCCCAGGAAGTCTTCAGATGTGCACAAGGATAAGGAGGAGATCGTGTGCGAGGATAAGAAGCAGATTAGCAGGCAATTAAATGGCATTTTGTGGTATCCATTAGTATTTCAAGCTACAAAGAGTCGGTTTCTGCTAACTTCCTGCCAAAAGTCACAAGTAATGAGCTAATTAACAATCTAATTATTGCAAATGCCCTAGAAAGAAATCAGGGCACAGGTGAAAACCTACTTAAAGCGAGCACAGCAGTAGGAACAGCTGAGAGCAGACCCGCGTGTGCCCCAGCTGCATTTCCAGCCATCCCAAAGCACAAGGGGATGGAACACTCGGGGAAGTTGTTAAAGTTGAATTAAAGCTGTGTTCAGTAAAGGGAGGGGTAGACCCTCACCCCAGAGCTTCCTGCCAGCCCTGTGGGGCTGAGGAACCCCTAAACAAAAGCCAGCCCCGGGATTTTCTGCCTCCATGTCAGTATTTGCCGAGTTCAACAGCAGCTGCAGCACAACCTGTGGGACACAAACCCAAAGCTGGCGGTCCCTGCACGAGCCAGCACGGGCACGGCTCCCCTGGCACAGCTGGAGCAGGGCAGTGCCAGCCCTGGCACCCCCAGCTCTGCCTCCCACCGGGCCAAGCCCCGGGGCAGCCGTGATTCCAGAGCAGAAGGCAGAGAGCTCTGTGTCGAGTTCCCGAGCTGGGGACGTCCTGCAGGGAGACACGGCGTGTCCCCAACCCAGGGCACAGCGGGGTGCCCTCACCGTGATGGGCATCGCCCCACAGCTGCCCCACCCACGGGAGCACCTTCACCTGGGCACCCCAGCACGTCCCAGGTGGGCTCTGGGAAAACCCACACGTCAGTGATTTTGGGACAGCAAGGACAGGGCTGGGCTGCAGAGCTCAGTCTGCAGGATTCCCTGCCGCACGCTCGATATTCCCCGTGGCACGTTCACGTCTGTAACAGCAGAGACACCTGAAAGGGGATTCTTAAGGCAGAAAGGGATGGCACAGACCTGTCACACACCCTTGGGGGTGTCACTGAGCGCAGGGCAGTCCTGGCAGCGCTGCTGGTGTCACTGCAGCTCACAAGGGCTCCTGCCCACGAGCCAGGGCTGCACTGCCCAACAGCTCCGAGCCCACCTGCTGCCCTCGCACTGAGAGCTGATTTAACACCGGCTAAAAACATCGGAGGATAAACCTTGAAGCAGGAGCACAGTTACAGGTTTGGATAACAGCTCCTGACAGCTGGAAGAGACTTGGAAAGGCGCCAGTTACCCGACACTGGCTGCTGTAGGTAGAACTGAGCAGGGCTCTAGAAATAATGCAGGCAAACCCTGCCGGGCCAGTGCGGGGTCCCCACCTGCTCCACAACACACTCCGGATTTCATGGACATTGTGTCTGCACAAATACACCTCACTGCAGGGAAAGTCAGGGGATTCACAGCCAGGTAAGACCCAAAACAGATCTGGCGTGCACAAAATTCCTCTCAGTAACGTGACTGAACTGCCCATGTGTGAAACCTCAGGTACCAGGGGAAGCTGCGACCTTGAGAAACAGCCCTAGGACACGTTTTAGTCTCCATATCCACTTTCCTCTGCTTGCCAACACCTGGCCAGGCCTCCAGGCTGGGGTTTGGGAGGTGGCAGGGGGATGATTTTGGTATTTTAAGGTTATACACGTGTGGCAAGTGTTAAGGATGAGTAGCAGCATCATTTAAATTGGATTAGCATCACACTGCTTGTACAGGCAGCTGCAGGGATGCTCCCGAGAGCCAGACCCACCCCAGCACCTCACATCGAGTGTGCCTCTCCAAAACCCCAAGGACAGCTGCAAAGAGGAGCCTTTCAGAGCTCTAAAGAGGGTTTGTTTTCGTGCCAAGTACCTCAGCTTGGGAGCCAGCCACCCACCAAAATAAAACGCTGTCCCAAATATTCACAGAAGCAAAATTTCGCTGCCAGCAGCTGCGAGCACCAGCCCCGTTTGAGCCCCACACAGGTGGGACCCACAGGACAGGGCGAGCTGCGAGCAGGAGCAGCCCCCACCTGGGCTGGCTGCAACAGCAACCAGACAACGCCTGGCTAATTCAGCCCAGTTTCCCGAGGGGACATCCCAAATCCCTGAAGAGCCCCTCCAGAATCCCAGCGTTATCAGAACAAAGAATTATGGTCGTAGTAACCCGGCTACTGCAACATATTTTGTTATAAAGCCTCGTTTTTTTCCACAGCAACACAACTAAGCCATTCAAGTCCTCGCCGGCTGCGCAGTTCCAGCCGCGGAGCAGCCCTCGCCCAGCCCGTTCGCCACCCAAACACATGTTTTGGTGTTAAGCACATTAAAAACAAACTCCCCTCGGCCTTTTTCGGGGGATTTAGCTGAAGTCCTGGGCGCTTATCTCTGCTAACGAGACCCGGCCGGCTTAAAGGCACCGACTAGTTGCTCGGTTGATTAAAAAAATGACTAAGCTGCTTCCCGGTGCCGCGGGGATGCTCGGGGCCGGTGCCGCGGGGATGCTGCCCGCAGGGAGATGCGGGGCCGGTCCCGGGGGGCGGACACGGAGTGCGGTCCCCCCCCGGCAGCGCGACACTCACCTTGACACTGGAAGCCCTGCTTGCCGAAGCCCCTGCGGAGAGAGAGGCGGAGTGAGACACCGGCCCCGGCCCCGCGGCGCAGCCACCCCGCCCGGAGCCGCCGGCCGGAGGGGAGCGGGCACCGGAGGGAACGGGGTGGGATACGGGGAATG
>VXAX01006508.1:49139-102488 GCA_013399835.1 Leptocoma aspasia | reverse complement strand
CGTGCCAAAATGTGAGAAAGGTTTTATCTCCCTTTTTGTTTTTTTTTTTTTTTTTTTTTCCAGGCTGTGATTTGTCCAGCTGCAGGAGACCTTTGGAGCCGAGCAATAGGAGAATTCTCAGACGCCCTCATGGGGCACGCTCTAACAGTGTTCCTCCATCCTGTCCCCCCCAGCCGTGCTCCTGGTACCCCTCAGTGTGCTGCCTTTGCTTGGGGGCTGCTGTTGTAGGACCAGGCTTTGGGGGAACACGCTGCCAGACCCCTCCAATCCTGCTGAAGGGAGGATTAGGAAGGGAAGACGCTGGGAGCCAATCCTTTCCCAGGCTGTGGGTGAGGGCTGGTGAGCAGCAGGCACAGGGAAGAGCCTGGCATTGTTCTGCAACACCCTGATTGTTTTCCCCGTGTCCCCAAAGTGCTGGCACCAGGCACAGCTGGTGGCACCTGGGCCAGCATGTGCCTGATGTCTGTGCAGCCTTTGGCATCTCTCCCAAGTGCCCTGAGCTCATCCCAGCTTTCCATCACGCAGGGGCTGAGTGTTGGTGCCTCTCCAGCCCCTCATCTCAGCAATGACCACCCCATCGCTGCCCGTGGCAGCAGGATCCTGCACCCACCCTATTCCCGGGCACCATCTCCATCCCTACAGGATCCCTTTCCATCCCAACACGCACCAAAAACCTGGAAAACCCCAGGCAACATCCCAGCAGAGCCATGTGCCAGTAAAAACACGGTGCAGACCCATGTCCAGGCCTGATGCAAATTTAATTGAATGGGAATGAGATGTATTTTATGTCCTTAAAGCACGTTAAGTGCTTGGAAGTTAATTGGTATTTAATTAGCATAAATCAAGCACTTTAATAATACTCAAGGAAAAACAACGTGGTGTTACAGATGCTTTATCAAAAGTCACCCTGACAAACTAAAGATGAATGTGCCCGACACATCAGCACACGAGGCTGTGCACGGGCTGTCCCCCTGCTGTCCCCAGCACCCAGGGACTGCAGGCAGTGGCACCACTGCCCTGGAGGGACCTGCTGAGCCCCCCTCCCCTGCACCCCCGGGAGAGGTGCCGTGAAACCGGGGTGCAGCAGGGAGATGGGGTGTGGGATGGATCCGGCATGCAGGAGGGAGCTGGGATGCAGGAGGGAGCTGGGATGCCGGCAGCACCCGCGGTGTAGGATGGATTTGGGATGCAGGATGGATTTGGGATGCAGGGGATCCGAGATACAGGCAACACCCCTGGTGCAGGATAGATTTGGGATGCAGGATGGATTTGGGATGCAGGGGATCCGGGTTGCAGGCAGCACCCCCGGTGCAGGAGGCTGCCCGGTGCAGAGGCAGCCGCAGCCAAGCGCGTTTCCTGCGGGGCCGAGCATCCCCCAGAAAGGGGAAGGTGGGAGCCCGTCACGCCCCGGGGGCCCCAGCCCCGCTCCCACCGAGCGCTGTGCCCCGAGCAGAGGCGGGGACACGCTGGGGTCTCCACAGCACCAGCTCGCACCGCCACCCCCTCCCCACGGGCTCCCTTTGGGGAGGAAACAGCGATTCTGCTCCATGTTTGGTTCGGCGTTTCTTGTGGCGTTGCCATGACAACCGTCCCAGTGACATCTCCATGCTGTTTGTCTCCTTCTGGGGTTGCATCATTTTGCGCCCTGAATGAGCAGCTGCCGGGTTCCCGGCTCACCGGGAGCCCCCGGTGCCTCCCGGGGCTGCCCAGGGAGGGGTGCAGCGGCCCCCCCTCACCCCAGCCAGGGATGCTCCACTCCCTTCCCTCACTCCAGCATCTGCAGCACTGTCCTTCCCCAAAAACACATCTCTGTGCGCGCCTGTGCCCCTGCGTGGGTCACCTTCCGGCACGGGAAAGCAGAAAACAAGCTGAAAATAGAGAGGTGACATTGGCAGTGCCCTGCCACCCCCACGGGGACAGCGGAAAGCTGGGAACTGCCCTGTCACAGCGACTGCGAGAGCCACCAGCAGAGAGAGGGAGGAGGCATCTGCCTTACCCGGGGGGCTGCTCCAGACCCGCTGCTGCCGGAGGGGAAGAGCCCGAGGCAAGCCCCAGCTCCTGCCCGGGGAAGGTGCTCTGACCCCGCTCGGGCCCTTCCCCACTCCTGCCTCCTCCTGCCTTCCAGCCCCACTCCTGCCCTGGGCACTCTTCCTGCCTTCCAGCCCCACTCCTGCCTCCTCCTGCCTTCCAGCCCCACTCCTGCCCTGGAGCTGCGCAGGGTGGGCAGCCCAGCGTGGGGGCACAGCGCTGCCAGCACAGCCCCTGCCCCACGGCACCTCCGAGCCACGCTGGGGGGCTGGGAAAGCAACAGGCATCTCCCAAGTTCTAATTTCACAAAATTCGGAGTGACTTAACCCAGGGAACGCGAGTCTGGGACTGGGGTGCTCGCAGTGACACCCGTGTGCCAGTGCAGCCCCCCGGGCGGGGCACGGTGCCCACCAGTCCCCCCCGGGGAGGCTGGAGGCCGCAGGATGAGTCAGGGCAGCGCTGCCGGAGGGGATGGATGCCCGGCTGACGCAGAGCTGCTGCGCTGGCTCCTCTCCCCCTGCCCACACAGCTCCATCCTCCCCTTCCGCTGACTCTCCTGCCTCTGGCAGCGCCCCCTCCGCCCCCGGCCCGCAGCGCTCCTCCCCCGGCAGGGCAGGGATGGCCCACCCCGGCATCCGGGTGGGTGCCTCACCCCCTGGTCCTCCTGGTGCCCGCAGGGACCAGAGACAGGACTGTTCCCACGGCTGCCTTCTGCTGCCACCCTCTGAGGCAGCGTCCGTGGGGCAGGAGCTGCTTGGCACCATCCCGGCCAGTTTGAGCGGGGGCAGGGGTGCCCACCCAGAGGCTACAGGGCTCCCTGGCTCTGTGGGTGCCCGGGCACAGCTCTGGGGGGTCAGACGCTGTGCATGGGCAGTGCCAGGGACACAGGTGCTGTCAGAGGATGCTCCCGGTGCCGTGGCAGGGGATGGCACAGGTTTCCGTCCTCCCTCCAGCAGCAGCAGAGGAACCACGGCTGGCCCAGAGGTGCCAGGGAGGTGCCGAGGGGGGCAGGATGAAGGGGAGGAGCAGGGGCAGGAGGTTCCACAGCGGCTGGGCTGGGCTGCACCCGCTGCCCAGGGACGGGACCCTGTGCCCGCTGTCACTTCAGGAGCAGGCGGGTGGCCCGGTCACCCATCAGGAGCCTTTGGGGAGGTAAAAGAGACAGAAATTCAGGGTCAGTGTTTCTGCCATGGCACAAGGACATGGGGACAGCACCGGCAGGTGTGGACACGGGCTGGACCTTGGCTGTCATCCTGTCCCCACGGGAAGGAGAAGGGAAAGGAGCCTCCAGCCCTTGGACACCCCTCTGGAAAAGCGTCTGCTCGGAGCCTTGCCCCGTGGAGGAGGGGCAGCACAGGGGCCAAAGGGAGGGTCAGCCTGCAGGGTCCCGCTGCCAGTGTCACTGCGGGTGTCACCTACTTCACCAGCACTCCGACGAGGAGGGCAGCCACCATGGGCCCTACCCAGTACACCCAGTGGTAGTCCCAGCAGTTCGCCACCAGGGCTGGCCCGAAGGCTCGGGCTGGGTTCATGCAGGCTCCGGACACGCCGCCCCTGGAGGGGAACAGAGTGGCTGCGTCATCCCAGCGGGACACGGGAGCAGGACCTGTCCCCTCAGTGCTGGGACGGGACAAGGAGTGGGGTGGGGCAGCAGCATCCCCCTCCCGGGGCTCCTTCCCAGGGCTCTGGTGGGCAATAGGCCTGGACCACCCTGGCACACATCCTGGCACGGCTGCTCGGTGGTGAGGATGGTTTTCCATGGAGGATGGGTTTCCATGGCAGCCCAGAGCCCAGTGGTGGCCCAGGGACCAGCCTGGCCCCAAGAGCAGCTGCTCACCCGCAGGCCGGGGAGCCCCTGGGGCACCGGGAGCACTCCCCCAGGCCGGGGTGGCAGCAGCAGCAGCGCTGGCTCGTCCTGGGGCACGCTCAGGGAGGGCTCCACGCCACCCACAGGAGCGGGGGGCAGCAGTCACAGCTTCAGGGGTAAATATTTGCCGAGGGTTTGTGCCGGGTGTAAACGCGGCCCGGGGTCCTGCCGGAGTGGGTGGGAGCTGCCTTAACCCAGCACTCCATTACCGTTCCTAATTACGTGCGCTCATTATCCTGTCACGGTGGCACCGGAGCCGGGCTGGGCCTGGCAGTGCTTCCAGCAGCCGCGGGGACACGAGGGACACCAACCCCTCCTGTTAGCTCAGGGCAAACACAGCCCGGGGTTTATCGCCCACGGCCGGCGCTCGGGGCGGCCCCGGTGCCACGGGATGAGCTGAGGCTGCTCCTGCTCCAGGCTGGGCCCGGGCTGCTCCTGCCCGCAGCCCACCAGCTCTCCCAAAACTGCCAGAGCGCCCGCTGGGCCCATCTGATGGCCTCCCTGCTGTGCTCGGCTTGCCTCAGTTTCCCCGGGCAGCAGGGTCTGCGCTGTGCTGCAGGAGGGCAGGTCCCGTCCCAGCCTGTCCCACCCCACCCCATTCCATCCTCCCTGTGCAGCTGCTTGGGGTGGGCTTTGGGGCGCTTAAAGCTTCACCCCACAGCCCGTGGTCCCCTCCTGAGCCCCCACCTGGTGACAGCAGCCCCTGGAGCGATGATCCCGCGGGGACACGGACAGAGGGGACACTGAGGTCACCCTGCCAGGACAGAGGGGACACTGAGCTCACCCTGCCAGGACAGAGGGGACACTGAGCTCACCCCGCAGGGCAGAAGGGACACTGAGCTCACCCTGCAGGGCAGAGGGGACACTGAGCTCACCCCGCAGGACAGAGGGGACACTGAGCTCACCCCGCCAGGATGTCGGCGGTGACGGTGAGGCCGATGCAGAGCGGGGCCAGCGGGGTCCTGGTGCTGCCGTTGACGGCTCCCATGCAGACCACCAGGAGCAGGAAGGAGCTGAGGACAATCTCAGCCAGGAGGACACCGGGCAGCTGCTCCTCAGCCGTGATGCCGCCGAAGGCTCCTCCGCTGGCGTTCCCGAAGCGCTCGCTCGGTGCCACAGCCTGCGGGGACAGCCGTCGGTGCCCGGTGCCAGCAGATGGGCTCGCTGTCGGGGCAGCGTGGGCGGCTTAAAGAGGAGCTAAACTCGGCACTTGCGGGAGGACAGGCAGCCCCGAGCGCCTGGCGAGCACGGGCTCCTTGGAGAAGGCTCTGGGCAGCTCCGGGATGCTGAGCCAGCCCCGTCCCGGCAGGGTGAGACCCCCCGGCTGCCCAGGGGTTGTGGTGGCCAAAGCACACGGTGCTGGCGGTGCTGGAGCGGGCGGCACCGAGCCTAAACGGGCCTTAGGGACTGTGCTGGGGGAGAGAGCGCCAGGAAACGCCCTGGGTGAGCACGGCAGAGACACCCCGGGTCCTTCTGTGCCTCATTAATGTGCCTCATTAGTGGGCACAGCAAACCTCTGGGGAGCTTTAGGCGATGAGCCTGGCCCCAGAGCCCGCAGCAGGCTGGGGAGGCCAGGCCAGCTCTGGCAGGGCAGGGACGGTCCCCGTGCCCCAGCCCTGCGTGGAGACACCCCCGGGTCCGTACCTTTGCCAGGCCAGCTCCGATCATCCCTCCACAGAGCTGGGAGAGCCAGTACGGGATGAGCATGGTGATGTGGAGCCCCCCGACCAGCCAGACGCCCAGGGACACGGCGGGGTTGAAGTGGCCTCCGCTGCCAAGGAGAGAGGAGCATCAGCGGGGGGCCACCCCGGCACGGGGCTCCCTCGCCACGGCCCGGAACCACAGGTGCTTTTCCAGCCCTCCCATGCTGCAGAAGAGCAGGATCCAGCTGTTTCCCCTCTCTGCAAAGCAGCAGCAGCAGGCTGGACACGCAGCCCCTGGGGCAGCGCTGGCAGGGGCACTTGGAGGGACAGGGTTTGGGGATGTGTCGCTGAGGTGCTCCCAGGAGCTGCTGTGGCACTGCCAGGGCAGCTGTGGGCAGAAGGGGGCTCACAGAGTGCAGGAAGGCAGTGGTGGGGCTGGCACCCAGCCTGGCAGGACACATGTCCCCCAGCGAGGCAGGGACCAGAGCAGGGCTGCAGGGCCGGGCCCTCAGCACCAGACCTAAATCCTTCACCTCAAAAAGCACAAGCAAGTCAGACACAGAGACCCTCTAATTAAAACTGATTACCATGAGACACAGGTTAATGAACAGGTTTCATAACTGATCAGCCTGATAATTGCTGGTGATGAGTCAGAGAGTCTGGGAACGATAACCACATCTGACTGCTCAGCTGGGATCAAAGCCCCCAGGAGAGCAGGGAGCTGTGCTGCTCAGGGCTGGTGCCTCGGCTGGACAGGGCTCCCCTGCCACCCCCCCGGGCTGGGAGGGAGCCTGGGCTGAGGGAGGACCTGGCTGCACACAAACCCCACCTGGGGGAGCAGCCTGGCTGGGGAACCCTCCAGCACAGCTCCTCTCCAGCCTCCCTGGGCACAATCCTTCCCTGGGAGGGTGGGCAGGCCCTGGCACAGGGTGCCCAGAGCAGCTGTGGCTGCCCCTGGATCCCTGGCAGTGCCCAAGGCCAGGCTGGACAGGGCTTGGAGCAGCCTGGGACAGTGGGAGGTGTCCCTGCCCAGGGCAAGGGTGGAACTTCTTGGGATTTAAGGTCCTGTCTAATCCAAACCATTTCAGGTTCTGTGTGAACCTGCAGCCCCTCACCATAAAGCTCCCCTGTGCTGCTGCCCTGGTTTCACCGTGCCAGGTTTGGGGTGCAGTGGGACCTGGGCTGTTTTCCCTCCTGTAAATTATCAGTCCCATTGCTCTGGATTCTGGGGTTTGCCCGTGATTCTGGCCAAGCCACCCAGCATAGCCTGGAGAGCCCCATCCCTGGGCTGTGTGGAGCTGACACAAGGGAAGGGAATTAAATTCCCCAGGGACTCTTTCAGCTGCTTTCTTGGGGATAAATCTATATCTCAGCACCACACAACAGCTTTTTCAATGAGCGGATTTGTCTACGTGTTGCTTTAGAGTAATTGAAACCATGTGGTTTTTTACCTGAAAATACTCAGAGGAGGAGCACAGTTGGGTCAAAATGTTTTGCTCTGACATCCTTGTAAAAGGAATCATCTCAGCTTCACAGAGAATCATGAAATCATAGGATGATTTGGGCTGGAAGGGCCCTTAAATATCTCCTAGTTCCAACTCCCAGAAGTGAACGTTCCTGTTTCAGCTTGACCATTTCCATTAAAAGGGGCTAAAAATTAAAACATTGCAATCCGAAGCCAGGTGAAACCCCCAAAGCCACGGTGTAATGGGTGCCACCACCGATGCCACCACCCCCCGACGGGCCACGCTGCCAACCAGGGGCTCCATGGCAAGGCAGGGGTGCTGCAGGCACCAGAATTTGGGCAGGGAAGAGCCCGAAGGCAGCGGGTGGGAGCCACGAGCATGTCCCCTGTCCACAGCAGCCCCGGGTGTCCTTGGTGTCCCTTACCTGATGTCCCCCAGGACGGCGACGGTGACGCCCAGGGCCAGCCCGTGTGCCAGGGCGGGCTGCAGCCGGCCCGTGCCGCCCGAGTCCTCCACCACGGACAGGCAGCCGATGAAGATGAAGAGGGCAGTGCCCAGCAGCTCGGCCACGCAGGGCTGGACGTGGCGCTCGTACCAGCTCGGCCGCGGGGGCTCGGCCTTGGCCTCCACGTCCATCACGGCCTGCAGCGGGCAGGGACCGGCCAGGGCACGGCAGGGACCGGCCAGGGCACGGCAGGGACCAGGGGCCACCCCAGGGCACGGCTGGGGATGCTGGAGGCAGAGCCTGGGTGTGCAGGACCCAGGGCTCGCAGCAGGGACGAGGACCCCAGGCTCCCCCTGACTGTCTGAAGAGGCAGCTCTGGACAGGAGGCTCTAAATACAGATTGGATTTGCATTGCTAAGGAAAAAAAAGGGGTCATAAAAACTGTTGGGCCGGCCCCCAGGGATATCAAAGCTCGTTATCACTGCCAAGCCTTGGTTAAAGGCTTGGGGATTTTTCCCTCGGTTTTTTGTTGCTGTTGATGGTGTGGTTTTAGGGGGTTCTGCCAAGATTCAGGATGTGGTTCCTGCCATGCACACCTGGAGTGTGGCACCTGTGCTCAGCCCTGGGGCCTCTGTGCCTGTTGGAGCCACCAAGGGGCAGCTGATGCTGCCACCCCAGAATTCCAGACTGGTTCAGGTGGGAAGGGACCTCTAAGAAACTGGACCATCCAGTGCCACCCCCCACCCTGGGCAGGGACACCTTCCACTGTCCCCATCCAGCCTGGCCTTGGACACTCCCAGGGATCCAGGGGCAGCCACAGCTGCTCTGGGCACCCTGTGCCAGGGCCTGGGTCAAAATTCCAGTCAAAATTCCTCTAAACCTCAGCCCACATCCTGCCCAGAGATTCCAAGCCTGGGGATTCATGTCCTTCTTGCACTGCTCTCAAATAAAGACGTGGGCAAGGGTGCCAAGGGATCCACCAGCCACTCCAAAAGCTGACATTGATCAAACATTGATTAAACCCTCCCTAAACCCTCCTCATCCCAGCAGGGATCACTGCCTGGAACAGCAGATTCAGCCAGGGCAGGGGCAATAAGGGGGGACACCCAGGCAGCAGCAGCATCTCACAGCTCCCAGCACGGGCAGCAAGGGCCCCATTGGGAGGGGTTGAAGTCAGGCTGAGGGAACCCAGATGTGACTGATCTTTGGAGTATTGATTGTGAGGACTAACGTAGCACATACCCAGCGATGGGCACGGCTGCCACTGCCCAGGTGAGCCCAGTGCAGCTCCCTGGAGCAGCAGGAATGTGCCCAGGATCCAGGCAGGGATCAGCCCAGCCCTGCAGGGATGGGCCCTGCAGCCTTGAGCAACCTCCTGCAGCCCCGTGTTTGTGGTGGCTGATTGAGGACTGGGGTCTGTAGGAACTCTCCTCTCGTAAGCAGGGTAAAGAACACCACGCTGGTTTATGATGTTGTCACAAGGCACTGGGGATGGGAAGGAAATTTCCACTTGCCTGTCCCTGTGGCCACACCACAGACAAGGGTCAGGCAGAGAATCCCAGTAAAGGCACCTCTAAATGAGCCTCCATCCACCCATGTCCCCTCCAAAGAGCTTGCTCCCTACAGCCAAGAGGCCTTGGCATCAGCTTATGGATATTGCTGGGATGTGGAGAGTGAGAGCTGGCTCTGCCTGGTCTTTGGAGCCCCCATGAACCCCGGGACCTGTGGGACAGGGAAATCCCTGCTTCAATCCTGTCAGCTCACAGGGCCAGCTTCCAACAGGTCCGTGGAATCCATCTGCCACCACAGCTCCCAGCGTGACCAGCCCAGTGCTCCTTTGGGGAGCATTTTAACTTGGGCAGAAGGAACCCAGACTCCATTTATTTTGGGGGTATTTATTAAGAGAGATTAATGTAACACATACACAGATTTCAGCTGGTCCCTCCTTGCAGCAGCTGCCATGGAGCCGTGCAGGCCAGGAGCTGAGCTGTCCCAGATCCCAGACCACAGATCCCAGATCCCAGACCCCAGATCCCAGATCCCAGACCCCAGACCACAGATCCCAGATCCCAGACCCCAGACCCTAGACCCCAGACCCAAGATCCCAGACCCCAGACCACAGATCCCAGACACCAGACCCCAGACCCTAGACCCCAGACCTAAGATCCCAGACCCCAGACCACAGATCCCAGACACCAGACCCCAGACCCTAGACCCCAGACCTAAGATCCCAGACCCCAGACCACAGATCCCAGATCCCAGACCCCAGACCCCAGACCCCAGTGCCACCAGCAGCATGGGTGAGTCCCAGGAGCACCAGGACACCTCCCTGGCCAGGGAAAGGGCAGCAAAGTGGCCAATCCAGGGTGCTGCTGCTGCCCAGGGAGGTGCCACCGTGCCCATGCTCTGTCTCCCAACACAGTGGTGGCTTCAGAGCACGGCAAGGTCACAGCCCAAACGCAAGGATTAACCCCCTGTCCTTGGCTTTTAAACATTTACCACTCTTGAGGGAGCGGGGGTGTTTGCCTGAGCCCTGCAGAGGAAATGCTCCACATTCAGGTGACAAAGGCATTAATTATTGCTGAGCACAGGCCTGAAACAGGACAGAACAAAAGCACAGCCTTGAGGGAAGGGTTTCCCTTTGGTGGGAGCTTCAGCCTCAGCACCTGCCTGGTGTTCAGAGGTGCCAGGAACTCGCAAAGGCCAGAGCCCTGCTCTGAGCAGCCTCTGCCCCTCTCGGGGGAGATGGAATTCTCGGCACCAAGGTTTGCTCAATAAGATCCACGGAAACTCTGCCCGTGGGAAAAGGCGTGGGGATGAGAACAGATAAATCTGTTCATATCAGCAGACACTTATTTTTGTCCTTGTTTGGGCTTGCACCGATTTGTTAGATAAGTGACAATAGCAACTGTGTCAATTAGTACAGGAAGTGGTGGCACCAAACAAGCCAAGGCTTCCAGAAATACTTTTTAGGAATCACAGAGAACGTTTCCCTCATCCATCTACCTGGGCAGGAAAGCCAGAATACCCCTATTTTATCCACCCCCTGTGTTTCACTCTCCTCATTTCACCATGCAGATCTGCCACCTTTCCTTTGCTTTTCCATACAAACCAAAGCACCCAAATGAGGGTCTGTAGAGAAAACCAGATTTGAGGGTTGGAGGATCTTCAACATCCGTTCCAACCCAAACCATTCTGGGGTTCTAAACCCAAACCACCCAAACTCCAAAAAACACTTAAGCAGATGCTAAAGAACATCATCAAGTGCTGTCAACACTCAGTCACAGAATGCCAGACTGGTTTGGGTTGGAAGGGAACCTAAAACCCACCTGTGCCAGGGCCTCCCCCACCCTCCCAGGGAAGAATCTCATCCTAAAATCTAATCTAAGCCTCCTCTCTGTCAGGGAGAAACCATTCCTCTTTTTCCTGTCACTCCATGCTCTTGAAATGCTTCAAGTGCTCTCTGTGAATCAGTGCTGGTACATTTTAAAAGGCCAGAATTCCAGCTGGTATCTGTGAAAAAGTTACTACAAAGTATTCTGGCGCTGCACAACGTGGTGCTGCAAGGAAGGACCCCGGCAAACCCAGCGTCGGGGTCAGCTCTTTCAAAGAGCCATAAAGAATCCAAGCAGCTCCTCTGACACTGCCTTATCTCCCCGCATTTATCTCGGAGCCAGAGCCCCCGGGATTACACAACCGGGGCTGAAAGAGAACCTGCAGAATGATTTGCAGCTCGTAGCTGTGGCACAGGTGAGGTGACCTCTGCCCCTTTACAGAGCCCGCGTTGTGTAAGAGTTTTCCTGCCTGTCGCTGCCTCGGTGCAGATGGAAATTTCCAGGGATCCCTAGCGGGGCCTGAGCGTTGCCTGCTGGAGAACAGGGAGGGATTTGTGTCAGTTCTGCACGCCCAGGCTGGTGTTTGAGCAGGGAAAATCACCACCCGGGTAGGATGAAGCCATTCAGACCTTAATTCTGCTATTTCACATTCTTAATTCTGGGGCTTAGCATTAAAATGCACCAAGCTCCCACAGAAGGGATGGATGCTCCTGGTCCCACACACTCCTGCACATCTTCCCTGCAATGGCCTGGCCCCTGGCTCCCTGGCTGTCCTGTCAGCCCACTCACATTTCCATCCTCAATAACCACATTCTCCTGTGCCCCAGCAGCCCAGGGACCTGAAAAATTGTGTAAACTCGAAACGGGGAGCTGGTAACTCTGCAGAGGGGCTGAAACACCATGCACCGAGCCAACCACTGCTTTTCATTCAGCTCCTAAAGCTGGGCAAGCCCTGTCAGAAACAAAATAATTGAACTTCCTGGAAGGCAACTTCTTTTATCCATCTTTGGAGAGTGAGCAAGCAATGCTCAAGGATGGGTAATGTGGATGGAACACAGGTGCAGGGCAGGGCCAGCAGCCCAAGCAAGGATCAGCAGGCAGGACTGAGTGTGGGCAGGCAGCAGGAGCTCCTGGCTCCTGGTGGAACATCAGTGGCAGGCAGCTCACAGGCAGGGACCATGGCCTCACTTTGCCACGGACACAGGAGCCACCTCCTCCTGAGCAAAGCTTCCCATTCCACTCCCCAGTCTGGGAACCCATCCTGAGCACGGCTCCTCTCCAGCCTCTCTGGGCACAATCCTTCCCTGGCAGGGTGGGCAGCCCTGGCACAGGGTGCCCAGAGCAGCTGTGGCTGCCCCTGGATCCCTGGCAGTGGCCAAGGCCAGGCTGGACACTGGGGCTGGGAGCAGCCTGGGACGGTGGGAGGTGTCCCTGCCATGGCAGGGGTGGCACTGGATGGGATTTAAAGGCTCCTTCCAATCCGAACCATTCTATGGCTCTCAGAGATGAGTTCTGTTGCCCCATCAGTAGCAATCCCCCAGGAGAAAGGCCAGGCTGGAGCAGGAGGGAGAGGCAGAGACCCAGGGCACATCCAGGGATCACACATCCCACAGGCAGCAGCAGCAGAAGGCAGAGAGGCTGGAACCTCTCCTGCCTGGAAAAGCTTCCTGAGCCAGCAGCTTCCCAGCAGAGCACCCTCCACACCCAAACAGTCCCTGGAGAGAGGTGGAAGATTTCTTTATCTGTTCCAGTCAGCACCACCCTGAGCTGCCCACCCTGTCCTCCCCCAGAGCTGCCAGGGATCCTGGTTCCTTTGATCCTGCTGGAACCCTGGAGCACAAGGTGACCCAATTTCCTCACCACTGCTGGCAGCACCGAGGAGAGACTCTGCAAGAGTTTTTGCAGGAGTGATTCCCTTCTCCCAGTGGATGCTGAGGAGCTGGGAATGGGAAGGCAGGCTGCAGCAGGGCAGGGGGGCCAGGGCACTGTGGTGCCTCTCACCCCACTGCAGCAGCTCTGCTCTGGGGCTGCATTCCCCCCTTGGGACAGCAAATCACACAGACACCCAAAATAGAACTGATGAGCACCAGGATCTGCCTCACGCTAGCAGAGACATTATTCCCAAACACAAAGGGATGAAATTATGACAGAAAAGACACAAAAGACTGATGGAGCCCAGGACATCTCTGCAATGAGCTGTGCTCCAACCCACTGAGATGAAAAATGCACCAGCTCAGGGAGTGTTCCCAGGTTGGACCAGCTCCAAAGGAACAGCTTTGGATGTTCCAGGACAGGTATGACTCCAGCTTGGCTCCCACTCAGATGCTCAGGGAACACGGTCCCAAAGGAGGTCTGGCCAGAATTAAATTGACAGTAGAGATGGGCTTTTATGCAACTCTGAATTCCTCACTGAATTCCCAAGAAATGAGCAGGACAGTGTTGGTGCCTCTGGGCATTAGTGACTGCTCAGGAAGGCTCCTGCAGTGCAGAGGGGTTGTAGGGCTGCGGTTGGGTGGTGGGGTTTGGATTTGGGTTCATTTTTAATCCCTGAAGGAAAGGTTGTTTCACAGGATCCCAGAATGGTTTGGGTTGGAAGGGACCTTGAAGCCCATCCAGTGCCACCCCTGCCATGGCAGGGACACCTCCCACTGTCCCAGGCTGCTCCAAGCCCTGTCCAGCCTGGCCTTGGGCACTGCCAGGGATCCAGGGGCAGCCACAGCTTCCCTAGGGCTGCCAGCAGCTGCTTTAAAAAAAAAATACTCCTGGTGAGGCATTGGGTGAGGGGAAAAATGTTACTAAACCAGATAGAAACCTGTCATTTCTAGCAAGTAAGACAGAAGACAAATTATAAATACTAAACATTTATTATTTTTCTCATAGGAAGGTTGCAAGATTTAATTTCAAACAACAGGACAAGGGCTTTCATTGCTGTTGGGATTTTGTTTTGCTTCTTTAAAGGGGAAAGAGAGAAGGAGGAACTGGTGTAAAGATACTACCAGCAGCAGTGCAAATTGAGATTAATTTCTTTCTTCAGCATGCCAGTGCTGAAACCACAAGCTAAGCCCTTCCCAGTTCAATTGAGTCTATTTTCCAGTTTCTTGTACATCCCTGAACACAGCCAGGACCCTCCTTCTCCTTCACCCTTCCCCTGCAGGAACACCCAGCAGTGACAGCCTTGCACAACAGTGAAGCCTGGAGATGCCAATAGGGTGACACTTCATCAAAATTAGCCCTGAACAGAAGAAAAATGCACAGAATTCCCTCCCTGCTCAGCCACACCCAGGGCAGGCAGCCCCTGCTGCAGCTCCCCAGGCTCCTGTCACAAACACGTGTTACACATCCACAGAAACACACAAGAGGGAAATCAAAGAACCCAAGAACACTTTACTTTCAGTTTTAAACTAAGGAAGGCAAGCTTTAAACAGGAGCTGCTGACACCTTGTGCAAGTCCACCGTTGAGCAGCTGGGAACAGCTGGGAGGCAAGTCCTGCTGACAGGAAATATTCCTTGGAAGCACCCAGAGGCACCAGGCCCGTGGCCAGCAGCAGCACCAGGAGCTGTCCCAGCCACAGCCCAGGGCTGGCACCTGCAAATCCCATCCTTTCCATGTCCTGGCCCAGCCAAGGCAGCCCAGGGTCCCCTCCCTGCAGCCCTCAGAAGTCAATGTTTGCCAGACCTGTGTGAAGAGAAAGGGATTTGGGGGAAGAAAGGAGGGTTTATTCTTACCCTCCATGCCCTTCACTGCACTGAGGTCAGTCACATGCAGCTTTGAGAGTTATTTCATTTTTTAACATTTAAATATAAAGGATCTGGTGGGAGGAAAGCAGGAAACAGGTTGGGCTGTACTTTTTTAAACTCTTTTTTGATTGTGATGCAGCAATTAATTTGGTGAAGTCAATTTGCAGGAGCACTGGAGTTATTCATGGCAGAAGGAACAACACAATGTTCAGGAAACTGAGGGTCCGCCCATGAAATGAAGAAGACAAAGCAGGGGAAAGTACAATTACTGAGGGCAGTAAATTCACACTGGATAGAAAAGCCCTGCTTTAGACTGAGGCATATCCATGCCATGTCCATTGAACACTTGATTATCACCTTTGAGATCATTGTATTTTGTAACTTCTAAGATACCTCAACCTCAGTACCCCAAATTGTCCCAAGCCTGTCTCTAATCACAGCAAAGAACAGTGCTGGGATCCCCAAAACAGGGGCTGCTGTGAACAGGTGACTTATGAACTGGGCCTTAGCTCCTCCAAAAATAGGCTGTGTAGTACAGCCACCACTTTTCAACCTGAAGAAATCCAATGCAGAACATGGGTTTTTGAGCTCAGAACTCTGGAGGATTCAGGAGAGCACCACCACAAGCAGCTCTGTCACAGCAGCAGCAGCAACAGGGCGTTGAAGAGCTCCTTTTACCAATTTTTATTTGAAAATCTCCTTTTAGCAGCTCTGTCAGAGGCTTTGCCGCCCAGCCAAGCTGCAGAGAGCAAATCTATTCCCACTTGCAGAGGAACAGTCAATAAATAAATAAAATCTGCTCTTGGATACTCTGTCAGGAGCAGGGAAAGGCCAGAGAGGATGAAGGGGAGGAAATGATATAAGTGGCAGGCAGAGTTTTTCTGGAAGGACTGAGGTCCCTGAAATTGCAGCCAGAAGTAGAGACAAACTGTGATTTCAACAGAGTTGTCTTTCTAATCTGGACAAATATAGGCTGTGGCCATCCATGCTTCAGCCAAGCAACAATTCCCCTCATTTTATCATTTCTTGAGCAGCAGCAACATCCAAATGCTACAGAAACCCTGAATCAAGTCTCTCTCTTTCACAGAAATTCTAGTCCAGGAGAGACAGAATTTTAAGAACAAAAGGAACATGTAAAAGAGTTAATTTCAGAGGGAATATTTTTCCCCAGGGAGAAAGCAGTGTGGAAAACTTCTGTGTCAGATGGCTGCAAACGGGGACAGTGCAGAGAAGCCTGGGATAAGTAATACAAATTTATTTTTGTGTTGTCAGGACACTGTGCCTTCATATACCGTGTGCCCATATGGCACTTCCCATGCATGGGATTTGTAAACCTTTCAATTAGCACCGATGGGATAAAGCAGGCAGTTATTTAAAGTAACCCATACGGCATCTTCTGGTGGAAAAATTCCAACTCCCCTGTACTGGACAGGCTTCCCACTTGGATGCCCATAAACCCCCCAAAGGCTGTGGAGGAACAATCCCCAGCTGGGAGGTGCTCCCAGCCCAGGGATGGAGCAGCAGAGCCCAGCCTGGGACAGGAGGGCTCTGAGGCACACCTGGTGGCACACCCAGCCCTCCCACAGGACACTGCCATGGCAGGAGCACCCCCAGGTGCTGGAGAACATTACCCAGGTTGCTGCTATCCTTGGAAGCCCAGCAGATGCAGTAGTGCTGCATCAGTTGTTCAAACAGTTCCTTCTCATCCAGGAATTCAAGGGCTTCTATTCTGTAGGAATAAAATAAAAGCCAGGATTTGAGCTGGGCTCTCAGCAGAACTTTTACTGAATTGTTCACTCCATGGGAGTGAAAACTATGGCCAGAAAGGCAGTTACCTCTCCAGGGAATAATTACAGGTATTTGTCCATGATGCCACCACTGGTCCCACCCCTGCCAATGCATGGAACAAGTGACCCACAGGGTGCTTCCAACTCCTCATCCCTGGCATTCCCTATTCCAGGACTCATCTGTCTAATGCCTCACAAATACCAGGGCTGCCACTGAGGATCTAAAGGGGCAGAAGGTCCTAAATGCACTCCCAGGCGTGAAGTGCTGCAGAGGAACACTCTGGGAAAGACTTTTCTAAAGAAAAAGGATTTACCTCACTGATCCTGGAGGACAGAGTTTACATAACCCTATTTCCTGGCATGTGGAACAAGTGCAAGGAGCTGAACAGATCCAAGGTAGCCAAAAATGCTGCAGAGAAAGCACGAGCTCTGTGTCTCCACCAGTGCCATATGGTCCCACCACACAGCCCTGTTCCTATTTAAACCACCTCTGATTTCCACTCTCACCTGTTCAGTTCCAGGCTTTGAGAAACCCTCACAGGTGAATATTTTGACCAAGGTAACATGCTCAGCTAATTACAACTATGAATGACTCACAGCAATTCACATTTCACATTATATCCCTAAGAAGTTACTCCTTATAAATTCCCACTGTTAAGCATTTAATGCAGAAATATTAACAAAATCCAGACAGATTAGTGACTGTTAAACAGCCTTTAGTCCCTGCTCTGTGCTCCGAGTTCTGCAGACCCAGCAGATGATTTCTCCCCCTCATGATTTCAACGTGTGTCGTGGTTTAACCCCAGCCAAAACCTTCACAAGGAACGTCTTGGGGACTGCAAAAAGTCAACACAGCGTTTCTGTGGCATCTTCCATCTGCAAGTTTCTGTCATGAGATGCCTTCTGTCACACCCAAATAAGCCATCACTACTCCCAGCCTGCTCCTGGCAGCGTTCACCCTCTGGATCACCAACCCAGGCATTATCTGGAGGCTCTGCAGAGCTCCAGGCTCAGCAATGGTGTGTCACCAGGGGATCCCACGGTGTGGGTGGGAAGGACCTTGGAAATGGCATCTGGAGATGACTTTGGGGCCCACAGGTGGTACCTTTTGACATCAGCCTGTGGCAGGAAGCTGTACACCTTCATCATGTCGATGGCACGGGCGTTGTCCCAGCCGCTCACCAGCAGCCGCTCCCTCTGCAAAACAAAGGCAGCACAGCTTGCACAGCATTCCAGGGAAAGCACCAGCACACAGCTTCTCCCCCTAAGGATTCCACTGGGCAGCTGATTGACCTGTCCTTTGCAGAGCTCCCAAACTCTTCCCTGAACGTGTGCTGCTGATCTCTGCGGGGCCAGGCAGGGCTGGGCTCTGACCAGGAGCTTTTGTGCAACCACTGACATTCAGCTACCAAAGAGAAGCTCTGGGGTGACCTAATTGTGGCCTTCCAGGACCTGAAGGAGCCAACAAGAAACACGGAGAGAGACTGTTTACAAGGGATGGAGTGACAAGACACAGGGAATGGCTTCCCACTGCCAGAGGACAGGGATGGATGGGATACTGGGAAGGAATTCCTGGCTGGGAGGGTGGGCAGGCCCTGGCACAGGGTGCCCAGAGCAGCTGTGGCTGCCCCTGGATCCCTGGCAGTGCCCAAGGCCAGGCTGGACAGGGCTTGGAGCAGCCTGGGACAGTGGGAGGTGTCCCTGCCATGGCAGGGGTGGCACTGGATGAGCTCTACAAGCCAAACCACGGCCCGATTCCACAACAACACGGCCAGCAAAGGGCTCAGTGACTGAGCCCACAGGGCACATTCAGAACTCACAGCCAGGTTACCAAAGCTCAGTCCCAGCCCTGGGCTGTGTGCCCCTCACCTGGGAGTCCAGGGAGCTGCAGAGCTCCACCCCGGCCAGGTTGCACTGCCGGCGCTGCAGGTTCTCGATCATGATCTGCCCGAAGCGGTCCCTCATGTTCACCTCGGGCACACAAGGAGACAAAAGTGTTCCCCCTTCCCACCACAGCTGCTTAAACCCTGGATTGCCCACGTCACAAAATGCACAGGGGACCAGTGAGTGGCACACCCTCAGAGCAGCTCTCACCCCCCTCAGGAGCAGCCCCGGTGCTGGCGGTGGCAGGGGGACACAGTGCCAGCAGCAGGGGGACAGTGCCAGCAGCACTGCCACTGCCCTCACAGCACAGCTGCCTCTGCTTTCAGCTCTCAGCAACGTGCTGCAGCTCCCCAGCAGTGATTTACAGCTTGGAAGATCCTGTTACCAATTCCTGGAGCCACCTAGTTCCCCCGAGGCAGTGTTTTACTTACACTGGGAGAAACAGAGTTCATGCTGATGTGATTTTTGCTCCACTTTGCCAAAGAACACAGAGGTAATTATGTAATGTTATACACCCAGAGCCAGCACTCAGCACCGTTTCTTTTTCCTCTGCTTTAGCTAAATCAATATTCTATGGTTTTTTCCACGTATGGATTAAGTCTCAATTATTTTGCTTCAACATAGTCCAGAAATTGTCTTTCAGAATAGCTGTATTTTCTCTACAATGAGCTAACCAAGCTACAAGTTAAAACACATTACTACAGAAATTCAGCAGAAACTGCTGTTTCTACAAAAGGACATGGCCCACTCTCATTCCCCAACAACTCCCACCTAAGAGAGCAATTTTAGTGATAACAATGCAGGTCTAAAAATGCCCCTTTGGTTTTACCTGCTCATAATTGATAACCATGGCCACGGGGAAGGTGCTTGCTGCCCACTTGAGCAGGTTTGCAGACTGCTGGGGGGTCATGTAAACCAGCACACACTCGGCCACCAACAGCGTTGGCAAACTGCAAAACAAAACCAAAGGAGAACGTGATTTCCAGCAAAAGAACAAGAAAAACCCACTGAGGACTGTGAGCAAGCAAGTCATTTCATGTCCACAGAATTTCCTGAAAGAGCTCCATTTTTTATGAACTAGACACTGAAGATTGAATGAAATCTCTTCATCACATTGACTCAAACTGGGGTTTCTGGCAGCTGTGAATTAATGAACCACAGGAGACTCCCGTGGTTGTGAACCAGAGATTTTAGGGATCAGTCTGCCCAAAGGCAGCCCTGAGCACAGAACATTGTACATTCTCTAAGTCCTCTCTGACAGCAGGAACTGAGGTGTGTTAAAATTCCCTTTGCAGGACAATTGTGCTCTGTACACACAGCTCATACTCTTGTAGAGATCAGTGAAATCAGGCATTGATTACAAATAGAAAAAAAAAAGTTTTCTCTTTTAAAAAAGTTCTAGGAAGAATTTTAATTAGACAAATTTGTTCAGTATCTGTAAAACAATCTTCACATTTTATTATCTAACAAAATGTAATCTATAGTTTGCACGTTGCCTCTTCCCCCTCCATCCACAAAACAACAAAAATAGACATCTACACAAGTGATTTTCTTCACAATTATTGAGTTTGCTTTTAATTGCTGGAATGAAAGGGGAAAAAAAGTCACTAGAAGCAGGAGAAATTCCACAAGGAGCAGTAATGTAGGCAAGCAAGGCAACATTTCAGAGGATGGAAGTGTAAAGAATTAAATGGCAATTTGATGCATTCTGCTTCCCCATATGCTCTCTCCCACCCAGCCAGATCGCTGCTATTTATATTGCTTAGATTTGAAAGGTCTGTCCATCATCCACTCAAAAACTCAACTCCTGCCCCCCCAAAGCCTCGTGTTGAACAAGAAAACCCCAGAGGAGCTTTGGGATTCAGATCCCAAGGACTCCACCGCAGCCCCACCAAAAGGTTTAGGGAACAACAGGGGTTTCAGAGGAGGCCACAGAAAATAATTACAGAGATAAAACTCAGAAATCACAGAATCCTGGAATGGTTTGGGTTGGGAAGGATCATAGAGACCACCCAGTGCCACCCCCTGCCATGGGCAGGGACACCTTCCACTGTCCCAGCTCCCAGCCCTGTCAAACCTGGCCTTGGACGAGGGCTTCCACAAGGCCCCATTAAAAAAAAAACAAAACAAAAAAAACCTCAAAAAAAACCCCAACCAAACAAACAAAAAAAAAAAAACCCCAAAAAACCAGTTAAAACCCTGTGATCTTACTGTATATCCAAGCTATGTTTCCTTAGCTTTTCCTCCAGATCTGAGGAGAAGCGCAGGTCTGCCCCCACTATGGAATATCGACTGGAGTCCAGGCTGTGGGAATCTGCAAGGCACACATTTGCAGAGACAACGTTACAAATGAGGGGTGCTGGAGTCATGAATCAAAAAAACTGCACAGGAGCACATGAGCTGGGAGCCAAAGTCTGGTCTGTCATACCAAACTATGAGCAGCAAACTCTTCTTTTTAAACCATGAATTCCCTTCCCAGCTGTGTTTTCCAGTGCTCCATCACCACCAGACCCTGCACTGAGCTCCTCTCTCCCTCTGCAGCCACGCTGAAGCAGAGAGGTTATCCCAGCTGTTACCATGGTTTCCAGGAATGCAGAGAGAAGAAAAATGGCAAGATTAAAGGCAGGATTTGTGTTTTGTTTGGAGAGTCTTCTTAGATGGCCCAGTGTATGTTCATAGGAACTACAAAAAAGTACATCAATTCCTGAAAAACTAAGCTAAGTGACAATATTTCAAATATTAACAGCAGATATAGCTACATAAATGAACTGTATATGTACTTATACAATAAATATGGGGAGCAGCCATAGACTTGAGGCCAAAAAAAGTTATCATTTAGCCTTTTGGTATGATTTAGTGGTGGTATTAAAGGAAAGAGTCAAATTAGAGAAGGTATTCTGAGCAACAGATATTCCCCTGGGATACAACAGGATCCTGTGGATGCTTCCCAGCATGAAGGAGGGACAGATCCCAGAGTGCAAGGAGCCCCTGCCATGCTGGCACAGCTGGCAGGAAGCAGCAGAGCCTCTTGCCATCAGTAATTCTGACAGCCAGCAGCAATGAATGCACCCAGAGGAGCCCAGTGCCCACAGGAGGCACTGCCCAAGTGCTCCATCAAACCCACCCTGAGCCAAAGCCCTGCAGGAATACTGGGATGGCTCTGGAACACCTCTGGAGGGGACTCCAGACCTCCCTGGGCAGCCCCTTCCAGCCTGGCCACCCTTCCCAGACCCAAATTCCTCCTGATGTCCAACCTGAGCCTGCCCTGGCACAGCCTGAGTGAGGACAGAAGAGAAGCCAAGTGGCTGAAGGGGCAGGATGAAAGGGATTTCCATTTCAGGAGAGGGGAACAAAAAAAAACTGGGGACTAGTGTGGGTTTTCCCAATTATTACATCAAGCAGTGATCAAACGTTCCAGAGGATGCACCTCTGTTCAGTTTTCAAGTGACCAACTCCCTGAAAGTGGCACTAGGAAGTGACAATAGCTGCCATTCCAGCAACACTCAGGAGCAGATCCAGGAATCAGAAACAGTTCAGAAAGAGAGTTACAAGGGAAGAAAAGAGAAAAAAAAAAAAAAAGTTGTGCAGCATGTTGAATGATTCAACATTTTGAGTCAAGGCTTTTTCCATGTGCATGTTCTGTAATAGCTTTACTACTTCCCACACCCTTCTATTTAAGTGATTACATCAAGGCCATGATAATGGCATCAAAAAAAGCCACCCAAAAACCCCACCACACACAGGGAAGTATTTAAATAGGGATTGGTTTCTGTCCATGGATACGGCACAGCGAGCGTCAGCCACCACAATTAGTAGGGAATTAATGCCAGCTCCCTGTCCAGCTTTGGAAGCTTGGTCACACAAATGCATCAATAAAGAACACAAATAAAAGCCAGAAATAAACCACAAAAATTTTTAAGTGTTCCAGGAGAGAAGGAGCACAAACACTCCAAGGTGGAAGTAAACGTGCCTTGCTCACACCACCCTGATTGAAGCATTTTTACCATAAAATCCTGAATTGGTTTGGATTGGAAGGGACCATAGAGACTGTCCAGTGGCACCCCCTGCCACGGGCAGAGACACCTTTCACTATCCCAGGCTGCTCCAGCCTGGCTTGGGCACTGCCAGGGATCCAGGGGCAGCCACAGCTTCTCTGGGCACCTGTGCCAGGGCCTGCCCACCCTCCCAGGGAAGGAATTCCCCTCAGCATCTCACCTAAATCTCCCCCTTTTCAGTCAGATCAGACTTTACCAGGCAAACTTCAACTGCTGCATCTCCTCCCCCTTAGGGAGCAAACACACACTGACTGCAGGGCAGTGGCAGCTGGGGACAGCTGGAACTGCCACTGTCCCCAGCCTGGGGACAGAAATCCATCCACAGACATCCCAAAAACTGCTGTACTGCTGTGACATGGTCTGGCACCAACTCCTACCTCACTGCAGAGCTGGGGATTCTTGGGGCTGTGCTGTGCAGGGCCAGGGCTGGACTGGGATGTCCCCTGAGGGTCCCTTCCCACTCAGGATACTCTGGCAAGTATGAAGTGAGCAATCTGCTGCCCGAGACTGAGCAGCCTTGCTGCAATGGATTTTACAATTCCTGCCCCTCCACAGGGCAGCTGGAAAAGGAAAACCAAGTTCCAGCTTGGCAGCAGGGTCACGTGGTCCCCATTGATTTCTTCTGAGGAACAAGAGTTTGTTTTAACTGAAGTGATTTTGTGTGTATGTTCAAAGCCCTCTGCTCATTCTTACTGCAGTGCTGTGAGACTCAGGCCAGCTGCCCTAATGCTGGCACAGCCAGTGACATTTGGTGGCTTAAACCACTGAAAATCCCATATTGCAGGCACTAATTCCTCCCCAGGCACCACCACCTTGTGTTGCTTTTTAGAGAGGTTGTTTGGTTGGGTGTTCTCCTCTGGAGCTGCCCTGGGGATTTGTGTGATGCTCACACTCAGCCATGTAGGAAGATTCTCTGTACTGGGCTGAAATGAAGGCTTGAGAAACACCAAACTCAGATTTAATTTGAGAAATACAAGGGAGGGGATGGAGAAGGGGAGAAGGATGAGTCCCACCACCCCAGGCACAGGGTTCAGCTCTCCAGGGATAATCCATAGAGAACGCTCTGCTCTGGGCACACACTTGTATGTTTGTTTTCCATGACTTTGGCACAGAGGTAACAACACAAGTGGTTCAGATTTCACAGTCATAGAACAAGACAAGCTTGTAGTAACTGAGTAGTAGCAGGAGCTGCTTATAGTTGCCTTTTGACCTCACCATGTTGAATCTTTTCTTCCCAGCAATGTTAGGAGAAGTAGCTGCTGTGCTGGCTGCTGGGGCAGCAGTGCAGCCTCCAGGCACACCCAGCTCTTCCTCTGCCACTAGAACTCAGCTTTCTTCTCTTACTCTCTTCTCACATTAGTGCAACAATTTCCTGGAGGTTTTCCAAGAGACAGCATGCAGGATACTATTGACTCCAAGTGATTTCATTAGGATTTTCATGCTAAGGTATCTCTGGCAGCTTTACAAAGCAGCAGCCCCTGCAGCCTGCTCTGCATGCTGCTCTCCCCCAGCTCAAGCCTCACTCCACCAGCCCAGCAGGGCACTGCCACACACTCAGCTTGTCCTGGAAGCTCAGGGTCAGCCTCTGCAAGTCCCCCTGGCACCTACAAGGGGTCACAACAAAGTCTGGGGATGGAGGGAAGCTGAAACCACCAAGTGCCCAAGCTGGCCTGGGCAGGGCAGGAGGTGTGAGAGCCATGACAACACTGGGGTGAGCAGAGGGGCAGTGAGAGAACCTCAATCGTGTCAATCCACATCAGCACAACTCAAAACCAAAATTCCAAACAAATCATTCCTGGTGTACCAGAGGCAGGAGTGTGAACTGGTGTGGGGAGGCAGGCACAGGGAGGGACAGGATTCCAAAATCCTGGTGCACATCCCACAGAAATGAGTAACATTTCCCTGCCAGGCAATGCTGCTCTCCTGTGCCAGGTGGTAATCCCAGAACACTGCAGAGCCTAACAGCTGTACCAGGTCAGACCAAAGGCCTCCCTAGGATGACACCCAGCCTTCCAGGGGCCAACAGCAGCTCCCAAGGGAAAAGCCAAAGAGAGGAAACACCTACCAACACTGGCACCTAAGTTGTTTTCTAGCTTTTTCTCAGAAGTACTTAGAATTGCTCTGTATTTCTGGACCATTACTGAGCTCATGCTTTCATCCATCTATTTATTCTAATACCCAGATCCTGCAGGAAGGCAGCAATAATCATTTACATGTGAGGCACAAACTGTTTTTCCCCCCATGTGCATCACTTTCTATTAATCCACATTGAAATCATCATCAAGTCACTAATTTCACAAGATACTTCTACAGTTCTTTACCACTCTTCAGAGTTTGGATTTGCCAACAAGCTGCCACTTACTAATCACTATTTTCCCAATTTTTTCTTAGTGTTGAACAACAACATACCCTCAAGCACAGATCTCCATCTCCTCCAGAACAAAAATTAACAACATATGCTCGCCCTCCATCCCAGCTCCTCATCCATATGAGAACCATTCCTTCCCCACAACCATTGTGCCATTTCTTTGGCACACTTTGGCATGGGACACAGTCAAAACACATTCTTGAAATCCAAGCACTATACTGATGTCCTTTTCCAATAGATATGTTGAGTTAGAGAACTCCAACTGATCTGGGAAGCACAACTCACCTTTCCAAAAACCACCAGTCCTACTGGCTTGGGGTTCCCTGGATTTCCCCTGGAGCCCACCTGAGGCACAGCCACGACCTTCCAGCTGGAGACAGTTTCAAATGAGAGGGCACACAGCAACCAGCAGCTCAGTAAATTCCTTGTCAAGTCCCTTTAGTTCTGTAAGAACTCTCTGCCCATCTGTTTGGTTTATCTGCTTATTCCAGCACCTCTTCTGCTGGCACTTCCCCACAAAGCAGTTCCCTTAATTGATCCTTAAACCAGAGTTCCCAGGGATCTCTCTGTGGCTGGGGGTCAGTTCAAACTGGGGTTCCAGAGCACTTCCAGCATCCCCACGAGTCCTGGACACACTGCTGCATCCCAAAGACCCTGGTGCAGCAGAGCCCACACCAGCCTGGCAGCAGCAAGGCTGTGACTCTCAAGTTGGAACACCCAGCACTGGGAAGGAACCAGAGAAGCAGCTCCAGAGAAACCAGTCTTCCCAGTACAGCCCAGTGCTGTGGGGACTGGCCATTAACAGCCCTAGACCACAACAGTGCAGGCTGGTGAGGCTGCAGGTGTTTTGCTGTTCCAGATGGACCTGCAGCTCTTCAGGAACACAAACCCAGCCCTTGGCACGGACCCAGGGGTGCCCCAGGACAGTGCAGCACATCTCCCTGGGGTCAGCTGTGCCCCAGGAGGGCCTGCCTGGAAGCCAGGGGTCCCCCAGGAGCCCTTTTTCTGACCTGGGGCTCTGGGCTGTCACCTTTGGAGGCCTGAGGGTACAAGGGAGAACTCTGCCCTTCGAAGGACATCTGCAGGGCTGGGAAGGGAAAACCCAATAATGTGCAGCAATAAAATCTGCAGACTGTGCCCAGAGCCTGGGCTAGAACTGTGCCCATGGAAGGCCACAGGTGGTCCCAGCTGGGAGCAGCAGGCACTGCAGGCTCTGCCAGGGTCACAGCTGCTCACACAGAGCAGTTCCTGTGGTGGATGCAGGGAATTCCTGCCCCTCCTGAATTGTCCAAGGCAGCTGCTACAGCTCAGCATCTGCACTGAGAACTCGAGCTCAATGGAAACCAGGGAATTTTCCACAAGTAAAAAGGTTTTCAATTGCAGTCCTGACATAAACATACAATTACAGAATGACTTGGGCTGGGAGGGGCCTTAGAGATGATCCAGTGCCCCCCTGCCCTGGCAGGGACACCTTCCTCCATCCCAGGCTGCTCCAAGCCCTGTCCAGCCTGGCCTGGGACACTGCCAGGGATCCAGGGGAGCTCACAGCCTTCTGTTCCCTGATGAGGTTAGAAACCAACAGAGCACAACCACATCACAGCACCTGAAGTTATTATCCTTTTAATACTAAAATGTAACAAACAGCACTGGTTTATGAGCCTGGACTGTGCAGACTGTGTTTCTGCTGTGAAAACTCTGCTAAATGTAAAGATTTGTGCTCTTAATGAGACAGAAAGCAGATAAACACTCAACAGATATTTTAATCCAGTATCCATGCCTCTCTGTAGCACTTTTTCCTTTCCTGTGACAGAAAAGGAGCTACATATGAGAGAAAAAGAAAAAATCCAACAATTTTCTGCCAGAATAAAACCACTTAAAGAGAAGACATTTCTAACATGACACAGAACAAATGGGCAGGAGTCTGCAAGAGAAGAAAAAAGCCTCTTTTCCCTCTCAATTCTCTGTCCAAACAGCATTTCAAACATTAAAAGCCTGCCCACATAGCAGAACAAAATGATCAGAAAAGTTTTAAAAGTGCTGCAGTACATCTCTGACTGAGTTTGAAGATGACTCACCTATTAGAAGAGAGTCCCCTGAATGGGATTCCATAATTGGTTTTGACAGGGGAGGTTTTGATCTGTGGGAAGAAGGAAGAAGCATCTCAGAGCAGTTAAGCTTGTTGAACAGTGTGCTTACAGCTTTTTTCTTAACATATATATATATATATGTATATGTGTGTGTGTGTGTGTGTCTGTGTGTGTGCCAGAAGCAGGCAAGGGAATATCTCTGCCCTCTGCTGGAAAGGAAAACCTTTACAGGTTTGGTGAAGCTGGAGCTGAGTTTTATACACCATTTCTTTAAGTTTTGAGAGAATCTTTTAAGAGAAATCCAGAATATGTGTCCTCAATAACCCTTAATGATTCATTCCAACAGGATATTCCCATGCAGCAGCAGCTGTCCTGCCTCCAACTGAACAGGCACATCTGGGAATTCAGAGCTCTCTTCAACAGTAAAGAAGACTTAATCACCTCTAATTGTCAGGACACTGTCCCTGCCACACAGCAAGCTCTGCTTGGCTCCCTAAAGCTTCCACACATCAGCTTCTCCAGCCTGGGACAGGGGCTGCAGAGCCTGCCTGCATAATGAACATTTATTCTACACACAATCATGGAATGGTTTGGGAAATGACCTTAAATCCCACCCAGTGCCACCCCTGCCCTGGCAGGGACCTGCCACTATCCCAGGCTGCTCCAAGCCCTGTCCAGCCTGGCCTTGGGCACTGCCAGGGATCCAGGGGCAGCCACAGCTGCTCTGGGCACCCTGTGCCAGGGCTGCCCACCCTCACATCCCAGAGCATGAGGAGTTCCTCAGCAGAGATGAAATAATGACACTGACTGACAGTCAGACTTACTTGATATTATGTATTTTTCTTGCAACGATCATTGGGAAATCCACTTCAAAGTATTTTCTAGGGAGGAGATTTTCATCCTGGGAATTGCAGGAAGACACTAGAATTAGGGACACTCGAGTTCCACATGCACAGGACAAGACAGAACCTCAAACCCTGAACAGCTCTGGTTTGGCTTATAGTGCCATTTGTAACAGTGGTATAACCATGTCCCACAGCTGAAAACCCCCTAAAATCCAACAAAACCCAGCTGAGAGACATTAGAATGCCCTCTAAGAATTAAAGAAGTTATTTAACACTTTATGTAATCACAGGATCCCAGGACAGCTGGGGTTGGAAGAGACCTCTGGAGGTCACCCAGCCCAACCCCTGCCCAGACAGGGTCACCCAGAGCAGGTGACAC
Source organism: Leptocoma aspasia (assembly GCA_013399835.1). Lineage (NCBI taxonomy): Eukaryota > Metazoa > Chordata > Aves > Passeriformes > Nectariniidae > Leptocoma > Leptocoma aspasia. The sequence continues at coordinate 74,561 of VXAX01006508.1, read as the reverse complement.
AGGAACGTGTCCAGCTGGGGCTGGGATGTCTCCAGAGAGGAGAAGGACTCTAACCCCAGCCACCAGAGCAGGGAAACCCACACTCCAGCCATGCATTCTGGGGACCTGGGAGAGCACAGCAACAGCAAACTGCCACAGCATTCCCCATGATTTCCAGCACAGCCTTCCTAGGAAAGCACCAGGAACGTTTTGGACAGGTTCACCCAGACAGTGAGCACATTCCAGCCCTCCTGCAGCCCACAGCCAGGGCACAAGCACAGCAGCCTGCCTGGACTACAAAAGAGGGGAAAGCTCTCCATTCCAAGCTGGCAGCATTCCCCAGGCTGGTGGAGAAGCTGTGCCCAGCAGTCCCTCTGTGATGGATGCTGCTGCCCGTGCTGGCTGCCAGCCCCTGGGCTTCTGAGATGAAACCAGCACTCAACACTCCAGAAACTGGCTGCCAGCTTCTGCACATTCACCACATCACACCTGCTCTCTGCAAGGACCAAGAACTGGAATTACAGGCCCCAATTCAGCTTTTAAAATCACTGCTACCAGAAGAGTATTGGCAGAGCTTTTATAGGAATGCAGGTAACATAAAAGCTTCACATCTCAGGAAAAAAAAAATCAGAATTGTCTCCCTTCCACTGATGGAATACAATGAATTGTGACCAAGCAAAATGCTCCTCAGGCTTCCCTCCAGAACCCAAATTTACCAATGTAAATGCTAATGAGAAGACAATTCACTCAGAGGTATGTTCACCCAGAATGATACCATCATACAACACCTGAATAACTGAATTTCCAGGAATTACACACACACAAACACTTCTATACATGGAACAGGCTGCCCAGAGAAGCTGTGGCTGCCCCTGGATCCCTGGAAGTGTCCCAGGCCAGGCTGGATGGGGTTTGGAGCAACCTGGGATAGAGGAAGGTGTCCCTGCCCACAGCAGCTGGATGATTTTCCAGATTCCTTTCAATCCAAACCACTCTGTGATTCCATGATTTACATAAACAAACTCACAACCGGAATCCCAGAGGACAGGGGGAAAGTGTGGCAGCAGGTCAGGGAGTGATCCTGCCCCTGCACTCGTCCCTGGAGAGGCACAGCTGCAGGGTCCAGCCCTGATCTCCAAGAAAGACAAGGAGCTGCTGGAGAGGGTCCAGCAGAGGCCACAGAGATGATTTGGGGTCTGGAGCGTTCCTGTGATGAGGAGAGACTGCAGGAGCTGGGCCTGGTCAGCCTGGAGAAGGGAAGGCTGAGAGGGGATCCCATCAATCCACACAAATCCCTCCCAGGGGTGTCAGAGGATGGTGCCAGACTCTGCTCAGTGACAGCACGAGGAGCGGTGGCCAGAAACTAAAACACAACAAGTTCTGCTTTAACACGAGGAAGAACCTCTTTCCATGACAGAGGAAAGAGCAGAGCCCTGACATGGCAGAGCCCTGGAACAGCTGCCCAGGGAGGGTGTGGAGTCTCCCTCAGGAGACATCCCAAACCCACCTGGACACGTTCCTGTGTCACCTGCTCCAGGTGACCCTGCCTGGCCAGGGGGCTGGACTGGGTGATCACCAGAGGTCCCTTCCACCCCCAGCTACTCTGGGACTGTGTGAGCTCCTGCTGTGCTGTCCCCTGCACACTGCCCTGTGCCAGGGCAGCCCCTCAGGGCTCCCCCAGCCCCGTGCCCCCTGCCAGGCCTGGCCCTGCAGCCCTCCTTACCTTCAGCCTCCAGAACAGGGTGTCCATGCCAGCCCCCAGGTTAACAATCTGACAGTTGCATCCTGTCTTCTCCAGGAAAGCCTTGATCAGGTAACTGACCCCGTGCACACGAGCATAGTAACCTGCAGCACACACAGACCTGGGCAGTCACCACTGGCACACAACACTCCCTGCCTAACACTCATGAAGATCCTCAGGCAGTCTGTAGGAAGAATAACGCCCTCTTTTTAAGATACCTAAGGGCTTTTGTTTTCCTTTTTTAATTACAAACCAAACCTCACGCACTCAGCTCCTTGGGTGAACAAGTTTCGGTCAAGTTTAACCTCAAGCAGAGCAGAGTAATTCTACACTTGCAGAGATCCAACTGTCCTGGGTCAAACCAGCATTTCTGACTGCTTTGAGGAGATGCCTACACTGGGACACACAGACAGCCCATTAAGAACTCAGAAAGCAAAGGAAGAGAGTTTGGATTCACAGATTGATATTTAAAAGGCCAGGTACAGCATGGAATTACTGCTGTGAGGAAACCTTGTCTCACTCTTTCACATAGTCCCTCCTCCCCCAGCTCCCAGCGTGCAGAGGTTTTGTCAGGACAGGTGAGGTGTCCCCATTTCCAACTTGCCTCTGTTGATCTCAGGTGCTTTCCTTTCTTTGGCTTGTCTCACAAAATACTGGATGTAAGGGTCCTTCCAGTAGCCAACACTCACAGCAAACCTGTGCAGCAGCAGGGAAAAGAGCGAATCATGAAATAAGGCCACCAAAATTTACCCTAAAAGGTACACAGGCTGGAAAGGTCCCTCTGGCCAGGGTGTGCACAGGCAGACATGGTTTAAAAATCTGTTCTGTGTGTGGAACTACTTGAATTAAGAGATTATATAAAGTTTAGTTAGAAATTTTAGCTGTTGCCATATTCAACAAGCATCTTTTTAATGGCCTCTTCACCACTGGATGAAATTTTGTGAGCAAAGACCCAAATCTCAAATATTCCCTCCTGGGGGACCCAGAAGACGAACTGCCTGTCTCCAGCTCCTCAGACACACAAACGAGGCTTTACTTCTACACACTGCTATATGACAAGGCGTTTGCACTTATTCCAGAGCTCCTACACATCACTTTAGCACAGTGTTACTCTGTTACAACAGAACTTAGGAGTTTTACAATTGATTCCCAAAGGAAAACTCTCCACCCGAGGACCTGCTGCTACAAAACCCAAAAGGACAGCCTGGCCAACCAGCAATAAAAGGGGTTAAATTCACACCCAGGCAATGAACAAAACCCAAAAGGACAGCCTGACCAACCAGCAATAACAGGGGTTAAATTCACACCCAGGCACAACCGGGCAATGAAACTCACCCCCTGCTGTGTGAACGAACATATTGTAAGTTTCCCTGCATGCAGGCCTGCAGAAAAACTCCTCCCATGGGAAAGCGTCTTTACTCTGTACAAGTTTCTATAAACAAATCTCTGAGCTGTGCTTCAAGGACAGAGGTTTCTCTGTCCTGTCTCCTGATAATAGGAGATGGGGTTTTTTCTTCCTTTCAGCCTATGAGGTGAAAAGTTGTTATCTCTGATTGTGTGAGCTATTCCAGCATTCCTTGGATGGAGCTGGAAGCAGCAGCTTTGGTGCTCCAGGCTGGGCAGATAATAACCTGATTCTCTGAATTATGGAGTCATGTTAATAAATCATATTTAGCCTTCTGATATTATTGCCAAGAGTCCTTTGTCACCGCACGGACCAGAAGATAATCCCCCTCCCCGTGCCCACCCTGGAGGGGGAGAAGGAAGAAACCTGAAAAGCACCGAGCTGGTTCTCCGCTGAGCTCTCAGCCCCAGCACAGCTCCCATGCCCCGGCCAGCCCCGCCCGCCGCTTCGGGAACGAGCCCCGGGCAGCTCCGGCGGCAGGAGGGGCAGCTCGGGCCGCACTGCGGCTCCCGGAGCCGCTGCTCACCGGGGGCGCCGGGGAGCTTCACCCGGGACCAGCTCCGGGCGTGACCCCAGCCGGGCCCTGCGGCCGCTCGGGCCCGGGGCACCCGCACAGAGCCCCCGGCACCGGGACAGGCCGGGCCGCTCCCCACCGCCCAGCCCCGCGCGGAGGGACACTGTCGGGCCCGGCCCGGCCGCTGTCCCCGCTCCGGTACCGTTTGCAGACGGACGCGTCCTCGCAGGTTCCGCGCACCGCCTCNGGCCGGGGGCGGCCGGGGCAGAGCGGCGGGGCCCGGGCAGCCCGGGGCAGCGGCCGCCGCCATGAAGAAGCAGTTCAACCGCATGAAGCAGCTGGCCAACCAGACCGTGGGCAGGTGGGCGCCGGGACGGGCCGCGGGGGCTGCGCTCGGCCCCGCGGGGCCGCTCGGGGGGCGAAGCCTCGGGAGCAGAGCGAGGGGCGGCGGGCGCGAGGGGCTGGAGGCTCGGTCCCCGCCGGTGCCGGGGCTGTGCCTCTCTCGGTCCCCTGTGCCCGGGGGTCGCGGCCACGCCGGGGTCCCGGGGGTTTCGGGGGTCCCGAGCCCCTCCCGGAGCCCCGCGGGGATATTTGCATCGGGCGCTTGTCTGCGCTTTGGCGGCTTTCGCTTCCTCTCTGCCGGCGTCGCCGGTGCGGTGTTTGCTCCATTTCTCGCTTTCTCTCACTTCAGAGAGTGCCTCCCCAGGACTGCGTTTGCCTCCCCAGGATCTGATGTTAACAAAGCTAACAGGGGCCCTGTAGGTACAACTTTTCCAGCTGTCGGGGTCTGGGAAGGTTTTTTTAATTCGGCTGGGTAGCAGCAAATCTGTGCCCAGACAGGGCAATGCTCTGCAGCTGTCCCCGAGCTGGACACGCAAATGTCACCGCACTGCTTCTCCAGCAGAAATCAGTGATTTCCCCCAGAAACTTCATTCTGCTTTTAGTAAAGATTTAATCTGAAAATCTGCTCGTGTGTTGAGAGTATAAATTGAAAGTCTGTGCTGATACTGGAAGTATAAAGTTGTTATCTGAGTTTATGTCTTGGTGGCCTCCTTTCCAATAACTCCTTTAATGGGGTGTTTATTTTCCTTGGAGCCCACACAACCCAGGGCAGGTGTGCCAGCTAATAAAGCCCAAGGAGGAGATCTTTAATAGGTTTGTTTAGCTGTTAAAGAGGGAACAACTTCCCAGCCAGCCTTGTCCTGTCATTCCCGTTTGGTGTGAATCAATGGATTTTTTATGTGGTTATGGAGGGATCGTTGGCATTCCCTGTGTGCACGTGCCAGCCCCACAGCTCCAAATCCCGAGCGGAATCTGGAGCAATCCGGGCTGTACTGAGCAGGATAAAGAGCTTTTTGGGGTGCTCTGTGCTTCCAGGGGCAGGCCTGCAGGGATGTGCAGCACTGCGAGGTGTGGGTGGGGAGGCTGGCAGTGACCTTTGGCCGGGCAGGTGAGGGGTGTGGTGGTGTCTGGGCAGGTTCCTGTCCCACACCTGTGCCACGGACTCTGGGGTGCCCTGGGCATGCACGGGGTGAGGGTGGGCTGGTTTCATTGAAGTGCTGACTCTGCTGTCATTGGTTTTCATTAAAAACTGTATAAATGACAACAAAGGCTTGGGCAGGGTGACTGAGACACAACCTGGCACTGGAGGTGGCATCACAAGGTTCTCAGGGCAGTCTTAGCTGGAGGAGTGAACTGGGAGTCCCAGTGTGTGTTGGGGCTCATGGCATTTGGTTTTATGTGTTTGATGTTCATGAATTGTGTCTATTTCATATTGCTCACCTGCTCGAGTGTGCTAGTCAAGCGTTCCTGCAGTCACCAGGGCCTTATTTTGTTTCCCAGAGTAAAATCCCATAGTAGGGATGGATTTTAACAGGTTTCACTTTCAGGTACCAGGGCTGAGGCATTGAAATTTGGTTTGAGAAGCAGTGCAGGACTCGTGGAAGGCATGACAGACACTCAGCAGGATCTTCCAGGCAATAGTATATGTTCTATTGAGTTGTGTTATATTGAGTTGGTGAGCTCATCTGTTAGTTTTGTGCACTGGGACGGAATGAGGAGACAAATCCAGTGTCAGGAGGATCCCTGTGGCTGTGTGAATGCCCAGGGAAGTGATGGCTCAGTGTCCCAAGGCCCTGCACCAAGGGGACCCTGCAGGAAGGAGCTGCTCCCTGGAGAAGCAGTGCTGGGAGGGGTGTGGGGTCTGTGCCCAGGGGTCCATCCCCTGGGGCTGATCCCTGCCTGGCTGCTGCATCTCCTGGTGCTGTGTTTGGAGGGGATGTCTCCTCCTGCTCTGCCTTTCCCTCCCTCAGAGGTTCCTGGGGTGTGGGAGAGCAGCCTGAGGTCAGCAGGGCTGGGCTGAGTGCAGGGAGGAATGCCACTGCCCTTCCTCCAGCCAGCTTCCAGGGGTGCCATCCTGGCCCTCGGACCCCAAATATCAGACCTGGCATCAAGGAAGTGACACCTTAATCTGGGAAATAAGAAAAGATGGGCAAGAGCTTCATCGAAGCCGAGAAATGGCATTTGTGAGAAGCCTGTGAGTCCACGGATAGAATTATATGGAGTTATGAAATACATGTAGGAAACTAATTAAAGAGGGGATTAGCTCAGTGGAACAGGATTCCACAATAATTAATAGATGTGTTAAATATTTCACAGCAATTATCTCATGGATGTTCTTGGCTGCCTTAAGTGTTCAATCTGCTGCTGAGGACTTTATATTTCGTATATTGGACAGGTTTGTTGTCAGTGCTGCTGAGGGGAGCAGCCCAAGCTCTGGGAAACCTAAAAAGTGAAATATCAGAGCTTGGGCAGGGTGACTGAGACACAACCTGGCACTGGAGGTGGCATCACAAGGTTCTCAGGACAGTCTTAGCTGGAGGAGTGAACTGGGAGTCCCAGTGTGTGTTGGGGCTCATGGCATCCTAAAGGCTCCCACATCCAGTCAGGATAATTCCCAAAAAGCAGGGCTGGGATCTGCAGGTGAGCAGAGGCAGGGCTTCCCAGGAAATCACGAGTTCCACATGAGCTGAATGAATGCACTGCCATGAAGTGGCATCTTGCCCACAGCAGGCACAGGGCTGATCACCCAGAGGAACGAGCTCAGAGCTGGCTTTATCCTGAGCTACACGCTGAATCCAGCTGCAAACAGCTGGGAAGCTTTAGTTAGGCTGAAAAAAATTAGCTGGGGAGGGAGTGGAGAAGAAAGGAATAACTTTAATTCTGAACTTCATGAATTTCTGGTGGCCTGTGATTCTTAGAGGCCACGTGCTGGGATTGCTTTTGATGGGATTTCTGTTCTAATTCCTCTAAACCTTCATCTCTTTGGAGGCCCAGGCTTGTATCCACTGGGAACAGCTGTGTATGTGCTTGGCCTGGGCACAGAGCAGTTGTGGGCTGGTTTAGGATGTGCTGTCTCTCAGATTTGGGGAGGTGAGGTTGTTCCTTCCCTTGGGATGCTTCCTGAGCAGATCCAGCAGAGCACCTGAGTGTGAGGCTCAGAAATGTAAATGATATTATGTTTGATGTCAGGAAAGTAATTCTTCACGAATCTACAAGGGCTTGTCTTGGTTTCCATACCTTTTATAAATTACAAAGGAGACAGATTTGATTAGGAGCTTGGGAATGTTCTCCTTTATGGCTGTAGTCATCCCTAATGAAAATAAATGTTCAGAGCTATTGTCATCAAAGCTTTGCACTGATACACTAATAAGCATTTGAACTACATAGCTGAGTAATTTCCATGAGGAATGAGCCCATGGAGAGGTCTGGATCGTGCTGTTTGCTTACAGAGCTCAGGTTGGTAATTAATGACATTTCAGGCTGTGACAATCTCCACGAGTTGGGCTTCCAGCCTCTGGGGACCAGTGCTGCTGCTGTTGTTGCCATCAGGTTCTTTCTTCATCCTTTAGGTGCAATCCCTGAGAACCATTCTGATTAAAAATGATTCCAGACAACTGCTGGGGAGGTTTGGGTCTGGTGAAGTCACCCAAGATCAGACAGGTGGATTTTCTTACTGCCTTTGCTGGGAGAGATACTCGATCTGCCCTGGGGCTCTTGCAGTAATTTAAACCAGGGACAGGCAGCTCTGACTAATTAGAAATCTGGAAGAGCCCACAGAGTGCCTCAGAAGGCTCTGGTTTTGTGCAAGAGGCTGGCTTACTGTAGCTTCTGTGCTCTTTTCCCACTGCTCAAATACAACTCCTTGTGTACAAATCGGTTTTTCCAGGGCCTGTACTCATGGCATTGCTGTGACTCACCAGGAGTTTTGGAACATGGCTTTTAATAGCTCATGTCCTGCATAAAAGTTACTGTGCTGATCTATATTTAGTGTCTCTTCAAGCCACTTGGCAATGTGCGAGTCTTGACTTGGAACTGGAGTTGAAACATAATTATGACATTAAAACAAGTCGTGTTAAAATGCCTGTTATCAAAATATTGTACAAGGAGGAGCTGCCTACATTTATTTATCTGTACATGGAAAACCTGCTGGAAAGCAATAATTTCTAGTAATACTTCATGGAAAATGTGGACAGGCCAAATTATTCCTTTTTTTTTCTTCCTGCTAAAGTATTACCCATTGATTCTTGTCTTTCCCAGAATTGTTCTGCATATTATTACTTCAGGAAGGTTTTTCTGCTTCTTCATGTTGTGTTGATAGTATTTTGAAACTCGTTTTTTCAAGTATCCAGGGTGGTAGAACAAGAGTGCGTCCATCTCTCTCAATACTTCCATCAATATAACATTTACCCTACGGTGCCATTTAATATAAAAAAATTTCTTCTTTAATGTTTTTTCTGGTTTTGGGGTGGTGGGGGGGGAGGAAATTGAATATGACCCCAGTACTTGAAAATTTCTGGCTCACCCAAACATCCTTTAATAGAAGTTAAATCTGATGAGTGTTATTTACTTGCACTGCTTGTTCTGTTTGGCAGAGATATTTGAAAAAGTGGTAAACAGCATTGAAATATTTCGTATTTACAGGGAGTTTGCAGGCTGGCATTTGTCTCCATCAGAGCGCTCATGAAAAGAAAAATCTCATTTCAGTGTTTATAATCGTTATCTTAAGCATTTCCTGTTTATCTCCAAATGAAGTTCCAGGTCTCTAATTAGGAAATTGCATTAGATCTTCCTGGATGGCAGCTGAATCCAATGACGGGTTTAAAGGAGTCTGGGTGGATTTAATTAGGGGGATGCTGTTCCTGAGCAGGGGCAGGGTTTGGGAGCCAAGGGTGGGGAATGACAGCCCAGGGATCCCTGTGGAATAAACACCTGGGGATGGGGACAGGGAGCTGCACGACATTCCTCACCTGGGCACTCCCAGGGCACGGGGGGCTCTGCACAGGCACAAAAGTCAGCAAAAGTGGAATTTGCAGCAGGGTGGGAGCAAGGACAGAGCTCAGTTACCCTGGCAGCACTGCCCAGCCCCAGCAGGGTCAGCAGAGTCTCTCGGTATGGGTGCATTTATCTGTTTCCTGCACCCTTTGGGGGGCTCTGACACAATGTAATGGCTTGTGCAGCTTGGGAGTTGGATTCTTCTACCATGACAAACTTGCAATTATAGAAAAACAGGCAGCTATTATGTGTTCAGTTCGGGGCTGCTGCTTGTGGCAAGCCCTGGCACCGTGGGGAGTTTGGGACTGTATTATCACAGTCATAAACCACAGGTTATAGAAATAATTCCAGAAACTGATGTTACGAGTTGGATCCAAGCTGTGGTCTACATTGAATTTTGTGAGCATGTCTCTTAATCCCATTGATTAATGTCCCCTTCAAAGCAGATTGCTGAAGCCAAAGGAAAATTCACCTGAATTTACTGAAGGTAAGGACTTTGTAGTGAGTTTCTTCCACTGTCCAGTCTCAGAGCTTGGCAGCTGGGGAGACCTGTGAGGCTGAACTGCTGGATTGCTGTGCTGGAACCCCTGGTAGGACCAGAGGTTCTGGCTGTGAACAGAAAAGAAAACAACATATTCTGGCCTGGTTTTGGTGTTTCCTTTAGGTTTTGTAAAGGCAGCAAGTTTATCAGGATCTTGTAATTCCTTGTGGGCCAAGATGATCTCATGTTTAAAGTCCAGCTCATTAAAATCCTGAAGATTAGACACTTCAGAAATTACGTTGTGTTTTTAAGAAACTCCTTTCTCGTGCCCTTACAAGGGCAGCAGCAGGTTTTAAATCAATGAGTAAATAGTTGCTCAGCCCTCAGTTTGAAAGCCTCATGGCTTGTGATCTGCTTCCAGACCACATGAAACCTGGGAATGCCTTGCTGCCTGTGCCTTGCCCACGTCCAGCAGCGGTGACGTGGGCAGGGTGTGATGCCCAAGGATCCCGTGGGTGGCATTTCCCACGTGTGTGCTCCCAGCTCTGAGCCAGGGCTGGCATCTGACAGCACCAAGGCTTCCCAGTGTCCCACCTAACCTGGGGAAGCCATTCCCCCTTGGCCTGTCACTCTCTCAACAGTCTCTCCACATCTTTCTTGTCAGCTCTTTCAGGTGCTGGAAGGCCACAATTAGGTCACCCCAAAGCTTCTCTTTCCCAGAGAGAACTAAACAACAAGCTAAATTTTGTTTACTTGAATAATAAATGTTGTGAATTCCAGTAGGAACCAGCTAAAGCCTGTTGGTGAAAAGAAAAAAGTAACTATATAACTTTGTGTCCGACTTGTGTCAGGTGCTGAGTGGGCAGTGGGTAAAATACTTGAGATTTTTGTTGCAGAAAAAGAAACTAAAGGTTCCAGGCTGGGGGATTTGGGTAGGATTAATTGCCGCCTTGCATGCGTGTCCTCTTCTCCTTTGGCTCTGTCTGAGCTGCTGCTTGATGAAACAGATGAGAGGGCTGATAAAATATTCACAATCCAGACAGACACTGTGGGATCGGCTGTGCTGGATCAGCTCGGGCTCCCTGTTCTGCCGGGGGTCAGCACTGTGTGAGGATAAAAGGAGCCTCTGTCTCGAGAAAGCCTGCTCTCACAGCGCCTCAAAATGAAGAATAAAGTGTCCTCTTTCTGTGCAGGGGACTCTGAGGTGGTTCCAGGAGGGTTTGAGGTGCAGGCCAGCGGGAAGGGCAGTGCCAAAGCTGGCACGCTGTGCTCGTGTCACAGCACGTAAGCAGAGCCTGAGTCACCATTCCCAGCCAGAGCTGCCCGGGAAGCAGAGCTGGAGCAGTGCAAAGGATATTGTCCAAAGGGGTTAGGTGCATCCAGGGTGGAGCTTTTGGTGTCTGACATAACAGCGGGATAGGGAGGGAAGAGTACACCTGGATCTCAGCTGAAGGCACAGGAGGGACTTCTTTTCCTCCTGATATTTATTCATACAAACAAAGCAATCCCCATCACAGATGATTCCTTGATTCTGACTTGATCTGATGAGGGTTCTTCAGAGTGAATAATTGTAGTATCAGGTTATGCCCAGAGTCAAAGCCTTGAAATAGTCATGATTTGATCTGCTGAAACAGCCAGAAGTGATGTAAGAGTCTGTTTCAGCCTGATGCTGTAATGGGATACACTTGGAATTGATAAAAGCAAATGTATTTCTTAGACACTTGCATGTTATTTTTAGGTTATGATAATGGATCTGTGGCCAGAGCTGCTTGTTAGAGGTCATTGTATTAGCAAAGATGAAATGCCAAATAACAGGATCTTTTTAGGAAGGGGTTAAATGAATAGTGTCTTCGTGTGTTAGAAATGTTTTCTAATACTCTGCACAGTTTCTAGAAAGAAAGGAATTGTAACTTAAATGGATTAGCTCCAATTTTTGGCATTTAGGAGAACCTCCAGCCCACAGTATTGGGCCTCGTCTAAGGCAGCAGTTGGCTCAGCTCTGATCTGAAACTATGGGAGTTTGGTTAAACACCAGTTAAACTGGGTAAGGAAATCTGATTTCAGTAATTCAGAACCAAGTGCCTTCACAGCAGCTGGTGGTGACATACCAGGTGATTTGAACAGATTACTGTACTAGATTCCTCATTTTTCAGGCTGTTTGACTGCTGTAGGGACCAGTCTTGAAGGCTAAACTTGACCCCTGCTCTCTTCCAGCCCAAACCCTTCCAGGATTCTGTGGTTTTGGTTAAAATGTATTCCTTAGGAAGCAAAGAGCCTTAGAACCTTGGAGTCTGAAGTCGCTATTCCATGGCTGATCCACAGGACAGTCAGGATATTTGTGCAACTTCTCCTTCTCACCAGGAAACAGCTCCTCAAGCCCGGGCCAGCTGGGTGAGGTCACAAGTGCTCCTCTGGCTGAGGTGGAGCCTCTTTTCCTGGACGGGGCTTGTTGTCTGCTGGAGTTAATTGCCCTGCAGAGTGACAGGGACATCCTGGAGTGACTGCAGGGCAGTGAATCAAAGGGCCAGCAGAATGGCCAAGTGGCCTTCAGGTCACAGGGATCAATAGAGGAGGAGCTTTTCCTTCTGTCTTGCAAATTGTGCTGTGCCCCACATTGCTGCGCTGAGTTTTTTGTGTACGTAACCTCGCTGGTTTCTTGGGATCCCAGTGATGCTTCCAGAGTGAAATTTAAAATTAATTAAAGGGTAAGTGGTAGCGTGTACAGCTGAGTATTGCACAGGCAAGGTAGGTCACTGGTGAGAGCTGTTAATGCTGTTGTACACACAGGTAGCACATCCTCCGTGTTTAAAGCTAAGAAAGCTACTTTAGCCAGTGACAGGAAAATTAACTTCAAAGGTGGGCCAGTTTTTAGAAGATAAATTGTCCTGCAGGCTGTTTGAAAAGTCACAGCTGAGATAAGGCTGTGAAAAATACAGCAGTTAACAAATGCAGACTCTTCACCTATAAATATCAAGCAATTGTTACGAAACATCAGTCCCCAGATTAAAAATTCTATTTTCTGTAGGAAACGAAGCTAATAAAAAACTGCTATTCTCACACAGAGAAATCGATGTGTGAGCTGAGCTTGCAGCTTCTGCTTGGGCTGAGCACTCAGCTGCTCTGCCCTGCTGCAAAGTGATTTCACACGCAGATTAAGTGTCCTGAGCTGCTGGCTTTTGTAGGAACAGAACAGCAAGCTAAAGTAATCCTCCTTTTGTATCAGCAGGTCCAGGCGTGCGTTGAGGTGCAGGATTATAAACCTGGATTGGTGCGAGGCTCCTGGTTTCCTTCTCAGGGCTTGAGTTAAACTGAGTGAACTTTGTCTGGTGCTGGAGGAGCAGCGGCTGGGAGTGTCCCAGCCCTGTGCTGGCCACTGTCCTGTGCTCTGCGTGTGCCGTGTCCCAGCAGCAGGGGAGCAGCAGCCGTGTCCAGCCGGGGTCCCGGGGATGCCTCCTCCTGCAGGAACACAATCAAGGGCTCAGCCATTAATTGTTAATGAAATCAGGAAATCAGCGCCAAGGCTCCCTTGTGAAATCCTGGGCATAGGGAATAATGCCTGGTTTGTCCCCAGCTGATTTTATATAACCTCAGATCCCCGAATTCCCTTACAGCCTTTTTACTGCTGTTTTAATGCTTCCAGCTCCTTTTTGCAGCCTGACTTTCTATTCCCGCTTCATTGTTCTGCCTTTTCTGCATTTCCTCGTTTTGCTTCTTGTGTTGGTTCAGTTTGGTTCCTCCTCCAAGGCTTTCTCTTGCCAGTTCTGTGAATCCCCCAACTTAAAATAGATCAGGCTGGGCAATACATTAAAACAGAGCAGTGTTACCTGTGGTGAAATAATAATTTCTCGACTGGAGTATTTTGACACTTATGCAAGACTAAATCCCTGGGTGCCCTGTGCCAGGGCCTCACCCCCTTCACAGGGAAGAACTTATTTTTTAATATCTAATCTAAACCTACTTGCTTTCAGTATGGAGCCATTCCCCCTTGTCTTGTCAAAGTTTAAAAAAAAGGAACCAAATATGCAAAAAACGCCCAGGGTTTTTTCAGCAGTTCAATGAATTTTGTTCATTCCTGCAGTGCATATTTTTCCTATTCAGACATGTCTGTCCTGTAAAAAGCTGTGGAAAAGGCAGTACTGCTTCTTGGAGTCCTTTCCAGCAACTGACAGTGCAAGACTTCTGGGAAAAGAAATCATGAAGCTTACAAATGTCTTGAGTCAGTGCTAAGCCACCTGTCTCATGGCTAGAGCGGAAATCAGGATCTGTTTGGAAGTTCAGGAGGTGTTGGAGGGTTTTTTAAATTCCCTTTTCACATGTGGAGGAGTTTTCATGTCAGCAGGTGGTTTGGCAAGGGGACTGCACTCGCTTAAATGTGAAATTTGCCAAAGCCACAGGCAGGGAATGCCTGAGCCCTGCACAGCCCTGCGGCTGCACCGTGCCCAGAGCTCTGATTCCCAGCTGCCCTTCTCTTCCTTCCCAGTCCTTTGAGCTCACACCCCTGGCCTCTGACTGGAAAATGCCTTTTCCCCCAGGCAGGGCAGTCCTCGGAGCTGCTGCCAGTGGGGATGCTCCTGCCGGGCCAGGGAGACGGAGCAGGAGGACACAGCCACTTGTGTCAGCAGCTCTGCCAGCTGATGTCACCTCGTGGCAGTGAAATGTTGGCCCCAGGGTGGAGTTTCGTGATCAGTTTAAGCTGATCTCAAGTAGCTGCTGTTGCTGAAAGGGACAGATTTCCCTGTCCCCATCCAGCCTGTACTGGTGCCACTTGACCATCCCATTCGGGGGCCGAGGCACTGGGAACCGGTTTCTTTTCCTGGATGTGATTGCAGCCTGAGCTGCTGCTGCAGGGAGGGCTGTGAGGACCCACACCTGACATTTGGGAAGGGGCAGGGTTCCAGCAGGGCCCCTGGAAGGACAGAGGTTGTAGGGAATTGGGTGGGGGGGAGTCCAGGCTGGCTCCGTGCCGTGGGTTTGGCACGGGGTGACCGGAGCTGGCACAGAGCTGGCTGCCCTGGAGGGCCCAGGTGAGCAGCCCTGGCCAGGTGCTGGCCCCAAGGTGCTGCAGGATCATTTCCTGCTCCTGGTGCCCAGGTTCAATTTCACCTGGAGCTGCTGCTGTGGCCCAAAGCACAGCAATCCCTGTTCTGGCAGCACCTACCGTTTTGTTGGCATGCAGGGGTTGTAAAACTACACCTGGCATTCAGGAATAACAACTGAGGAATTATTTAGATTGCTTTCTGCTGGACTGTGTCTTATAGCAGAACTGCACCCAGCTAATTTTACATAAATGATTCTGCATAAGTAAGAGGTTGTTGCTTGCTAGGAACAGACCTTGTGTGAGAATAAACTTTTACATGTAAATAAATACCTGACAGTTAAATATTAAAAGCAGTTACCAAGACATGGTGTGAAGAGTGTTTGTGTACATTTTTTAAAATAAATTATGTTAATAAACTGACATGTTTGGAAGGCTCAAGTTCTGTAGTAAAGTATAGCATAAGAACTGTAGTACTTAAGGGGGAAAAAGCAAAGCATAAGGAATACATCGTCATTTGATAAGCTACACCAGAAATTTAAAAAGTTTGTCTCAGGTTCTTTGGGGTTTTTTAGTCACTAATTTATGACAGTTTGTCATAGGACTTTTTTTTTTTCTTTGGGGAACAAAACATGAGACCACTGCTGGATTTTAGCAGTTAGAATGTTAATCCCCTGCAGCAGCACTTCACTTTTCCTTCAGAAGCTATTAATAGTTTCACCAATCAAATGCAGTTTTTAAAAGAAGTCACATTGTTACTTGCCTGACAGAGGTTTGGGGTTTTTCAAAGTAAAAAATAACATGAGGGAAAGCTTTAATAGCTGTGACTTCGTCCTAGGTATGAAATAGGAGGCCAGCAGTCAGTATTGAATTTGCTGGGATAGCAGGTGATTGGAAGCACTGAATTGTATATTTTTATTTGTACCCAGAAGTTTACAAGCTGTTGGACTCATCAGTCTGCTCACTGAAACATCGCTTCCTTCCCTCAAACAAAACTGCTGTAAATGAGCTTCTACTTTTAGACCACAAGTGTATTTTTGCCTGTAGAAAGTTCAGCTTAAATTCATCTCAGATTTGCAGTGCTGTGGCTCAAAGCAATCTACCCAGCTTTGTTAGACTGAAGCCAGCAGTGCTTTTGTTGAACTGCACCATATTTGCTGGAATTCTCAAGATGTGATATTAAAACCACTCAGCGTGTGTTTTACAAGGAGGAGCTGTGCAGGGCCTTGCTGCAGTGCCTGTCCCTCTGAGAGTGGCCTGAAAATAGGATTTGGCTGGAGCTGTGGCTGTTCTGCAGAGCTAAATTTACCCAGCCTTGGATCCATTTCACCCAGGCAGGAATTTCAGTCCCCTCCTGTGCAGAGCCTGTCCTGGGATTCCCTGCTCTGCACAGGAGCACTCTGCTCTCCTTCCAAGATGATTATCTCCTGCAGCCTGCTCTGCCTCTCATCAGAGCACGCAGCTCCCAGGCCGGGGTGGAAGAGATCAAAGCTGAGCTCGGAGGGTGAGTGACCCAGCACAGCTTGATGGGGGAACTCGGTGGAGATAATGAACAAGGAAGGCAAAGCAGCAGAAATCTTCCTTTATCCATTCCCTGAATTGTAGTTGTGCCGCTCTGAGGTGTTTGGATCACTGAAATGTTTGGGAGGTGATGCACCGTTTTTAAAGCACTTCTAAAGGACTGGAAGCACAGGAGTTGCAGCTGGTGGGTGAGCTCCAAAACAGCAGCCTTTGGTGGGATTTCTGCGTCACTGAAACATCCGTGGTCACCAGATTTACAATTAATCGATTTTAATACGTGTACAAAAGCTTATATTTTTAAGTGGGGTGAAAAATGAGGATAGGAGGCAAACTAGAAGTCATGCTGATGGCTGCTTGTGTGTGGTGTTCCCTAAATACTAATAGTGAAAGTAAGTGGTGACTGACACCTGACAGTGTTCTCTGAGTTATTTTTGAACATTTGAAACCCACTTCAGAATATTGATGTTTACCTTGGGTCGTGCTGGTTTCCATTCAAAAATTAGCCTGAGGTCAAACAGGCAGGAGTGAGTTGGTGTTCCTGAAACACCTTGGAGTTGTATTTTCTGTGGAGTTCGTCTTGGTGAGTGTTAGAAAAGCAAACCTTTCTGAAGGGAAATTGTCATCTAATTCTGGATTCCTTGTTTTGGAGCAGAGCTGCTGATTCTTTCATTTTTCCTGGCAGCAAGTGCTGCCTATTGTATGTGGAAAGCAGGCAGGATGTGCTGCCAGCCCACCAAGGTGCTCGGTGTTACCTCACCAGCGAGCCGAGCTGGTTACTCCTGGTAACAAACACAGCCTTTGTTTGGGGAAAAACCACCCAGCAGGGAGGGCTGGCTTTAATTCTGTCTCCAGTTTGGGGTGGATGTCTCCTTGGCTTCCACTGAAAGCTTTCCAGGGTTGTGGACTTGTCCCTGCCCTCCCATGGCATCACCTCTGCCAGGGCCCCCGCCCAGCTGGGTGAGTCAGGGGTTTGTTTCCAGGGTGACATTTCAACTGAGTCACTTCTTCTGCTGGCAATGGCCAAGTTTTTATCGCTCTTGTGTCAGGTTTGCTCTCGTTCCTTCCTGGTCAGCCTTTCAGGAGTGTGGATTTCATAGAATCCTGGAATGGTTTGGGTTGGAAGGGAGCTTAAAGCCCATCCAGCCCCACCTCTGCCATGGCAGGGGCACCTTCCACTGTCCCAAATTGCTCCAAGCCCTGTCCAGCCTGGCCTTGGACACTGCCAGGGATCCAGGGGCAGCCACAGCTGCTCTGGGCACCTGTGCCAGGGCCTGCCCACCCTCACAGGGAGGAATTCCTTCCCTGTATCCCATCTATGCTGCCCTCTGGTAGTGGAAGCTGTTCCCCCACAGCAGGGGGGAAAGAGTAAAATGTCTCTGTAAAAAGTCTCTTGCAGTGGTTCTGTAGCTTTGACCTGCCTTGGAGATCAGCCCTGCATCAGTGCTGATGCTCCAGTGATGGGCAGCTCCAGGGGGCTCTCAGGTACTGTTTAGGTGAAGCATTATACAAGGAAATGTAAATTCTTTCCCCATGGAAGGTAAACACTTTTGTCTCAGGAATTCCCGTCTGCTGTTTCCAGATGTACAGAGAAGACTTCTGGCCTGGAAGTGTGAAGGAGCTGCAGAATGACCAAATGAGGGGATCAGTTTTTAACCTGTGGGGTGGGAGCTGTTCTGCCCACCCTGCCTGGGCTGAGCCAGGCTTTGAGCTGCAGCAGAGCCCCGTGGCTCCGCTGGGCTTCAGGCCAGGTCAGAAAGAAGGGAAAAAGTAAAGGGAATTAAAAGGAATTATACCATAAAGCACTCTGACAGGAGTTCAATTAGGGGCACATGGAATGCATTTTTAAAATGTCACAGCAAGCCAAAGTATTGTGATTAACATGTCTAGAATTAAAAAATACAGTCTTTCCCTGTAAAACCAATTGGTTTTTTTCTTGGAGTGAGTTAAGGCCGTGCCACCCCAAGTAGGAAATGGCACCAGCATTTCTGTTCCGTATCCTATTTCATGCTAACTACTGTATTTGCTGTCTTGAAAAGAAAATTTGCCTGAAGAAACAACAGTTTTGTTAAAAGTGACAGTTTCTCAGTGTCCTGGGATCATGGAGGGCAAGGCTGGCTCTGCCCAGGGTTTTGGCTGAAGCTGCCAGCTGTGCTGTGCTGGGAGCCTGCCCTGCCCTTTGCTGCCTGTTCCCACCCTGGAGCTGTGGCAGGGAGGCTGGCTGTCCAAAGGGTGAGCTGGGGGAGCTGGTTTGGCTGAGGAGCAGCTGTTCCTGTCAAATTATCCCAGTTACTATTTCCCAGCTGCACCAGGGCTGGGATCCATGCAGGACAGGGGCAGTGCAGACACCAGGAAGCTCTGCACAGTGGGCAGGACATTGTGCTAACTGTGTGAAAGTACTGATTTCAGAGAATTCAGGAGTTTTATCCCCTTTTGTCATTAAGAGGATTATTACAGCCATAATAAATGATTGTTCAGCTGTGTCTTTACAATCAGTCTTTTAAAATGCACTGCTGACTTCAGACCGCAGTACCAGTTGGTTCATGTCAAGGTTCTTGTGGCGTAGCAGAGAAGCTTCAGCTCTCAGGAACCCCTTTCCCAGGGGAGCAGCTCCATTCTGCTCCAGTGGAGCACTGCCAGGCTGGCAGATATTTTGGCTTTGGGCAGCTGGAGGCCCTGCTGCTGTTGCTGTGGTAGCTGGTGCCAGCCCTGTGTGCCCAATCCAACATTCCCAGGCTGCTGCCCGTGCCCTGCTCTGTCCCACCTGCCAGCACCACCTCTGGGTCTGCCAGCTTTGTCACCAGAGGTGTGGGGTGGCTCTGGGCCAGGCAGGTCCCTGTTTCCCCGTGGATCCTGCCCTCCCAAGGCACAGGGACAGCTCCTGTGGGACTGTCCCCCCAGGAGGGGCTGGGCAGGGCGTGCTTTCCCCATCACTCATGGCTTGGAGGGACCTCATTTTGCAACCCAGATTTAACTTTGGGCTGAGTGGAGTCCAGCTCTGGGAATGTAAACAGCCCTGGCTGCTGCAGCCTGGCCTTCAGAGGCTCAGCCTAGGCTGGGCTGTGCTCCTGGGGGAAGGAAGCTCCAGTGCAGGGTCTCCAGGCTGGTGGCCAGTGACCAGCACTGCTGGGCTTGGGGAAGCCCTTGGGGACACTCTGCAGCTCAGGCTTCCAGTTCTTGATTCCAGAAGGATTTCTTCATTGCTTCAATTAGATAAGGCGCAAATAAGCCTAACAAGGGCTGAGGACAGAAGTTTAGCAGTGAAGAAGAAAATCTGTTCTTTTTTAGAAGTTTGCTGCTTCCCCGATTAGCTGGCAGAAGGAACTAGCATCCCTCAAAGCTCAGTTGGATGTAAACTTCAAACTGGTCATACCTGTAATTCCAAGGGAGACAGAGGTTAATTCCAAGGGAGACAGAGGTTAATTCCAGAGGAGCCAGGTCCCTTTGATGGTTTGCTGCTTTCCCCTGTGCAGAGAGGAGGTGGGCTCTGCTGCTGTCACAGGGTTGTGTTTTCTCTTTCATGGTTGTGATCACTGAAAAACAACATTATTTAGTGGCTCTTTCTTGGCTTCCTTATTAAAGGTGGAATGTGGGCCTGCAGGAAGGGTGAGGTCTTCCCTGGCTGCACTTCCAAGCCTGACATCATCACCAGGGGCTGTTGTGCCTCTGCCTGGCCTGGCCACACTCCTGCTGCCACCTGGGGCTGGGGACAGCATCCCAGGGGGAGGAGATCTGCAGTGCCCAGCTGGGGCTCTGGGTCCTGGAGAAACCAGTTCAGTTGGAGGAAAACAAGTAAAATTATTTTGCACTTCAGAAAATGATCCATGGTATATGGGTAACCACACTTAAACTGGGAACAAACTTCTGCTAGCACAGGACTGAGCCTTCATTCACTCCAATGGATAGAAAATCCTAGGAAAAGGGAAGGGAAGGAGAGATCAAACTTTGTATTACTCTAAAGTTGGATGGAAGCTCTATTCTAGTGTTTGAGGGGGTTTGAATTAAAGTTGTGGCTGCAGCAGAGTGGGTTATGCAGGGATAAAATATACATACCTATAAATAATAAGTATAAATAATTGCTCTCTAACAGGATGTAATTTCCGTCAGACAAAATATTTCTGTTTGGGTGGGAGAAAAGTTTATCAATCTTGTCTGTGTTTTCCTCAACAAACAAATATTCCAGTGCTGTCAGAGTATTTCAGCTGCTTTTGTCTGAGTCTGGCTGAGGTTTTGAGCTTTTACTTTATTCTGGCGTTTAATTATTAAACACCTTATGGTTCACAACTAGTTCAAGCAGATAATGTGCTGTAAAACCGAAGTAAAATAAATGCTTTAAAAACACCAGCCCAAACCTGAAGGAATCTTGTCCTTGGAGGCTTTTGGCCCGTTCAGCTGCTGAGGCCTGGTCAGGAACACGAGCTTTCCATGCATGCCCAGGTTTGCAATGGGTTATTTGACAGATTGCAGGACCTGATAAAGCCTCCAGTAGCTGAGGGACTCTGGCAGCAGCAGGGGAAACTCTCTGAACAGGAAAAGAGTGTCCTGGAGTCCCTCCAAGTGCTCCATGGTGTAGATGTGTAGTAACGGTGAGCAGCAGAGAGGGAGATCAGGGTGAACTGAATTTATCTTTATTTTACAGTCCTGGCAGAGGGAGACTCGATCACTGTTAGAGCCAAAGAGCCAACAACAAATAAACCTGTGTCAACATTAAACAATTTAAAGTTTGTGTAAGCTGGGCTGACAAAAGGTGTGGAGGTGTGTGTGTAAAGACAGGAGCGTGTCTGTAGCTTTTGTCTGGAATCGTGTGGAAGCAGTCAGGGCTTTTCTGTGGAAGGCAGACTTCCCTGGGAATACCATGAACTTCTGATGAGCTTTTCAAGTACCAAACCCTCTGGTTTGGTATGCGGAGTTGAGCAAGATGAGGCCATGGGAGGTTTGTGGTGAAGGCTGTGAGTGTGGGGTTAAGGGAAGCTGCAGGCTGCCATTCCCACTGATCCTGAGGAATAAAGCTCTGCACTGCCCCAGTACAGAGAGATGGTGGTGGCTCCCCTGCTCTTCTCGTGGTTTTATATCCCTTTACATCCAGGTGCATTGACTCCAGTTTGCTTTGGGTTGTTCCATGTGCAGTTGGAAATTCCATTTAGAGCTCGGTGCAGTGGAGCTGTGCTGCAGGCTGGGCATTCCAGGGATGTCAGGGCTTCCCAAACTCCCTGTGCTGGGAGCCAGGGCTGCCTGTGGCATGGTGAACATGGTGGTGTGTGCAGCAGTGGCAGTAACGGGGTTATAACTTGGAACTGAGCAGGTTTTGTTGGAATTGTTGAGGCAGTCTGTGACCCTGAACGTGCCAATTGTCTGACAATGGTATTTTTTCCTCCCTTAGGGCTGAGAGAACAGAGGTACTCAGTGAAGACCTGTTGCAGGTATTGTAACATGCTTCATATGTATTCTTTTTAAATGTTGTGATATGTGAGCCTTCTGAGGTTTGTGGAGTACCTAATGTGGGTACTCCATGCACATGTCAGGGGTGGAACCCTGGGTGTCTTTGGCTTTTCAGCACATGAAAAAACAGGGGTACATTTTGAGCAGAAAAACTCAGTAACTTCTGTTTCTGAGTCCAATCACATGGCTTGGAACAGTGTAGGAGGAACCATTCTTGCTTTTAATGAGGTGAGCAGGCCTGCTGAGGCCAGGAACCATTGGTGCTGATGACTTGCCAGTCTGTCTGGGGAGGATGAAGAAACCCTGGCTGGGCACAGCTGGTTTCTGTCCTCACTGCCTTCACCTGAACAGATCAACTGGGCCTTGAGAGAAGTGGCACAAAAATCATTCCAACTGCTCACTAATAAAGTCAGTTATTGCTTTAAGTAAGTGAATAAATGCATCTTGTTTAGCTGTGATATTTGCTCTCAGATTTGTCACGCTGACATCGATTTGTTTGCAGACTTGTCATCTTTGTGCAAATGTATCATCTCATCAAACACGACTTTCATGGTGGAATTTAAACTCCAACTGTCACATTAGCAAGGGTGACTGATTCCATGGAGCAAATTTGCCTGCAGACTTGTCCCACATAGTTGTCTTCCTCTGGTTTCTTTATGAAGGGTTTATAAAAAGAACACAAATCGGCGAGGGAAGTCAGGCTGGCTGCTCCTGGGACCTGAGTGTGGTGGTCATTTCTGATTAATTACAAAGCATCTCAGCCTGCCTGAGGTCAGGGCCTGGAGATGGAACAGGGAAGTCAGGCAGGTGATGGAAGTGCTCCTGGTTCAGAGTCTCCAGCTGCTCAGGTTCAGGTGGCAGCTGAGGGAGCGTGTCACCCTTCAAACATGAATTAGCACAAATACAGGGAATTACAGAATCCCAGACTGGTTTGGCTTGGAGGAGACCTTGAAGCCCACCCAGTGCCACCCCTGCCATGGGCAGGGACACTTTCCACTGTCCAGGTGCCACCTGTCCAGCCTGGCCCTGGGCACTGCCAGGGATCCAGGGGCAGCCACAGCTTCTCTGGGCACCCTGTGCCAGTGTAATGGTGACCTGGAACATTTCACCCCGTTTTCAGGGGTTCGCTTTATTTAAACTAAAAATACCTTCCCAGTTTGACAGTTCTGTTCTTAATTTTTGAGGAGATGTGCAGCTCAGTGACACAAAGGATGTTAAACACCTTGATAGCCTGCAAGAGCCCATCTGGTTTCTTGCTTAGCTGCAGAATAGTAACAAGAAGTGAAAGCCAAAAGCTCTGCTGCTTGTTGCCAAAAAAATTTTGCAAGCAAGGCTTTCCCAGGCCCCGAGCAGCCTGGCTACACCCAAGTGGAAGAATTTACTCACTTGTTTGTTTGCTCTTGGGGGCTTGTGCAGGGGCAGGAGGCTCTTATCTAAGCCAAGAGTTTGGAAACATGGTGCTGTTCACTTCACAAACATGGTTCACAGTTGGGCTTTTTTATATTTAGCCCCAGCTTTGCCACAGGATTGTTACAGCTTTTTTTTGTTCTGTTTTCTGAAGGGTTGTGCTCCATTTCAAGTTTCTGTTCAATGTGTTTCATCTGAAGACAAGGGCTATAATTCAGTGCTCAAAAGGCCTTTACAATAGCCCTGCTTTCTGGCAGGGCCCTGAGGCAGATAATAAAGCAATTGTGTGATGTTCTGTATTCTGGAGATGCCTTGAGGGGACAGACAGCGTGGCCTGTGGGTCACATTGTCAGTCCAGAGGTGGCTTGAAGGAGATTAATGTCCTTTGTGGTTTCCTTGACATCTCTGCACTAGAAAGCAGATCAGAGAGGAGAGGGTATGGCTGTGAAGTTCTGGGGTCATGTTCCTCCTAGCAGTCATCTGCAATTCAGGGTGCCTGGAAAGAGGCTCCTGGGAATGTGTGTGTGCTCCAGAGCCCTTCCAAGGAACCTGAGCCACCATCCAGGGCTGCCCAGGGCTCTGGGATCTGCCAGGGTCTGGCAGGTGGCTCAGGTCCAGGATGTCACCATGTGCCAGGTGTGGGAAAACCCTGTGCTCAGCCTTACAACTTTTAACTACCTAACCTTGCAAAAATGAATTATTTTGTCACAGGATGATGGCTTAGAATGTGGTGGTGGTGTTTGCTCCCTGGGAGGGTGGGCAGGCCCTGGCACAGGGTGCCCAGAGCAGCTGTGGCTGCCCCTGGATCCCTGGCAGTGCCCAAGGCCAGGCTGGACACTGGGGCTTGGAGCAGCCTGGGACAGTGGAAGGTGTCCCTGCCATGGCAGGGGTGGCACTGGGTGGGCTTTAGGGTCCTCCCTTCCAACCCAAACAATTCCAGAATTTCATTTTGAAGGTAACACAAGAGAGGTGAATAATCTTAGGTGCAACAATAGACCACAAACAACACCTGCTTGTTCACGGTTCTCCATATGGACTTTTTCCACATGGACTTAATTTTGAGTTTGTTGCTCCATGCTCTGTAGATAAAGGCAGAGCTTTGTGCTCTCAGAGCAATCTCTGGGCAGTTTCTCTGCAGCTTATTCTACCCTAACAGATTTTTACTGATCTTTTTGAACACTTCAACTTGAGTTCATTTTGCCCTCCTGAAAATACAGTAAAAATTATTTTAGAGCTGTATCAAAAACTGGAATCTGTTCACATTATTTCTACAGATGAAATCTACTTTTTTTTCCCCTTGCTTTTTAAATAGAATCCATTCCAAAGGGCCTCCTGTTATTCTTGGTGAGTCATCAAAATGCAGATAAACAGCATTCTTTGGGTGCTGTGCACAGAGAGCTCAGTGCCATGAGCAGTTCTGTCCCACTGCTCATCACTTTGTTTGTTTTTGGTGTTCTTTGAAATAAAATAGTCCAAATTCCTTACTTAAAATCCCTTAAAAGGACAGTTTATTTTGTATATATTTGCCCTGTTCACAGGCTGTGTATTAAGCCACGTTTGAATTAGATGCTGATAAACAGAACTCTTGTTTGGGCTTTGACTTCTGTTTTTTAATTCCATATCCCATTTGAATCTCAGTAGTCTCTTTCTGGAAATACTGTTCTGCTCAGCATGTGGGAGCTTTGTCCTTGTGTTTAACAGCCAGGGAAGGACATGCAGGAGGAGCTTGGAGTACAGGTTTGTACAGTGGGAAGGAGCTGTCAGACGTGTCTCCAGCACCTGCTTTACAAGGTCACAGTGAGAATTACGAGTTTTCCCACTGTTTTCTCCCTAAATTAGTGTCTTAGACACCTGCATGTGCCATTCATCTCAGATTGCAAGTGATTCCCTGAATCCCTTTTGCTGAGATGCCAATCAGGGCAATGTTTTTTCCCTTTCCCACTTTCCAGTGCCATGAGCTCTGACTGAATTTCTCTGCCACAGAAGAAAAAACCAATTTCAATCTCCCCCCCGAGCATTTTTGCTGTCAGGCACTTCTGCTAAGCAGCTGCACTTCTTGTGAGCTGGAGAATTTGAGAAATCTGCAACCCAGAGCGACGTGTGCTGCAGGGGGGAAGGTTTTCTGCTGAGGCCAGGGAAATAACTTCTGGTTTTTGTGTTGTTTTCTCTTCCTCCCCTCTCCCCCGGGGCCGAGCAGATCGAGAGGCGCCTGGACACGGTGAGGTCCGTGTGCCACCTGGCCCAGAAGAGACTGATAGCCTGTCTGCAGGGCCAGCATGGCACAGACCCTGACAAGAGACATGTGAGTACAGCTGTGTGTGCCCTGCTGCCACCCTGCTGCTCCTGCCACTGCAGCCCAGGGCAGCAGAGCTCTGCCTGAGCAGCTCGCTGCTGGCACTGCTGAGACCCCAGTGAGACCTTAGTAAAACCCCAGTGAAACACCAGTGAGACTGCCCTGAACCCTCAGTGAAAGCCCCATGAGACTCCAGTGAAACCCCCAGTGAAACCCCCAGTGAAACCCCCAATGAAACCCCCAATGAAGCCCCCAGTGAAACCCCCAGTGAAACCC